>LR738709.1:673201794-673215948 GCA_902687465.1 Secale cereale
CCCCTCTCACATACTGAGTTTTTTCTTCGGCGAATCCCCACATCACCCCTCCCACCACCGTCCCCACTCTGAACCCTAAGATAGCCATTGGGGTGATGACAGCGTCCCCTTCTTCTCTCCGGCGAGGTCGTTCCTTCGGTCAAAAATCGACCGACCATGAATTTGAAAACTAGTCGACCGATATGTAGCTAAACTGAAGAGCATTTCCAATATATGCGATGACCCAAAAGCTCCATCTCTCTGATGATCATGTTGAGCATGATTGCAAGGGGAGCACTTTTGTGACGGAAGAACCGCAAGAGAATTGTCCATCTTTAGTTGGTTAGGGCATCCACTGATATGGAGTCACTAGCAATCCTTTTATGTTCACTTTACATAATTTAGAGTCAACGGGAAAATAATTTCTGCAATAGGGTGCCTCTTAACCTGATTCTACACGAAGAGTTAACATTGATCATAGTTGAAGAAACACAATCGGTAATCCAACCAGTGAGGCCACCAGTTTAGGGTTTTACCTGTTGAACCGTCGGTCCAGCTGCTTAATTTGCGACAAAAAAGAAATATTTAAGTCATTTAAAGAAAATAACCTCTAATCAAATATATAAACTTAGAATTGGTTGTGCTTTATTATTAAATCACAAATTTGTTGGGGAACGTAGCAGAATTCAAAAAATTTCCACGCTTTCACCAAGATCCAACTAAGGAGACATCTAGCAACGAGCAAGTAAGAGTGCATCTACATACCGTTATGTAGATCGCGAGCGGAAGCTTTCGAAGAAGCGTGGATGAAGTAGTCGTACTCTTCGCGTTCTTCGTCACCGATGATCTAGCGCCGAACGGACGGCACCTCCGCGTTCCACACACGTCCGGTGCAGCAACGTCACCTCCTTCTTGATCCAGCAAGGGGGGAGGCGAAGTCGTCAGAGATCCAGCAGCACAACGGCGTGGTGGTGGATGCAGTGGAGATCGCAGCAGGGCTTCGCCGGGCGCCCTGCGTTGGGAGTATGGAGGTGTGACGGGAGGGGGAGAGGCGCCAGGGCTTGGGTGCGGCTGCCCTCTCCCCTCCCACATATATATAGGGGGCCAGGGGGGTGCGCCAGGGCCCTCCAGATCCAATCTGCAGGGGGGCGGCGGCCGGGGGGGTGTCCTTGCCCCCCAAGGCAAGTGGGGCGCCCCCTCCCCCTAGGGTTTCAACCCTAGGCGCATGGGGAGGTGGGCCCCTAGTGGTGCGTGATGGGCCTCGAACCCCTCGTTGGTTACCCCAAGTGGAAGGTGTAAGATGCAGTATTGTAGAAGTGTTTTCCCTTAGCAAAGATGCCAAGGATCGAATCCCCAGAGACTCCTAGGTTCAACAAGTAGGTGTCAATTGCTACGGCGCCAGATTAGTAGCAACCAACATGGACCTGCACACAGATACAAATAACTTTGCTCCCAACGAGTACAGAGAGGTTGTCAATCCCTCCGGCCTTGTAGTTCACAAAGGGTTAAAAGCAATATGATAGTAGTGATAGATAGTGTTTTGCAATAGTAAGTAAACAGCGAAAAAGTAAATAGCGGGTGTGATCAATGATGGTAATATGGACCGGAGTCTCATGATGTTCACTAGTGATGTCTCTCTCCCAAAAGACGATAAAACAGCTATGTGAGGTAAACGAATTACAGCTGGGCAATTGACAGGACCACGAACGCAAACCAATGCTGACTACATTGCAAGAAAGGTTGAGGTTCAAAGCATGGGCGGTACGCCAAAGTAAGTAGACCGAAATCCATCAATATCTACTACTAATCATCCACCTTGAGATATCTATCCAGAACATCTCGCTGGTATTAAGTTGCGAGTCCCACCCATAGTGTAAACTCAATGCAACAGACAACTGCATTAAAAGAACTTTGCGTAAAGTAAACAATCCTTGCACCCGCGGGCACAAGCACCGTTGTTTTCCTCCTTGTGGCAACAGCACATCCCCTAGACTCATGTTTCTGTCACTCAAGCTAGTCATCGAGGGGCATGAACCCACAATCGAGCATAACGTTCCCTCTTGGAGTCACTACCTATTACTCGGCCAAAGCAATAAATAACAACGGAGAACATGCAAGAATTACTTATGAACTAAAATATAAAAGAGGTGAATCAAATATATTACTCAAGATCAATCTGAACATAATCTCATAATCCATCGGATCCCAGCAAACTCAACATAGCAACAACATAAGGATTACATAGGTGCCTCGATCATGTAGGGCAGCTCACGAGGACTAATTAGTGAAGCACAAGAACGGGAGGAGAACATCACATAGCTACTGGTCATGGACCCATGGTCCAAGGGACAATACTCACGAGTCATCCGGGAGGCGTCCATGGTGGTGGAGAAGCTCCCGGTGGTGATCCTCCCCTCCGGCAGGGTGCCGGGAAGAGTTCTCCTGGTGCTCCCGATCTTGGAAGCGGCGGCGGCGGCGGAACAGAGATGGGATCGCGAAAAGAGTTCCTCTTCTGAGGGTTTCGGAGGGTCCTTTAAATATATGCCAAAGTAGGGCACCGGGGGAGTTTCGGGGGGCCCAGGCGCCCCCCTGGCGCGGCCCAGGGGGGGGGGGCGCCGCCAGGGCGCCTGGAGCCCTGGTGGCCCCCCCCAGGCTGCCCTTCGGACGCAGTGTTGTTTCCGGAACGCTGATTTTTTATATAATTTTTCTGGATTTTTCTGGGCAGTTCTCGAAATGTGAAAACCTGAAATACAAAAACAGCCGAAAACAGAAACTGGCACTGGGGTGCACTGGATTAGTAAGTTAGTCCAAATATGATCAAAAGTGTATGGAAGTGTATGAATATCATAGCAATATCACCCAAAAGTGGCATGGAGCAAGCAGAAATTATAGATACGTTTTGGACGTATCAACATCCCCAAGCTTAATTCCTACTCGTCCTCGAGTAGGTAAATGATAACAAGAATAATTTCTGTGGTGACATGCTATTAACCATATAGGACTTTTTCATAGTCATATGACAAAAGCTTACTGAGACAATGATTCTAACGTAATTAAGTTGCCTCAAGAGAAAATCACAAATGACTGAAAGTTTTACAACATGAAACTGAAACATCAAAAAGATTTGCAATGAACATGATGTGCAAATATGATAAAGTGATATCTAGCTTGCCCCCTTTAGTGATGCAAAACATAAATGCAGGGGCACCTTCAAGGTTTAAGTGATGACTAGATACAATCATTTCAGAATAAACGATATCACAATCATGCAAAAGACAATGCTACTTTGGGACAATGCACATTACACTCAGAATGACAATCATGCTCTCAGTAGTTGGTGCTTCAACATAAAGGTAAAAGAATGGTTATGTGCTAGAGCTTTTTATTTTGAAAACATGGAAGCAATTGTGTCAACGGTAGTAGTACTTCATATGTGTCATGCATAAAACATCCTATAAGTTGCAAGCCTCATGCATCGAATACCAATAGTGCTCGCACCTTGTCCTAATTAGCTTGGATTTCCATGGGTTATCATTGCATTACATATGTTTCAACCAAGTGTCACAATGGGGTACCTCTATGCCACCTGTACAAAGGTCCAAGGAGATAAATTGCATTTGATTTCTCGTTTTTGATAGATCTCAACTTGAGGACGTCCATACCGGGACAACATAGAAAATAGATGATGGACTCCTCTTTAATGCATAAGCATATTCTCATAAGAGACTGAGGATTAATGTCCAAGCTAAAACTTCCACCATGATACATGGCTTTGGTTGGCGGCCCAATGTTCTTCTCTAACAATATGCATATTCATTCAACCCACGGCAAACCACCCTTACTTCAGGCAAGACGAACATGCATAGCAACTCACATGATATTCAACAAAAGTGTGACAGTTGATGGCGTCCCCAAAAACATGGTTACCGCTCAGCGAGCAACTTATAAGAAATAAGATACATAAGCAACATATTCTTTACCACAATAGTTTTTAGGCTACTTTCCCATGAGCTATGTATTGCATGGTTAGTTTGCTTAGTACAGGTGGAGGTTAGCAAAAAGATTGGGAGCGACCAACTAAGAGAGCAATGACGGTCATAATCATGCAGAGCGACAAAGCAATATTGAATCAGGCATGGAAGTTATATCACTACTCAGAAGTAAAAGATCATCAAGGCTTGACAGACTTTCTTTATAGTCTTAAATATGCGTGAGCATACGCCAAGTCAATCAAATAAAATTCTCGAAGGAAGATATTACTAAACCATACCATATCATTGTTGGGGAACGTAGCATAATTCAAAAAATTTCTACGTCTTCACCAAGATCCAACTATGGATGCATCTAGCAACGATCAAGTAAGAGTGCATCTACATACCGTTATGAAGATTGCGTGCGGAAGCTTTCAACGAAGCAAGGATGAAGTAGTCGTACTCTTCACGTTCTTCGTCACCGATGATCTAGCGCCGAACGGACGGCACCTCCGCGTTCAACACACGTACGGTGCAGCAACGTCACCTCCTTCTTGATCCAGCAAGGGGGGAGGAGAAGTCGTCAGAGATCCGGCAGCACGACGGCGTGATGACGGATGCAGTGGAGATCACAGCAGGGCTTCGCCGGGCGCCCTGCGTGGGAGTTGGGAGGTGTGACGGGAGGGGGAGAGGCGCCAGGGCTGAGGTGCGGCTGCCCTCTCCCTCCCCACATATATATAGGGGGCCAGGGGGGGCGCCAGCCCCCTGCAGATCCAATCTGCAAGGGGGGGCGGCGGCCAGGGAGGAGTCCTCCTCCCCCAAGGCAAGTGGTGGCCCCCCTCCCCTTAGGGTTTTAACCCTAGGCGCATGGGGAGGTGGGCCACCTTGTGGTGCGCCAGCCCAGAGGGCTGCACACTTCCCCTCACGGCCTAGGGGCCCCACCGGGATGGGTGGCCCCACCAGGTGGACCCCCGGGGCCCCTCCGGTGGTCCCGGGACGCTCCCGGTGACCCCCGGAGATCACCCGTTGGCCGAAACTGGACTTTCCATATATCAATCTTTACCTCCGGACCATTCCGGAACTCCTCGTGACGTCCGGGATCTCATCCGGGACTCCGAACAACTTTCGGGTTTCCATGTGCATTTATCTCTACGACCATAGCGTTACCGAACCTTAAGTGTGTAGACCCTACGGGTTCGGGAGACACGTAGACATGACCGAGACCACTCTCCGGTCAATAACCAACAGCGGGATCTGGATACCCATGTTGGTTCCTACGTGTTCCTCGATGATCTTCATCGGATGAACCACCGTGTCAAGGATTCACTCAATCCCGTATGTTATTCCCTTTGTCCATCGGTACGGTACTTGCCCGAGATTCGATCGTCGGTATTCCCAATACCTTGTTCAATCTCGTCATGGCAAGTCTCTTTACTCGATCCGTAATCCATCATCCCGTGACTAACTACTTAGTCACATTGAGCTCATTATGATGATGTCTTACCGAGTGGGCCCAGAGGTACCTCTCCGTCATATGGAGTGACAACATCCGAGTCTCGGTTCGTACCAACTCAACAGACACTTTCGGAGATACCCGATGCATACCTTTATAGCCACCCAGTTACGTTGTGACGTTTGGCACACCCAAAGTATTCCTACTGCATCCGGGAGTTGTACAACCTCATGGTCTAAGGAATAAATACTTGACACCGAAAAGCTTATGCATTATGAACTATACGATCTCGTGCTATGCTCAGGATTGGGTCTTGTCCATCACATCATTCTCCTAATGATGTGATCCCGTTATCACCGACATCCCATGTCCATGGTCAGGAAACCGTGACCATCTGTTGATCAACGAGCTGGTAACTAGAGGCCTACCAGGGACTCATTTTTGTCTATGTATTCACACATGTATCGCTGTTTCCATACAATACAATTCAAGCATGAATAACAGACGATTATCATGAACAAGGAAATATAATAATAATACTTTATTATTGCCTCTAGGGCATATTTCCAACAGTCTCCCACTTGCACTAGAGTCAATAATCTAGTTACATTGTGATGAATCGAACACCCATAGAGTTCTGGTGTTGATCATGTTTTGCCCGTGAAAGAGGTTTAGTCAACGGGTCTGCTATATTCAGATCCGTATGCACTTTACAAATATCTATGTCTCCATCCTGAACATAATTCCGGATGGAGTTGAAACGGCGCTTGATGTGCTTGGTCTTCTTGTGAAACCTGGGCTCCTTGGTAATAGCAATAGCACCAATGTTGTCACAGAAGAGAGTCATCGGGCTTGACGCACTTGGAATGACTCCTAGGTCTGTGATGAACTCCTTCATCCAGACTCCTTCCTGCGCTGCTTCAGAAGCAGCTATGTACTCCGCTTCACATGTAGATGCTGCCACCACGCTTTGCTTGCAACTGCACCAGCTGACTGCCCCTCCATTCAAAATATACACGTATCCGGTTTGAGACTTAGAGTCATCCAGATCTGTGTCGAAGCTAGCATCGACGTAACCCTTTACGACGAGCTCTTCGTCACCTCCATAAACGAGAAACATATCCTTAGTCCTTTTCAGGTACTTCAGGATGTTCTTGACCGCTGTCCAGTGTTCCGTACCGGGATCACTTTGGTACCTCCCTACCAAACTTATGGCAAGGTTCACATCAGGTCTGGTACACAGCATGTCATACATGATAGAACCTATTGCCGAGGCATAGGGAATGACACTCATCTTTTCTCTATCTTCTGCCGTGGTCGGCGACTGAGTCTTACTCAATCTCATACCTTGCAAAACAGGCAAGAATCCTTTCTTTGACTGATCCATATTGAACTTCTTCAATATTTTGTCAAGGTATGTACTTTGTGAAAGACCAATGAGGCGTCTCGATCTATCTCTATAGATTTTGATGCCTAATATGTAAGCAGCTTCTCCAAGGTCCTTCATTGAAAAACTTTTATTCAAGTAGGCCTTTACATTTTCCAAGAATTCTATATCATTTCCCATCAGCAATATGTCATCCACATATAATATGAGAAATGCTACAGAGCTCCCACTCACTTTCTTGTAAATACAGGCTTCTCCATAAGTCTGTATAAAGCCAAACGCTTTGATCACCTCATCAAAGCGAATATTCCAACTCCGAGATGCTTGCACCAGCCCGTAAATCGAGCGCTGGAGCTTGCATACCTTGTTAGCGTTCTCTGGATCGACAAAACCTTCCGGTTGCATCATATACAACTCTTCCTTGAGGAAGCCATTAAGGAATGTTGTTTTGACATCCATTTGCCATATCTCATAATCATAGAATGCGGCAATAGCTAACATGATTCTGACTGACTTCAGCATCGCTACGGGAGAGAAAGTCTCATCGTAGTCAATCCCTTGAACTTGTCGATAACCTTTAGCGACAAGCCGAGCCTTGTAGATGGTCACATTACCATCCGCGTCTGTCTTCTTCTTAAATATCCATTTATTTTCTATGGCGTGCCTGTCATCAGGCAAGTCCACCAAAGTCCATACTTTGTTTTCATACATGGATTCTATCTCGGATTTCATGGCTCCAAGCCATTTATTGGAATCGGGGCCCGCCATCGCTTCTTCATAGTTCGAAGGTTCACCGTTGTCTAACAACATGATTTCCAGGACAGGGTTGCCGTACCACTCTGGTGCGGAACGTGCCCTTGTGGACCTTCGAAGTTCAGTAGTAACTTGATCTGTTTCTTCATGATCATCATCATGGACTTCCTCCCTTGTCGGTGCAGGCACCTCAGGAACAGTTTCCTGCGCTGCGCTACTTTCCGGTACAGGAGGGGTGACTGTCACATCATCAAGTTCTACTTTCCTCCCACTCACTTCTTTCGAGAGAAACTCTTTCTCCAGAAAGCATCCATTCTTGGCAACAAAGACTTTGCCTTCGGATCTGTGGTAGAAGGTGTACCCAATTGTTTCCTTTGGGTATCCTATGAAGACGCATTTTTCCGATTTGGGTTCGAGCTTTTCAGGTTGAAGTTTCTTGACATAAGCATCGCAACCCCAAACTTTCAGAAACGACAGCTTCGGTTTCTTGCCAAACCAAAGTTCATACGGAGTCGTCTCAACGGATTTCGACGGAGCCCTATTTAAAGTGAATGCGGCAGTCTCTAAAGCATAACCCCAAAAAGATAGCGGTAAATCGGTAAGGGACATCATAGATTGCACCATGTCCAACAGAGTACGATTTCGACGTTCGGACACACCGTTACGTTGAGGTGTTCCGGGCGGTGTCAATTGTGAAACAATTCCACAGCTCCTAAGGTGTGTGCCAAATTCATGACTTAAATATTCACCCCCACGATCCGATCGCAAGAACTTTATTTTTCTGTCACGTTGATTCTCAACCTCATTCTGAAATTCCTTGAACTTTTCAAAGGTCTCAGACTTGTGTTTCATCAAATAGATATACCCATATCTACTCAAGTCATCCGTGAGGGTGAGAACATAACGGTAGCCTCCGCGAGCCTCAACACTCATTGGACCGCACACATCGGTATGTATGATTTCCAACAAGTTGGTTGCTCGCTCCATTGTTCCGGAGAACGGAGTCTTGGTCATCTTGCCCAAGAGGCATGGTTCGCACGTGTCAAATGATTCATAATCAAGAGACTCCAGAAGTCCATCCGAATGGAGCTTCTTCATACGTTTGACACCAATATGACCAAGGCGGCAATGCCACAAGTATGTGGGACTATCATTATCAACTTTACATCTTTTGGCATCTACACTATGAATATGTGTATCACTACGTTCGAGATTCATCAAAAATAAACCATTGACCAGCGGGGCATGACCATAAAACATATCTCTCAAATAAATAGAACAACCATTATTCTCCGATTTGAAAGAATATCCATCTCGCATAAGACGAGATCCAGAAACAATGTTCATGCTCAAAGCTGGTACTAAATAACAATTATTCAGGTTCAAAACTAATCCCGAGGGTAGATGTAGAGGTAGCGTGCCGACGGCGATCACATCGACCTTGGAACCATTCCCGACGCGCATCGTCACCTCATCCTTCGCCAGTCTCCATTTATTCCGCAGCTCCTGTTTTGAGTTACAAATGTGAGCAACTGCACCGGTATCGAATACCCAGGAGCTACTACGAGTGCTGGTAAGGTACACATCAATAACATGTATATCATATATACCTTTGACGTTGCCGGCCTTCTTGTCTGCTAAGTATTTGGGGCAGTTCCGCTTCCAGTGACCCGTTCCCTTGCAATAAAAGCACTCTGTCTCAGGCTTAGGTCCATACTTTGGCTTCTTCCCAGCAACAGGCTTGCCAGGCGCGGCAACTCCCTTGCCGTCCTTCTTGAAGTTCTTCTTACCCTTGCCTTTCTTGAACTTAGTGGTTTTATTGACCATCAACACTTGATGTTCTTTCTTGATGTCAACCTCCGCTGATTTCAGCATTGAATACACCTCGGGAATGGACTTCTCCATCCCCTGCATATTGAAGTTCAACACGAAGCTCTTGAAGCTTGGTGGGAGCGACTGGAGGATTCTATCAACGACCGCTTCATCTGGGAGATTCATTCCCAGCTGAGACAAGCGGTTGTGCAATCCTGAAATCTTGAGGATGTGCTCACTGACAGAACTGTTCTCCTCCATCTTACAGATGTAGAATGCGTCGGAGACATCATATCTCTCGACTCGGGCATGAGCTTGGAAAACCATTTTCAGCTCTTCGAACATCTCATATGCTCCATGGTGCTCAAAACGCTTTTGGAGCCCCGATTCTAAACTGTAAAGCATGCCGCACTGAACCAGGGAGTAATCATCACTACGCGACTGCCAGACGCTCAAAACGTCTTGGTCCGCATCGGGAGCAGGTGCATCACCTAGCGGTGCTTCTAGGACATATGATCTCTTGGCAGCTATGAGGATAATCCTCAGGTTACGGACCCAATCCGTATAGTTGCTACCATCGTCTTTCAGCTTGGTTTTCTCTAGGAACGCGTTGAAGTTGAGGGAAACCTGAGCGTGGGCCATTTGATCTACAAGAGATATTGTAAAGAATTTAGACTAAGTTCATGATAATTAAGTTCATCTTAATCAAATTATAATGAACTCCCACTCAGAATGACATCTCTCTAGTCATCTAAGTGATACACGATCCGAATCGAGTAGTCCGTGTCCGATCATCACGTGAGTCGGACTAGTCAAAAACGGTGAACATCTTCATGTTGATCGTATCTTCTATACGACTCGTGTTCGACCTTTCGGTCTTCCGTGTTCCGAGGCCATGTCTGTACATGCTAGGCTCGTCAAGTGAACCCTAAGTGTATCGCGTGTGTAAATCTGTCTTACACCCGTCGTATGCGAACGTTAGAACCTATCACACCCGATCATCACGTGGTGCTTCGGAGCAACGAGCTTTAGCAACGGTGCACAGTTAGGGGAAACACATTACTTGAAATTTTAGTGAGAGATCATCTTATTTACTACCGTCGTTCTAAGTAAACAAGATGCAAAAACATGATAAACATCACATGTAATCAATTAAAGTGACATGATATGGCCAATATCATCTTGCTCCTTGGATCTCCATCTTCGGGGCACCATGATCATCTTGTCACCGGCTCGACACCATGATCTTCATCATCATGATCTCCATCATCGTGTCTTGAAGAAGTCGTCACGCCAACTATTACTTCTACTACTATAGCTAACGTTTAGCAATGAAGTAAAGTAATTACATGGCGTTATTCAGTGACACGCAGGTCATACAATAATTAAGACAACTCCTATGGCTCCTGCCGGTTGTCAAGTTCATCGACATGCAAGTCGTGATTCCCTATTACAAAGACATGATCAATCTCATACATCACATATATCATTCATCACATCTTCGTTCTTGGCCATACCACGTCACAAAACACATGCTGCAAAAACAAGTTAGACGTCCTCTAATTGTTGTTGCAAGTTTTACGTGGCTTCTATAGGATTTCTAGCAAGAACGTTTCTTATCTACGCCAAAACCACAACGTGATTTGTCAACTTCTATTTACCCTTCATAAGGACCCTTTACATCGAATCCGATCCGACTAAAGTAGGAGAGACAGACACCCGCCAGCCACCTTATGCATCTAGTGCATGTCTGTCGGTGGAACCAGTCTCACGTAAGCGTACGTGTAAGGTCGGTCCGGGCCGCTTCATCCCACAATACCGCCGAATCAAGATTGACTAGTAACGGTAAGAAAGTTGAACAAGATCATACGCCCACAACTGCTTTGTGTTCTACTCGTGCAAGATGCTACGCATAAAACCTAGCCTCTGATGCCACTGTTGGGGAACGTAGCATAATTCAAAAATTTTCTACGTCTTCACCAAGATCCAACTATGGATGCATCTAGCAACGAGCAAGTAAGAGTGCATCTACATACCGTTATGAAGATTGCGTGCGGAAGCTTTCAATGAAGCAAGGATGAAGTAGTCGTACTCTTCACGTTCTTCGTCACCGATGATCTAGCGCCGAACGGACGGCACCTCCGCGTTCAACACACGTACGGTGCAGCAATGTCACCTCCTTCTTGATCCAGCAAGGGGGGAGGAGAAGTCGTCAGAGATCCGGCAGCACGACGGCGTGATGACGGATGCAGTGGAGATCACAGCAGGGCTTCGCCGGGCGCCCTGCGTGGGAGTTGGGAGGTGTGACGGAAGGGGGAGAGGCGCCAGGGCTGAGGTGCGGCTGCCCTCTCCCCTCCCACATATATATAGGGGGCCAGGGGGGGTGCGCCAGGGCCCTGCAGATCCAATCTGCAGGGGGGGCGGCGGCCAGGGGGGTGTCCTTGCCCCCCAAGGCAAGTGGGGCGCCCCCTCCCCCCTAGGGTTTCAACCCTAGGCGCATGGGCAGAGCCGGTCCTGAGATTTCGGGGGCCCGGGGCGAAAATACAACCGGGGGCCCTTTACATAATCAAAAATTATAATCATTATGTGCATGTCTAGATAAATTTTAAGCATGAATTGTTGTTAAATTTTTTTATCATGGAGAGCAAAACCAGCGGGTCGACCTAGTTCCAGGTTCTAATTATATATTATTATTATTTCTCACTTTTAATAAGATTTTGACAGGGAAGTTTCATGCATTGTATATTTCATAGTTTGGCAAACAAAACGTAGTTTGAACTGCTCTTGGTGGCACGCAGGTAGAATAGCTTCATAATTTGCAACATTAAAAATTAATTCTTTTAGCAACTAAAAATTAATTTTGCCACCTAATCATATTGAATCGACCATGAATCCTCCAATTAATTTCAGCTTGCCTATTATCATTATCCCATGCATTCTAGACATCCTCTCCCCTCATCTTTCATCGATCTCCAACACAACCAGATTAATTAATCAGAAGGATTGCATTAAAAAAATTAGTCAGAAGGACAACTACGTTCTACTCTTCTCTGCTAATTCACTAGATCTAATAATTCTGCCACCAAGTAGTCACATATCAATCTAGCTAGCTCTGATGGATGATGCATCAGGAAGATGCTAACCTGATCTCTGTAGTTTAAAACTGCCTGCCAGGGCCGGTGGTGTTGTTACTCCTCTCCATGGCGATGAACATGAAAGTACTCGATCCGCCGTTGGACGAGAAATCATCGGGGGAGGCCTTCGCGGGAGGAGGCTGTGTCGGCGGCTGGGTCGCCCTCGGGCTTGCGGGATATGCCGCTAGGTCAATCGCTCAAGTCGTCATGCGCGGACCTGCGCGAGGTAAACGGAAGTTCCACCAATTTAGCTAATCGCTGATTTACTTGCCCACAGGTAATGTTCGCTGTACACTACATGTACATGTCTTCTGCATCAAAAATAGCCCACTATCATTTTTTCTCACGGGCCGGATACAGAGAGCACACGTACGTGGGGGCCCCTCAATTTCGGGGGCCCGGGGCGGCCGCCCCCCCTGCCCCCCCATCCGGGCCGGGCCTGCGCATGGGGAGGTGGGCCCCTAGTGGTGCGCCAGCCCATTAGGGCTGTACACTTCCCCTTGCGGCCTAGGGGCCCCACCCGGTGGACCCCCGGGTCCCCTCCGGTGGTCCCGGGAAGCTCCCGGTGACCCCCGGAGATCACCCGATGGCCGAAACCTGACTTCCTATATATCAATCTTTACCTCCGGACCATTCCGGAACTCCTCGCGTTGTCCGGGATCTCATCCGGGACTCCGAACAACTTTCGGGTTTCCACGTGCATGTATCTCTACGACCCTAGCGTTACCGAACCTTAAGTGTGTAGACCCTACGGGTTCGGGAGACACGTAGACATGACCGAGACCACTCTCCGGTCAATAACCAACAGCGGGATCTGGATACCCATGTTGGTTCCCACGTGTTCCTCGATGATCTTCATCGGATGAACCACCGTGTCAAGGATTCACTCAATCCCGTATGTTATTCCCTTTGTCCATCGGTACGGTACTTGCCCGAGATTCGATCGTCGGTATTCCCGATACCTTGTTCAATCTCGTCATGGCAAGTCTCTTTACTCGATCCGTAATCCATCATCCCGTGACTAACTACTTAGTCACATTGAGCTCATTATGATGATGTCTTACCGAGTTGGCCCAGAGGTACCTCTCCGTCATATGGAGTGACAACATCCCAGTCTCGGTTCGTACCAACTCAACAGACACTTTCGGAGATACCCGATGCGTACCTTTATAGCCACCCAGTTACGTTGTGACGTTTGGCACACCCAAAGTATTCCTACGGCATCCGGGAGTTGTACAACCTCATGGTCTAAGGAATAAATACTTGACACCGAAAAGCTTATGCATTACGAACTATACGATCTCGTGCTATGCTCAGGATTGGGTCTTGTCCATCACATCATTCTCCTAATGATGTGATCCCGTTATCACCGACATCCCATGTCCATGGTCAGGAAACCGTGACCATCTGTTGATCAACGAGCTGGTAACTAGAGGCCTACGAGGGACTCATTTTTGTCTATGTATTCACACATGTATCGCTGTTTCCATACAATACAATTCAAGCATGAATAACAGACGATTATCATGAACAAGGAAATATAATAATAATACTTTTATTATTGCCTCTAGGGCATATTTCCAACAAAATTGTAGGTACCCCAGTTGGCATTTGGCTTGGGGCGCGCGCGGTGGCACTAGGTTAGTGGTGACTCGTAACTACCCC
>LR738709.1:673219664-673279611 GCA_902687465.1 Secale cereale
GTGGCCGCGCTCGCTCCCGTCTGTGGCCTGGCCGCTGCTGCTCCTCCTTCTCTCACGGGACGGCGTCGCCGGGCGTCGCCGAGGCACCGCGCGAGGACGGCTCCAGAGGGCGCGGAGGCCGCCGTCAAGGTGCCTGAGCAGGTACGCCACGTCGGCGGCGCCGTCCCGCGTGGCGCAGACGCAGTCGGGCATGGTGGTGCGGGTGTAGCTCCAGAGGGCCTCGCAAAAGCGGCGCGGGCTGGCCTCGCCGCGCCCCTCCCCGAGGTGGAACCGCCACACGCGGCCGGCCGGAGGCAGGTCGCCGTCGAAGCTGAGGAGGGCCAGACCCAGCTGCACGGACCGCACGCTGTCCACGGCGCAGGTACGCCAGTCCGGCGTGGCGCAGGTACGAGGAGACAGCTCCCGCGGCCGCAGAGGAGCTGGCTGGTGGCTGGCGGGGCGGCGCGCGCGGTCGGGCGCGGAGGCGACGCTGCGGGCGGGAGCTGCGGCCGGGAGCGCAGCAAGGCGTAGGGCTTGGCCGGGGAGAGAGAAAAAAGTGGACGGGGAGAGGGGAGGTGGGGGCGGAGAAAGCGACGGGGGAGAGAGAGAAATGTGGGAACATAGGCCGACATGTGGGATTTTCGCATGCAAAAGATAGTGCCGGCGCCCCCGGCTGACCCCAGCTTTGTGGGTTTCTCTTGCCAGCGCCGGCCGTAGTTTTAGCTAATACCGACGAAAAACGAGTCTGTGGGGGCGTGACTGGGGTCGTTTTTGAATGCCTGGGGGACTTCCTGGGAGCCTAGTGGAGATGCTCTAATACAAGCACGTATAGTAGGTAGCCACGGCAGCTCGCACGGATAATCCCGTAGTCCCAAAGGACCGGTTGCCTTGTGGCTGCGTTTCGCCACCTCCATTGTATCGAGGTCGATGGAGAAGAGCCATGTTCCATTTGCCAGAGCGAGAACGATGGACGATTCGTGGAAGTACTCCTCTTTATACCCTGCCAGCCCACGCGTTGCCTCCATCAACTCGAGGCATTGGCTATCACAAAGATGTGGAGGATGCTCCCCTTTGCAAGCAAAAAAACCGAATTTTCGATCGGATACTATCGTCTGTGACCTGCAAGACCGTCCCTTGGAAGTTGTGTGGCAACCAGCGGTCGCCCAAGGCCAGCATGCGTTCGTCATGGCCTTTGATGCACTAGGTACGAGCCGAGGCAGCGGTGACGCTTCATCTCCTCCATGCGCGGGATCAGCTGGTAGCGCCGCGAGGCCGGCTCGCAAACCACGAGGTCGGGGAAGCAGCGGCGCATCCACCCGCTCTTCTTCTTCTTGGCGAGGAGGACGAGGCTGCGGCTGCTGTCCACGATCTCCCATCTTCTGCTGCCGCCGGGGAGGAAGTCGAGTGAGAAGTGGCGGCCTTCGACACCGTGCTGCGCCGCTGAAGCTGTGGGGACGAAGACGATCTCCCGGCCGCCCGGGGGGACACACGGTTGTAGTAATTTCCTGCGACGGGGCGTCAGTTTGGGGGCGGTGGGTCGCCTCTCTGGTCTGGAGCTCGCTGGCGAAGAACCATGAGCGGCCCATTATCCGGCGCCAGCGCTTGCAGGTGGCCGCCGCGCGGACGAGGCAGAGAGGCGACAACATGAGACGAGCCAGGATCGGCTCCAGGAGCCTGTCGGGGACGTCCTGCAGCGTCGTCGCCGGCGGTGACTGCGCGTCGGCGGCCATGGAGATGGCCGGCCTGATCAGCAGTCTTCCTGTGCGCCGCAGATCAGCGTAACAAATGGAATCCGTTGTCAAAGTTTGGGTAGGCTTATCACACGGTGCTGGTTTACACAGTCCTCGGGCCCAGTTGTTCATGGGCCATGAGCCCGTGACACTTTGCCATTCGTTACGAGCCGCGCGCGAGCCCGCCCCCCTCAAAAAAAGAAGAAGGAAAGTGATAAAAAAAAGTAGCACGATCAGTGTGTGTGTGTGCACGACTAGTTCCTGGCTTGGAAGAATGCTTTTTTTTTTTGAAGGTAAAACTCTCGCCGCATTTATTTATTTAAAAAAGTGCCGGAATCTCATCCGAAACAATACTCAAGATACAGCCTGGTGGTGATGAGAGCCATACAGAATTAAGTTCATCTCCCATTCCCACCTTAGCTAATCTATCAGCGGCGGCGTTAGCACTCCGGCTAACCCACGAGACTCTGAATTCATCAAACGTCTTCAGCCTCGATTTGACGTCTTCAACAAGAGGACCTGCGGCAGAGAGATTCTTTTCATGATTATTAAGCATAGCTACTACCCCTGCCGAGTCACACTCCAGGTGGAGCTTGTCAACTCCAACACTTGTCGCCAGCTCGATCGCCTTCTTGCACGCCAGGAGTTCCACCATCTCCGGATCGGTCGCTAGCAACACGACTTGGTAGGATGCCGCTCGGAACGCACCAGCGTGGTCGCGCAAAATGGCGCTAACGCCTCCCTTCTCCAAGTGCTTCGACATCGCCTCGTCTGAGTTTGCTTTGATCCAGCCCCGATCCGGCGGTTCCCACACAGCCCTTTGACTCGGTATCTTCATCGTTCCTACCTTCCTATGAATCTCCTCCCATTCTTTGACAAGTGCAGCAACTGTAGCTGATATTTCTTGGGCTTTGAAGTAGTGCGTTCCAAGTGAAACATTCGTTTTATGAGGAAAGTTTTATTTTAATGTGCTGCAAGCATTTGCCTTTTGCTTCAACAAGTATATACGTGTCAAGCAGCACTTTTCCTTTGCGTTCGTCAATCAGTTTACTCACCATCTTTACCCTGTTTTGAGGGGCAACATAATTATGTGCCTTGTATGCAAAGCAGTACTCACATCATATTATACTTAACCACTTGCCTGTCACCGAGGGAATTCGACAGTGATAGATTTCTTTTTTACTCCCTCCGGTCAGCTCTATTTGTTGGATCTGAAGAAAGCGGAAACATCAGTCGGCGGTAGAATCGATTCACAATCTGCTATGTGCTTTGCTTTCTACCCCGTAGCAAGGGTATTGCCAAAGAACATAGGAGCTCTGGTTCTTGCTAGCTGTTTATTGTGCTTTTCACATCGTTTTTCAAGAATGTCCTTTTCGTATTTAGCTTGTGACCGACAATCGGTAATCGGTATTGTCGTCACCAAGTTGTACTAAAATAGAATATGTATCTAGATTTTCTCTGCTTGTACTGAAATGTTTGGTGAAATATAATTTTTATGTACAAATGTGTAGAGTCATAGTCCTTTTTTACTGCAAGAAAATTGTTCATCTCCACTGATGGGTAGTCCAAAACAGTTCTTTTATGGTCACTCCACGTAATTTAGAGTCGACGGTAAAATAGTTATGGAATAAGGTGCGTCTTAAACTGATTCTATATGAAGAGCTATTAAAACAGTTTAGATGATGTGGCATACAATTAAATGAAGAAAGAGAGAATTGAGTATCATGATATGGCACTGTTTCAGAGTACTCCTATGTGTCATGCATGACAATAAATAAGGTCATTTATGATACCAACCTAACATTTAGTGATGCTCGAACCACCTGATAACTTGACGATGGGGGTAAGGTGGTTTTGCCCCGGCGAGACAAACCTAGATACTACCCACTACGATCAACCTACTATACACTATGTATATAATATCATACACCAATATCATATGCATGATACTAATTAGTATATGATACTTCCCTCTAAACGGAGAGCTAGCATTAAATAGGTCAGTGTACAAAGGCAACAATGCTGACTCCATAATGAGAGTGTGACTCTCAATGAAGAGTTTGTTTGATTCTCCGTGCACATCGAGAATTATCCTACATGGCAGAAATAAAAATCATCTCGATGTGCTTTTAGATGACCAGAAACAAAATTAAAACAAATACTTAATACTGCCATCTTCAAATCAAGATCTCAAACATTTCTTTGGGTCGCCATGGCAGTTCCTTGTAGTACGTCTCGAATCTTCTTCTTCTTAATACAAATGACTCGCAAATCTCGTGCATCTTCTTGAAAACAAAAGGTTGAAACATGGAGATTCTGAAAAAACATGTTAACCTTGTCTAGTGATATGAGCTACTCCCTCTGTCTCATAATGTAAGACGTTTTTTGACTCTAGTGTAGTGTCAAAAAACGTCTTACATTATGGAACGGAGGGAGTAGTATCTTTGCGTACAAAACAATCTAAAACGTGTACGGCCGAAATTTCCTATCTTTGACTTCTTGTACTACTTCCTCCGTTCCTAAATATTTGTCTTTCTAGTCATTTCAACAAGTGACTACATACGAAGCAAAATGAATGAATCTACACTCTAAAACATATCTACATGCATCCGTATGTTGTAACCATTTAAAATGTCTAGAAAGACAAATATTTGGGAACGGAGGGAGTATTTCCTATCTGTGACTTCTAATACGTAGAAGTATATGTTTCAATTGATCTGGTAAAAGTAATACTACTAGTATAATTGTATTCTTAAGAAAAAATGTGTAAGGTAATAACCTTGTACCCATGCAAAAAAAAAAAACCTTTATTTCTTTTGGAAAGAAATAATAGGACAATGATATTGGCCCAAAATTCAAATTTTGAATTATTTCCCCCTTCCCCATGAGATGTTCGCCATTTCGAATTTTAACATGTTTTTTGTAGGGATGAACAAACAAATGGCAAAGCTGACCTGATCCATATGTATACGTTTTGAATTATTTGACAAAGTTAGACTGTACAATCAATTCCTTGGTTTTCACCACATATATCTTTTCCAACTTCTGTTGAACTTGATATCAAAAAATTTGAGAACAAAGAAGAAGAAAAAAATGAGCTGCTACGTATATTTCAGCGTCTGCACAGGAGGTGATTCTCCTCGTGGATGGTCTCGAGGTTGGGCCGCCTGGAGCGCGCGCTGCTGAGCCGGTGCTTGAGCACGCCGATCTCCGCGGCCACGGCGTCGTCCACCATCTCGTCCAGCCGCGCCCTCGGCGACGGCGCCTCCTCCGCGGCCGGCACGAAGGTCACGGCCGGCTCTGGTGCAGCCGCCGCCGCCGCAGCCGCGGCCCCCACAGAGGAGACCTTGGCGGAGCGCCGGGCCTCCCGGGTGGCCGCGGCGGCGAGGCGGGCCATGTCGGCGGCGGTCAGCTTCGTGCCGATGCGCTTCATGGGGAAGGTGGCGTAAACGACGCCCATCTCGAGGTCCTCGTCGGCGTGCAGCGCCTCGAGGCGGGTGCCGACGCGCGCCTGGCGCGTCTCGGCCAGGAAGTGGCCCGGCGCGTCCATCATGAGCTCGGCCGCCGTGGCCGGCAGTGACACCCGCCGCACCGCGCCGTCCGGGAGGATCACCCGCGCGCCCTTCCCGCCCGGCGTCTTGGCCAGCGTGCACGAAAGGTAGTTCCCCATGCCCGGTCGCGCGCCGAGGGAAGCTCCTCCAAGAACCGCGCGCGCTCTCACACCAGAAGCTGTAGCGCAAGGAGCCGAGCAGATGGAGGCCAAGCTATAGCAAGATCGCGCCGCAGAAGCAAAGCAGGCGAACGTGCAGGTTGTTGAAGCGCCGGGATGGGTGGATGTTTGCGGTGGTTGGTTTGGGTTTGCGGCTTGCCGGTGACGCCGCGGCTTTATATAGCTACCGCGGGTCGCCTCGCCTCGGCGATGGTAGCTAGCTTGGATTGGAAACGCGTGCGGAGGAAGGTGACGGCGAGGGCAAGTCAGCGGGAGAGGGGGGAGGAGGTGGGTGTCTCCTCCCTCGGCGGGGCGCGTGCGAGGGTGTGGATGATGGGGTCGGGTCGTCGGTCGGCCCGCGCGGTGGTGAACTGCGCGTGCGGCGTGGTGGGGACGGACGGAGCTCCCCGGCTGGCTGGGTGGGTCGGAATGTTGGATAGAAAAATGGTCTCGCCCCGGCCGCGTCGTGGGTGGCCGCGGCTTTTATCCATGGACCATGGGCGCCCGTCTATTTCCGGGTGTCAACAACACCTTTTCTCTGGCTTCAGATTCAGACCCAACAGCCAAGAACTGCGAACTGTATTTCCTAAATCCGGTGTTTGCATGGGTTTTTTATGACTTGTGTATATTCACACATTCTTTTTTTATAGTCTTTGCACATCTAAGGGCTGTCAGCGGCGCTAAATATAGGGATTAGCGATTATCTGGACTAGTACGTAGCATGCCCACGAGAAACATAGGGTTGGGTTGGTTTTGGAATAGAAGTACGTAGTTGTTTAGGTAAATCCTTGAGATTATTAGGGTGGGTTGGTTTCAAAAGCATTCGTTTAGGTAAATCATTCAGATTATTTGTATGTCTTCCAACGTGAAAGCGACGAATCGTTGTTGGGTCTTGCCTTGTTCTTTTCTTCTTCTTTAGTCCTGGACTGAAGAATGAGTGAGGAGAGGAGCTCAAGATATTGTATGTCTTTTTGTTGGATGTCGTTTTCTTGAGTTGGGTTTGGCTTGTCAATATTCAAACATGTGACAGTCATTTCCGCACGCCTTAAACGTGCTCCCGCTGTCGAGCGCCATTTGGCCTGCGGTACAGGTAATATATTTGGTCGTGTAGATAGCTACGTGCTTTCCGTGGGTGCTGCTGTAAACACACAGAACCAGGGGCAGGAGTGGACAAATTAAGGTCTCATTTGGTTCACAGAATTCTAAATATGATAGGAAAGGAAAAAAATACGAATAAATGTACGCATTAACAGATAATTTGACGACATATAAATTTTGCAGGCTTACGTACGTGCTTTGTGCCCGACTCCGGCGATGGAGGGGTGATGACGGCGGCGCGCCTTTGGCTCGCTTCAGTGCTGATAGTCGTCGCTAGGTGGTCTACGAATCTGGATGTAATTTCTATTATTTCTAGTATTCATTGTACTGTCATGATTGAAAATGAATAGATTGGAAATTTTCTCGTAAAAAAAAAGTCAAATCAAATTTACTTATCTTTTAACACAATACAAACACAGACACTCATACATACGCAAATATATTCATCATCATGAACGCATGCACGCACACTATATCCCTGTAAGCACTTCTGAGAGTGTGAGCCGGCATATCTCACTCCCATTGAACGCACATAACCGAAAGGGCTGAAATAAATCCAGTAAAATACAAGCACCAATACCAAGTATAAGATTTGAACACCTAATGGTTTGGTTCCACCATAAGAAACCTTATCATCTGTCCTACGCTCAGCTTGCAAAGACAAATCAAATTAAAAGGTATAAGTAACATGTTCTTAGACTACTCATAGTGGGAGTAACATAGGTAGTAACATCACACATATCTAGATAAAAAAGATGATGTGGCAAGCAATAAATGAAGAAAGAGAGGCATGTGGTAACATAGCTAGTTACTACTAGTATGAGTAACATCACACATATCAAGGTAAGATGAGTCTATGACCTAATAAATGAAGTCTTCCATGTTACCACACATATGTTACTCCCCACTATAGAGGTAGTAACATAGAGTAGTAACATGGGCATGTTACTACTCTATGTTACTACCCATTATGGCTAGTCTTATGCCACTAAGGATCTCACTCTCGTTCTTTGTGCGTAGTAACTTGAAAAGGAGGTCCAAATGAATGTAAAATGTACTTTCTCTGTTCCTAAATATAAGTCTTTTTAGACATTTTAAATGGACTACAACATACGGATGTATGTAGACATATTTTAAAGTATAGATTCACTCATTTTGCTCCGTATGTAGTCACTTGTTGAAATCTTTAGAAAGACTTATATTTTTGAACGAAGGGAGTATACATTTATCCTCTCAAATCATGACTAAGGAAAAAAAATTGCTATATTTTTTAATCAAAAGGCTTGAATAGTGTCATCATAGAAAACAAATTATATTCTTCTGTGTTTCCTCCACTTAATTGGAGAAAATCAAACAAAAACAAGATTGCCCAGTTAATCATGAAAACAGTGCAAAAATCATCATGATTTTTGAGCGGCACACATAAGAAACCCACACACACCACTTCAAAGAGGGCCTGGCGAGACCGCATGCAGGCGTCATCGTCATCACTCCTCCCCTAGATGCGTCATCGCCATCCTATACTCTAAGCAAACGACTTCGACTTCGCCGTAGGTGATCATCGACTCAACTCGCACTGCAGAGACTGTGAGAGGTAGCATGAAGATCCGCGCCATAACTCAGCCATCTACGAGCAGCTCCGACTCCGAATATGGGCTACGAAGAATGAAACCAGACCCGGCTGGCGCCACGGAAAATCGCCGAACAGGCCACCTGCAGCCAGTCATCGTACATCACAGGCCCCCCGCCATAGCTTTCACTTTGCAGCAACAAACAAACTGAGGCAAACCCATGGACACTCCACGGAAGAGCTGACTACCTCAACCGTTGCCGTGTCGCCAACATCGTCCCCACCATCATCGTTGCCACAAAAGCCTAGACGTCACAACCCGCCGCCAACCATCGGTCCCGCTAGTCGGTGCCAAGCTCCAAGAAGATGCCTTCAAGAGGAAAAACGATACCAGCCATCGTCCTATCACAGATCATGCTTTTTGTTCTTGTCGTTGATCCGATGGTACTTTAATTACTAAGAGAGATAGAATCATGGCTAGCAAATTAGCTCGTCCACCCGTGTAGCAATATAAAATAATCACAGTGGGTAATTCACCTACCGACATGAACTGAAACTCTACTCGTGTAAATTTCTCAATCTTTTCGGAAGGAGACTCTCAGCGTTGACTGCAGCTAGCAATCCAGGTTCATTGTCCAGGCTCCTCCAGGCTCAATGTATACAAGTAGTATAAAAGCAAATCCTTGGGAAGATTATTCTAAATCCCCCGCCTTGTACAATGTACTTACTACTCACTCTATCTATGTGAGTATACATTATCAATTCAGGGCAGACGAAGACTCTGATCAGGTCTGAACCAAGCCGACAGGGACAGTATTGTGCAAACAAAAGAAGAAAAAGAAAAGGAGGTCAGTAACAATCACTAAGCCTTCGATGATTAAATGCAGTGCTGGTTGAACGATTGACCCGGGAAATGGGGCGAAGTTTTCTACAGTAGTAGTACATGTTGCTCAAGATCTCGATCCAGCTAGCCATTTAAATGCAGTGCTGGTTTAGAAAGTCGCCAGCGTCGACGAGCGAAACTGCCTGGAAATTAACTTGAACATGGGATAAACACCGGTCTGATCAGCTGATGAGATCGGACGCGATCGATATGCTCCACTCCCTTAATTTACCGGCTCGTAGTACGTACATGTGGCGTCCGTGCGTGCTGGTGGATGACTCGACCGGCGGTGTACTTTTCGACGGTGGTAGCTTGACGCCTATGCCAACCGTGGTTTGAGCCAGCGGGAATGCGCGTTTGGCTTCACTGGAAATGGTTGACCTATGAATCTATGATGAACTGATTATATATTACTCCCTCCGTCTCATAATGTAAGATGTTTTTTGACACTACACTAGTGTCAAAAAACGTCTTACATTATGGGACGGAAGGAGTATATTATTTTGTATATAAAGGGCGGGTCAAACTTTTGGGGCGGTCGATCGGGGAACCCGTCGTGTGTCGTTATCTCTCGGTATACTGGTATTTTTGTCACAGAACGTGTATATCGTTCAACACCATGTGCGTATGTTGTGAGCGTGATGATAATCTGTCCATGGCGCCGGTCTATCTCTGGGTCTGACGATATTCGATAACTTTTTTGTGGCTTGAGAATGATCGGCGAAGAAGAACTGCGATCCATTTTAAATCTGCTGTTCGCATGAGTTTTGTGTGACTCCGTTCTTCACACATTCCACGCTGTCAGTCGTGTATATTTAACAGTCACCACCACCGCGAGCGGTTAATCTAGTAGTATCAGTTTTTGAGGTTTGGTTAGTTCTTGGTTAAAGAAGTAAAATTAGATTTATCCTCCTCTAACACTTCATTGGGGCTCCGTTGGAGATGCCCTCGGCTCGGGTCTAAACCAAACCAACAGGAACAGTCTTGTGTGTAAAAGAAAAAAAATATATGCTCACTTCAGTGTTTGTAGTTGTTGTTGGGTAGTCTACGAAATTTGATGTACTCCCACTTTTCCAAAAAAAATATAATATATAAGGCGCAGTTTGACATTTCTGGTCTTCACTGCACAATTTTAACTATAATTTTCAGTTATTGTATGTCCACTAAATTAGTATAAGTATACATGAAATAAAATTAGTTTACAAGACAAATACGATATCATCAGTTATACATATTCAATCCATGCATTTTTTATATACAGCAACGTTTAAAGTTGTGCATCGAAGACCGTGCAAAGTTAACTGTACCTTATATATTAGGAAAGAGGGGGTGATTTTTATTATTTCTAGTGTTGCTATGATTGAAGATTAATAAATCGAAAGTTTTCTGAAAAAAAAAATAGTTGCAACTTTCAACTTCACAAACCCCATACTTGAAGTCGGGCCAAACATCTTATCTCCAAGATGCTGAATCTGAGAAGCTAAGAGCATCTACAGCCGGGCGTCCCAAACCGGCCTCAAATGTCCGGGCCGCACGATCACTGACCGGTCACAATTTTTTGACCCAGACGGACGTCTCAAACGAGCCTCAAACGCCCGGGCTGACCGGCACCCTGCATATCCAGTCCAAATATGGGGCGGATATGGGGAGGACAGGACATGCGCGGGCGCTTCCGCTTGACAAGGTCGGCCCACCACCGACCCCATGGATGACCCACAAAAAAAACATCCGGCTCATCGCTCCGAAACCCTAGCTCACTCACTCTCCTCTCTCCTCCCCGCAGCGATTCCGATAGAACTGTGCGCAATGCCGAGCTTCGGCAGCCGCTCCGACTTCGAGTTGGATCCGGACTATGAGCTTGCCCTCCGCATCACCTTGGAGCGGTCCAAGGTGGAGACCAGGGGCAGCTCCAGATCTGCAGCCTCGCCGCAGCTTCCCCGTCGGCACAGCTGGAATGCCGGCGTTGACACCTCCCGGCCTGGGCGCAGCTCCAACAGGCGGCCTGTGCAATCCGCGCATACAGTGTTCCCTACCAGCTGCTGCTTCCCTGAAGGAAATATGCCCTAGAGGCAATAATAATAATGTTATTTGTATTTCCTTATATCATGATAAATGTTTACTATTCATGCTAGAATTGTATTAACCGGAAACTTAGTACATGTGTGAATACATAGACAAAACAGAGTGTCCCTAGTATGCCTCTACTAGACTAGCTCATTAATCAAAGATGGTTATGTTTCCTAACCATAGACATGAGTTGTCATTTGATCAACGGGATCACATCATTAGGAGAATGATGTGATGGACTAGACCCATCCGTTAGCATAGCACTATGATCGTTTAGTTTTACTGCTATTGCTTTCTTCATGACTTATACATGTTCCTATGACTATGAGATTATGCAACTCCCGAATACCGTAGGAACACCTTGTGTGCTATCAAACGTCACAACGTAACTGGGTGATCATAAAGATGCTCTACAGGTGTCTCCGAAAGTATTCGTGGTGTTGGCATAGATCAAGATTAGGATTTGTCACTCCAAGTGTCGGAGAGGTATCTCTGGGCCCTCTCGGTAACACACATCATAATAAGCCTTGCAAGCAAAAGACTAATGAGTTAGTCACGAGATGATGTGTTACGGAACGAGTAAAGAGACTTGCCGGTAACGAGATTGAACTAGGTATAGTGATACCGACGATCGAATCTCGGGCAAGTAACATACCGATGACAAAAGGAACAACGTATGTTGTTATGCGGTTCGACCGATAAAGATCTTCGTAGAATATGTAGGAGCCAATATGGGCATCCAGGTTCCGCTATTGGTTATTGACCGGAGAGATGTCTCGGTCATGTCTACATAGTTCTCGAACCCGTAGGGTTCGCACGCTTAAACGTTCGTTGACGATATAGTATTTAATGAGTTATGTATGTTGATGACCGAATGTTATTCGGAGTCCCGGATGTGATCACGGACATGACGAGGAACTCCGGAATGGTCCGGAGATAAAGATTAATATATGAGATAATAGTGTTTGACCTCCGGAAGGGTTCCGGAATTCACCGAAAGGGGTTCCGGATGTTTCCCGAAGTGTTTGGGTACGAGAACACGTTATTTGGGCCAAAAGGGAAAGCACACAAGGTTTTTGGAAAGCGCAAAAGGAAGTTTTACGGAGTCCATGGGCCAGACGCCAGGGTCCCTGGCGTCTGGGTCCAGACGCCGGGAACCCTGGCGTCTGGCCCTGGAGTCCGAGAAGGACTCTTGCCTTTCGGGTGAAACCGACTTTGTGAAGGCTTTTACTCCAAGTTTCGACCCCAAGGCTCAACATATAAATAGAGGGGTAGGGCTAGCACCCAAGACACATCAAGATACACCAAGCCGTGTGCCGGCAACCCCGACCCTCTAGTTTATCCTCCGTCTAGTTTCTGTAGTGCTTGGCGAAGCCCTGCAGAGATTATTCTTCATCAACAACCGTCACCACGCCGTCGTGCTGCCGGAACTCATCTACTAGTTCGCCCGTCTTGCTGGATCAAGAAGGCGAGGACGTCATCGAGCTGAACGTGTGCTGAACGCGGAGGTGCCGTACGTTCGGTACTAGATCGGGACGGATCGTGAAGGTGCACGACTATATCAACCGCGTTGATAAACGCTTCCGCTTTCGGTCTACGAGAGTACGTAGACACACTCTCCCCTCTCGTTGCTATGCATCTAGTAGATAGATCTTGCGTGATCGTAGGAAAATTTTGAAAATACTACGTTCCCCAACAGTGGCATCATGAGCCAGGTCTATGCGTAGATGATATGCACGAGTAGAACACAATGAGTTGTGGGCGATACTAGTCATACTGCTTACCAGCATGTCATACTTTGCTTTGGCGGTATTGTGAGATGAAGCGGCCCGGACCGACATTACGCGTACGCTTACGCGAGACTGGTTTCACCGTTATGAGCACTCGTTGCTTAAAGGTGACTGGCGGGTGTCTGTCTCTCTCACTTTAGCTGAATCAAGTGTGGCTACGCCCGGTCCTTGTGAAGGTTAAAACAGCACATACTTGACGAAACATCGTTGTGGTTTTGTATGCGTAGGTAAGAACGGTTCTTGCTAAAGCCCGTAGCAGCCACGTAAAACTTGCAACAACAAAGTAGAGGACGTCTAACTTGTTTTTGCAGGGCATGTTGTGATGTGATATGGTCAAGACATGATGAGTTATACGGGTTTTGTATGAGATGATCATGTTTTGTGAAGGTGATCATGAAGGTGCTTTGGAGATGGAGATCAAAAGCACAAGATGATGATGGCCATATCATGTCACATATTTTGATTGCATGTGATGTTTATCTTATTATGCTTCTTATTTTGCTTAGAACGACGGTAGCATTATAAGATGATCCCTTACTAAATTTCAAGGTATAAGTGTTCTCCCTGAGTATGCACCGTTGCGAAAATTCGTCGTGCCGAGACACCACGTGATGATCGGGTGTGATAAGCTCTACGTTCAAATACAACGGGTGTAAGCCAGTTTTGCACACGCAGAATACTCGGGTTAAACTTGACGAGCCTAGCATATACAGATATGGCCTCGGAACACTGGAGACCGAAAGGTCGAGCGTGAATCATATAGTAGATATGATCAACATAAGATGTTCACCATTGAAAACTACTCCATCTCACGTGATGATCGGACATGGTTTAGTTGATTTGGATCACGTGATCATTTAGATGACCAGAGGGATGTCTATCTAAGTGGGAGTTCTTTAAATTAATATGATTAAATTGAACTTTAATTTATCATGAAGTTAGTCCTGGTAGTATTAGCATATCTATGTTGTAGATCAATAGCTCGCGATATTGCTCCCCGTTTATTTTTCATATGTTCCTAGAGAAAACCAAGTTGAAAGATGTTAGTAGCAATGATGCGGAATTGTTCCGTGATCTGAGGATTATCCTCATTGCTGCACAGAAGAATTATGTCCTTGATGCACCGCTAGGTGACAGACCTATTACAGGAGCAGATGTAGACGTTATGAACGTTTTGACAAAAGCTCGATATGATGACTACTTGATAGTTTAAGTGCACCATGCTTTACGGCTTAGAACCGGGACTTCAAAAACGTTTTGAACGCCATGGAGCATATAAGATGTTCCAAGAGTTGAAATTAGTATTTCATACTCATGCCCGTGTCGAGAGGTATAAGACCTCTGACAGTACTTTGCCTACAAGATGGAGGAGAATAGCTCAACCAGTGAGCATGTGCTCAGATTGTCTGGGTACTACAATTACTTTAATCAAGTGGGAGTTAATCTTCCAGATAAGATAGTAATTGACAAAGTTCTCTAGTCACTATCACCAAGTTAGTAGAACTTCGTGATGAACTATAATATGCAAGGGATGACGAAAGTAATTCCCGAGCTCTTCGCGATGCTGAAATCGGCGAAGGTAGAAATCAAGAAAGAGCATCAAGTGTTGATGGTTAACAAGACCACTTGTTTCAAGTAAAGGGCAAAGGGATAGAAGGGGAACTTCAAGAAGAATGACAAGCAAGTTGTCACTCCCGTGAAGAAACCCAAAGCTAAACTCAAGCCTGAAACAAGTGCTTCTACTGCAAAGGAAATGGTCACTGGAAGTGGAACTGCCCTAGATACTTGGCGGATAAGAAGGATGGCAAAGTGAACAAAGGTATATTTGATATATAGATTATTGATGTGTATTTTACTAGTGTTCATAGCAACCCCTCGGTATTTGATACTGGTTTAGTTGCTAAAGAGTAGTAACTCGAAATAGGAGTTGCATAATGAACAGAAACTAGTTAAAGGATGAAGTGACGATGTGTATTGGAAGTAGTTCCAAGATTGATATGATCATCATCGCACACTCCCTATACTTTCGGGATTAGTGTTGAACCTAAATAAGTGTTATTTGGTGTTTTTGTTGAACATGAATATGATTTGATCATGTTTATTGCAATACGTTTATTCATGTAAGTTAGAGAATAATTGTTGTTCTGTTTACATGAATAAAACCTTCTATGGTCATACACCCAATGAAAATGGTTTGTTGGATCTCGATCGTGTGATACACATATTCATAATATTGAAGCCAAAAGATGCAAGGTTAATAATGATAGTGCAACTTATTTGTGGCACTGCCGTTTAGGTCATATTGGTGTAAAGCGCATGAAGAAACTCCATAGTGATGGACTTTTGGAATCACTTGATTATGAATCACTTGGTGCTTGCGAACCATGCCTCATGGGCAAGATGACTAAAACTCCGTTCTCCGGAACTGTGGAGCGAGCAACAGAGTTGTTGGAAATCATACATACTGATGTATGCGGACTAATAAGTGTTGAAGCTCGTGGCGGGTATCGTTATTTTCTGACCTTCACTGATGATTTGAGCAGATATGGGTATATCTACTTAATGAAGCATAAGTCTGAAACATTTGAAAAGTTCAAAGAATTTCAGAGTGAAGTGGAGAATCATCGTAACAGAAAATAAGAGTTTCTACGATATGATCGTAGAGGTAAAATATTTGAGTTAGCGAGTTTGGCCTTCAGTAAAAACAATGTGAAATAGTTTCACTACTCACGCCACCTGGAACACCATAGTGTAATGGTGTGTCCGAACGTCATAACCGTACTTTATTAGATATGGTGCGATCGATGATGTCTCTTACCGATCTACCACTATCGCTTTTGGGGTTATGCATTAGAGACAGCTACATTCACGTTAAATAGGGCACCATCTAAATCCGTGGAGATGACACCGTATGAACTGTGGTTTGACGAGAAACCTAAGCTGTCATTTCTTTAAGTTTGGGACTGCGATGCTTATGTGAAAAAGTTTCAACATGATAAGCTCGAACCCAAATCGGAGAAGTAAATCTTCATAGGATACCCAAAAGAAACTGTTGGGTACACCTTCTATCACAGATCCGAAGGCAATGTCTTTGTTGCTAAGAGTGGATCCTTTCTAGAGAAGGAGTTTCTCTCGAAAGAAGTGAGTGGGAGGAAAGTAGAACTTGATGAGGTAATTGTACCTTCTCCTGAATTGGAAAGTAGTACATCATAGAAAATTGTTCCAGTGATTCCTACACCAATCAGTGAGGAAGCTAATGATGATGATCATGAAACTTCGGATCAAGTTTCTGCTAAACGTCGTAGATCAACCAGAGTACGTTCCACACCAGAGTGGTACGGCAACCCAGTTCTGGAAGTCATGTTACTAGACCATGATGAACCTACGAACTATGAGGAAGCGATGATGAGCCCAGATTCCGCAAAATGGCTTGAGGCCATGAAATCTGAGATGGGATCCATGTATGAGAACAAAGTGTGGACTTTGGTTGACTTGCCCGATGGTCGGCAAGCCATTGAAAATAAATGGATCTTTAAGAGGAAGACTGACGCCGATGGTAATGTTACTGTCTACAAAGCTCGACTTGTTGCGAAAGGTTTTCGACAAGTTCAAGGTGTTGACTACGATGAGATTTTCTCACCCGTAGCGATGCTTAAGTCTGTCCGAATCATGTTAGCAATTGCCGCATTTTATGATTATGAAATCTGGCAAATGGATGTCAAAACTGCATTTCTGAATGGATATCTCAAAGAAGAGTTGTATATGATGCAACCAGAAGGTTTTGTCGATCCAAAAGGTGCTAACAAAGTATGCAAGCTCCAGCGATCCATATATGGACTAGTGCAAGCATCTCGGAGTTGGAATATACGCTTTGATGAGGTGATCAAAGCATATGGTTTTATACAGACTTTTGGAGAAGCCTGTATTTACAAGAAAGTGAGTGGGAGCTCTGTAGCATTTCTAATATTATATGTGGATGACATATTGTTGATTGGAAATGATATAGAATTTCTGGATAGCATAAAAGGATTCTTGAATAAGAGTTTTTCAATGAAAGACCTCGATGAAGCTGCTTACGTATTGGGCATCAAGATCTATAGAGATAGATCAAGACGCTTGATAAGACTTTCGATGAGTACATACCTTGATAAGATTTTGAAGTAGTTCAAAATGGATCAGTCAAAGAAGGAGTTCTTGCCTGACTTGTAAGGTGTGAAGTTGAGTAAGACTCAAAGCCAGACCACGGCAGAAAAATATAGAGAGAATGAAAGTCATTCCCTATGCCTCAGCCATAGGTTCTATAAAGTATGCCATGCTGTGTACCAAACCTGTTGTGTACCTTGCCATGAGTTTGGCAAGGAGGTACAATAGTGATCTAGGAGTAGATCACTGTACAACGGTCAAAATTATCCTTAGTAATGGGATGACTAAAGGAAATATTTCTCGATTATGGAGGTGATAAACAGTTCGTCATAAAGGGTTACGCCGATGCAAGCTTTGACACTAAATCCAGATGACTCTAAGTATCAATCTGGATGCGTATTGAAAGTGGGAGCAATTAGCTAGAGTAGCTCCATGCAGAGCATTGTAGACATAGAAATTTGCGAAATACATACGGATCTGAATGTGACAGACCCATTGACTAAACTTCTCTCACAAGCAAAACATGATCACACCTTATTACTCTTGGGTATTAATCACATAGCGATGTGAACTAGATTATTGACTCTAGTAAACCCTTTGGGTGTTGGTCACATGGCGATGTGAACTATGGGTGTTATTCACATAACGATGTGAACTATCGGTATTAAATCACATGGCGATGTGAGCTAGATTATTGACTCTAGTGCAAGTGGGAGACTGAAGGAAATATGCCCTAGAGGCAATAATAATAATGTTATTTGTATTTCCTTATATCATGATAAATGTTTATTATTCATGCTAGAATTGTATTAACCGGAATCTTAGTACATGTGTGAATACATAGACAAAACAGAGTGTCCCTAGTATGCCTCTACTAGACTAGCTCATTGATCAAAGATGGTTATGTTTCCTAACCATAGACATGAGTTGTCATTTGATCAACGGGGTCACATCATTAGGAGAATGATGTGATGGACTAGACCCATCCGTTAGCATAGCACTATGATCGTTTAGTTTTACTGCTATTGCTTTCTTCATGACTTATACATGTTCCTATGACTATGAGATTATGCAACTCCCGAATACCGTAGGAACACCTTGTGTGCTATCAAACGTCACAACGTAACTGGGTGATCATACAGATGCTCTACAGGTGTCTCCGAAAGTATTCGTGGTGTTGGCATAGGTCAAGATTAGGATTTGTCACTTCGAGTGTCGGAGAGGTATCTCTGGGCCCTCTCGGTAACACACATCATAATAAGCCTTGCAAGCAAAAGACTAATGAGTTAGTCACGAGATGATGTGTTATGGAACGAGTAAAGAGACTTGCTGGTAACGAGATTGAACTAGGTATAGTGATACCGACGATCGAATCTCGGGCAAGTAACATACCGATGACAAAAGGAACAACGTATGTTGTTATGCGGTTCGACCGATAAAGATCTTCGTAGAATATGTAGGAGCCAATATGGGCATCCAGGTTCCGCTATTGGTTATGACCGGAGAGATGTCTCGGTCATGTCTACATAGTTCTCGAACCCGTAGGGTCCGCACGCTTAAACGTTCGTTGACGATATAGTATTTAATGAGTTATGTATGTTGATGACCGAATGTTATTCGGAGTCCCGGATGTGATCACGGACATGACGAGGAACTCCGGAATGGTCCGGAGATAAAGATTAATATATGAGATAATAGTGTTTGACCTCCGGAAGGGTTCCGGAATTCACCGGAAGGGGTTCCGGATGTTTCCCGAAGTGTTTGGGTACGAGAACACGTTATTTGGGCCAAAAGGGAAAGCACACAAGGTTTTTGGAAAGTGCAAAAGGAAGTTTTGCGGAGTCCATGGGCCAGACGCCAGGGTCCCTGGCGTCTGGGTCCAGACGCCGGGAACCCTGGCGTCTGGCCCTGGAGTCCGAGAAGGACTCTTGCCTTACGGGTGAAACCGACTTTGTGAAGGCTTTTACTCCAAGTTTCGACCCCAAGGCTCAACATATAAATAGAGGGGTAGGGCTAGCACCCAAGACACATCAAGATACACCAAGCCGTGTGCCGGCAACCCCGACCCTCTAGTTTATCCTCCGTCTAGTTTCTGTAGTGCTTGGCGAAGCCCTGCAGAGATTATTCTTCATCAACAACCGTCACCACGCCGTCGTGCTGCCGGAACTCATCTACAACTTCGCCCGTCTTGCTGGATCAAGAAGGCGAGGACGTCATCGAGCTAAACGTGTGCTGAACGCGGAGGTGCCGTACGTTCGGTACTAGATCGGGACGGATCGTGAAGGTGCACGACTACATCAACCGCGTTGATAAACGCTTCCGCTTTTGGTCTACGAGAGTACGTAGACACACTCTCCCCTCTCGTTGCTATGCATCTAGTAGATAGATCTTGCGTGATCGTAGGAAAATTTTGAAAATACTACGTTCCCCAACATCCCCCACGTGGGCAATGGTGGGTGCTTGTGCCCGCCCCGCCGGCCCGGACGCGCATGCCGGAATCAAAGGCGCACGCCGCTGGCCGCGAGCGGCAGCGGGAAAAGGGAGAGGAGGGAGGCGGAGCAGTCCGTGCGTCACTGTCGCAGGATGTAGGCAAAGCCCGACGAGGATGCGCGGCTCATCGAATGGGTCTACCGCCGGTCGCTTATGACCGCGGAAACGGACGCGCGGCGGCTCCGGCGGAAGAATGCCAAGGTGCTCCGGATTGTCATTGAGCAATCCGATCAAGAGGCGGCGGAGGCAATGGCGGAGGCGGCGGAGGCTCATGAAGTTAAAGCGGCAGCAGGACAGGGAGGTCCGGCGGCTAAAAGGGCTCGTCATCCTCTCCAACTCCAACGACGACGACTCGGACAGCTCCGACGATGACGACTCGGACGATCCACCACCAGCCGCCGACGCCAACAGTTGTGCCGGCGATCGAAAGGGCAAAGGGCCAGCAAGGTAGTGGTGAATCTTCGCCGTCTCCATCTTCAGTTTCTAGTTTTTAGTAATGTAGTTTAAGTTTATGTGAATTATGTGAACTTTCACGATCTTTTGGACATCCATCGGTGATCTTTTGATGATCGGAATCTGCATTGCCCTATGTTTTTTTCTACGTTGTATGCTAGTATGGATATGAGGGATCGGATATGAGATACACGGGTGTGGATGATATGATTTGAGGTTGCTCGGTCAGTGTCCGCGGACGCGGTCGGATTTGCAAAGCTCGGCTGTATATTCCCTAAGGCAGCCCATAGTGCAAAAATGTGAAGCGGAGAAAGCCCAGCGTCACCAAACCAAGACGCTGAGAGTTCATCATATTTACAGAAAGTTGCCCCCGCCAAAGAAAACGATTTGCTATCCTCTCCCACGAAACAGAAAAACCTATTGCTAGAGGAGCGCCTCCCTCTCTCATACGCACGGCTAGCCGAAATGGGTTGGTTGCAGATGGCCCATTATGGTGCTAAGGCAGGCCAACGATGCTGCCAGCCCATGGTAGCGATGGAGAAGCTTAGCGATGTTGCCCAGCGATTTTTTTTAGAAACCGGTAGGAGCTCTGCCTTTGCATTAAAAAGGAGAGAATTGACCAGTTTATAAGAAAAGTTGGCCGAAAACCGTTACAACGAAACACACACCAGCCCCAGGGATGCGTACCCAACTAGCATACTCCCCTGTTGCCCAAACGATCAGAGTTGCCATCCTACCACACGACTCGGAGCCATCACTCCGACTTACAAACCTCAGCAACTCACACATGCCACCCCGAGCCGCACTCCACATGAGGCGACGACCTTGCCGCCAATACGATGAGATCTGTCACTCCACAACATCGAGGTGCTCTTCGGAGCCGCCGCTCTGACTTCCCCGCCGGCCCCGAGGCCGCGCTACACCTGAGCCGACGACTCTGTCGCCCACGCTACCGAATCTGACACTCCACAACGCTGTTCTCTGGAGCCGCCACTCCGACTTCCTTAGCGTCCCCAAGGCAGCGCACTCGCCTAATCGGCAATGAAACCGCAAAGCCACTCGAGCCATCGCGAACTGACGAAGGACCAGACCTTCAAGGTGTCACCCCAAGAAGGAAGCAATGAGTACACCGCCGACGCCCGAGCCACCACAAACTGACAAAGGACCGGACTTTCAAGGCATCGCCCCGAAGAGGGAAGCGACGAGTACGTGCCTACATCCGAGCGACCGCGAACTGACGAAGAACGGAATTACTTCGTTACGTGGAGTAAGAAGTTGCGCTAAGAAGCTGGATTAGCGGAGTTTGGAGAGTTGGGAGGAGTTTCGAACACGCCCTAAGCCTTCGGTGATTAAGTGCAGAAGTGCCGGTTGAACGACTGATAAACAGGGCAAAAAAGTTCACATGAGGGAGGCTCTTGATCTCAATCAGCTAGCCATATATCATTGGTTTCGTATTTAAACATTGTTTTTAATGATAGAATTTTTTGTGACATGTGTGAACATTTTGTTAGTTAGATTTATGGTCAAAATTTGATACGGAATATAATGAGGATCAATAAATCAGGAAGAAGTATCGCCAGCCTCGACGAGAGAAACTGCCAGGAAATTAACATGAACATGGGATAAACACCAGTCTGATGATGAGACCGAACACGATCGATATGCTCCATAGCAGTGTGGACTTTGGAATCGACCACGTCGGCCACTCCGTTAATTTACCGGCTCGTAGTACGTACATGTGGCGTCCGTGCGTCGGTGCGTGCACCTGACCTGACCAGCTGGTGGTGCAACGCTCTGACTTGCTCGGCCGGCGTACTTTTCGACGCTTGTACAGTACTTCCTCCCTCCCATAATATAAGAATATTTTTAACACTAGTGTAGTGTTAGAAACATTTTTATATTTTGTGACAGAGGGAGTAGCTTGCTTGACGCCACTTTGGGTTAACTGGATATGATCGACATGTGTGTGATGAATTAGTTTTGTATAGAGATAGGTCAAACTCAGTGGTTTGCCACAGTCGGGCAACACGTTGTGTGTCGTTGTCATTTGGCATTTTATTACTTCAGGTGAGGTCCTGTTTGCGTATGTTCTCCTCCTTGCCGACACCGTGACACAACTTGCCATGTGGGAGGATGAACAGAGGGCCAGGTGGACCGCCACACGTTAACCCGGATCCATGTTTTTTTAGCATGAAATGAATCTAGATCCAAAGTTTTTCTAAACACAAATCTAGATCCAAATTGTTAGATAAGCGTGAGCCATTTTCTTCGGAAAGAGGGAACCGCTCACTAAATGGTGACTTAGTGTTTTCTTTAAATTATCTGTAAAAAATGTGTTGACCATCTCAGGCCTTATTTGTTTCAAGTTTTCAGCTGTGGGAGACATCTTAGTACGTGGAAAGGTTGAAGCTGAAACAAACATCTATTTTAAAGCACTTGTGGAATCACAGCCCACAGCTAAGATCATCTCCATCCGCGTCCCTAACAGGCCCCCCCCATGCCCCTTTTTGGGCGCCGGCGCCGAAAAACGGCCCAGTCGCGCCCTCAGAGCATATTTTTTGCCAGCTAGGCCCGAAACTGGCATCGGCGTACCCAGGCCGTCGAACCCGGCGCGCTGGGAAGCGACCGGGGGCGCCGGGGCAAGCGTTTTTGGCGCGAAAGAAAGGCGGGCCCGACGAGTCAGCGACCGTCGTGCCTCGTTGTCCTCATCGCCTCGGTTTCCCGCGGGAAATCAATGCCAAGGCTGCCGCCGGTTGATGTCTACTACGCAACCTTCTTTTTGTAGACGTTGTTGGCCCTCCAAGTGCAGAGGTTTGTAGGACAGTAGCAAATTTCCCTCAAGTTGATGACCTAAGGTTTATCAATCCGTGGGAGGTGTAGGATGAAGATGGTCTCTCTCAAACAACCCTGCAACCAAATAACAAAGGGTCTCTTGTGTCCCCAACACACCCAATACAATGGAAAATTGTATAGGTGCACTAGTTCGGCAAAGAGATGGTGATACACGTGCAATATAGATGGTAGATATGGGTTTTTGTAATAAGAAAATATAAAAACAGCAAGGTAGCAAGTGGTAAACGTGAGCATAAATAGTGTTGCAATGATAGAAAACAAGGCCTAGGGTTCATACTTTCACTAGTGCAAGTTCTCTCAACAAGGTTAACATAATTGGATCATATTACTAGCCCTCAACATGCAACAATGAGTCACTCCAAAGTAACTAATAGCGGAGAACAAACGAAGAGATCATGGTAGGGTACGAAACCACCTTAAAGTTATTCTTTCTGATCGATCTATTCAAGAGTTCGTACTAGAATAACACCTTAAGATACAAATCAACCAAAACCCTAATGTCAGCTAGATACTCCATTGTCACCTCAAGTATCCGTGGGCATGATTATACGATATGCATCACACAATCTCAGATTCATCTATTCAACCAATGCAAAGTACTTCAAAGAGTGCCCCAAAGTTTCTACCGGAGAGGCAAGACGAAAACGTGTGCCAACCCCTACGCATAGATTCCCAAGGTCACGGAACCCGCAAGTTGATCACCAAAACATACATCAAGTGAATCAATAGAATACCCCATTGTCACCACAGGTATCCCACGCAAGACATACATCAAGTGTTCTCAAATCCTTAAAGACTCAATCCGATAAAATAGCTTCAAAGGGAAAACTCAATCCATTATAAGAGAGTAGAGGGGGAGAAACATCATAAGATCCAACTATAATAGCAAAGCTCGCGATACATCAAGATCGTGCCATCTCAAGAACACGAGAGACAGAGAGATCAAACACATAGCTACTGGTACATACCCTCAGCCCCGAGGGTGGACTACTCCCTCCTCGTCATGGAGAGCGCCGGGATGATGAAGATGGCCATCGGAGAGGGATTCCCCCCTCCGGCAAGGGGCCGGAACTGGGTCTAGATTAGTTTTTGGTGTCTCCAGAGGCTTTCGGCGGCGGAACTACGATCTAGGTTATTTTTCGGAGGTTTCAGTATATATAGGAGGTGTTTCAGTCGGGGCCAAGCAAAGGGGGTCTACGGGCTGTCCACGAGGCAGGGGCGCGCCTAGTAGGGGGGGGGGGGCACCCTCGTGGGCGTCCCGTGTGTCTTCTCGTCCCCATTCGACACTTCCTGGGCTTCTTTAGGTCCAAAAACTTCCTCCGTTAAATTCCAGGTCAACTGGGCTCCGTTTGATATTCCTTTTCTTTGAAACCCTAAAATAGGAGAAAAGCAGAAACTGGCACTGGGCTCTGGGTTAATAGGTTAGTCCCAAAAATCATATAAAAGTGTATAACAAAGTCCATTAAACATCGAAAACATCATAAATAATAGCATGGAACAATAAAAAATTATAGATACGTTGGAGACGTATCAGCATCCCAAAGCTTAATTCCTGCTCGTCCTCGAGTAGGTAAAAGATAAAAACATAATTTTTGATGTGGAATGCTAACCCACATAAATTTCAATGTAGTTCTCTTTATTGTGGCATGAATGTTCAGATCTGAAAGATTCAAGACAAAAGTCTATATTGACATAAGAAATAATAATACTTCAAGCATACTAACAAAGCAGTCATGTCTTCTCAAAATACTATGGCTAAAGAAAGTTATCCCTGCAAAATTGTAATGCCCCGGATGTAACACTTTCCCATTATGGCAATATATAAACTTTGGCTTCATCAATTCCTCCTGGGCTCTTCTGTCTTTTCGGGTTCTTCGTTTTGTCGTGTGTGTGTGTGTGCATTTCATCCATGTCTTGTTGTCATGTGCATTGCATTGCATTTGTGTTGTCACTTGCATCCGGTCCCACTCGTCTCTTCCCGTTGTCCGTTTCGAGTTCCGACGCTCTAACACGTGCCCGTGGCATCCCCGAGTCCTTCTTTCGTGTGTGGATGTGTAACATTTCCGGAATGACGCGAGACTTGTCGTGCGATGTTGTTTTGGTACGTGTAGGCCGCCTGTCAAGTTTCGTCGCGTTTGGAGTTCGTTTGGTACTCCAACGGTTAACCTAGTGGGCTAAAAGTACCTCCTCTTTGAGGCCCAAGACCCCCTCCAGAACAGCCCACAAACCCAGCACAACCACTTCCATCATCTCGGTCGTCGAATTGTGATCGCGTGGCCAAAAACCGCTCCTCATTTGGAGTTTCCTAGCTCCCAGAATCTATAAATTAGTCCACATCCCCGAAATCCTGGAATGGCTATGGAAATGCCATGATAGGTAGATATGGTGGTTGTTTCGAGGAAGGTATATGATGGCTGTTTTGAGGAAGGTATATAGTGGGTGTATGGTACCGGCGAAATTTGCGCGGTACAAGATAGGCTTGCAATGGTGGAAAGGTGAGAGTGCGTATAATCCATGGACTCAACATTAGTCATAAGAACTCATATACTTATTGCAAAAATTTACGAGTCATCAAAACAAAGCAATCAACGCATGCTCCTAGGGGGGAGGTTGGTAGGAGTTAACCATCGCGCCCCCGACCTCCACACAAAGGATGACACTCTACAAATACCTCATGCTCTAACTTTGTCACATAGCGGTTCACCATACGTGCATGCTACGGGAATCACAAAGTTTAACACAAGTATTTCTCAATTTCATAATAACTCCACTAGCATGACTCTAATATCACTATCCTCATATCTCAAAACAATTATCAAGCATCCAACTTCTCATCATATTCAATGCACTTAATATGAAAGTTTTTACTACATTGATCTTGTATGCCTATCATATGAAGGCTAGTTTTATAGCCAAAGCACATTACCATGATGTTTTAATAGACTCTCAAAAGGATATTAGTGAAGCATGAGAGATCAACAATTTCTACAAAATATAATTACCACCGTGCTCTAAAAGATGTAAGTGAAGCACTAGAGCAAAAATTATTCAACTCAAAAGATATAAGTGAAGCACATAGAGTGTTCTAACAATTCCTAGGCCACATTTATCTCTCTCAAAAAGGTGTGTCCTGCAAGGATAATTGTGGCAAACTAACAAGCAAAGACTCAAATTATACATGACGCTCCAAGTAAAACACATATCATGTGGTAAATAAAAATATAGCTCCGAGTATAGTTACCGATAGATGAAGACGAAAGAGGGGATGCCTTCCTGGGGCATCCCCAAGCTTAGGCTTTTGGTTGTCCTTGAATTTTACCTTGGGGTGCCTTGGGTATCCCCAAGCTTAGGCTCTTGCCACTCTTTGTTCCATAGTCCATCAAAGCAATACTCAAAACTTGAAAACTTCACAACACAAAACTTAGACAAAAATCTCATGAGCTCCGTTAGTATAAGAAAACAAACCACTACTCAAAGGTACTGTAATGCATTCATTCTTTGTTTGTATTGGTGTTAAAACTACTGTTTTCTAACTTCTCTATAATTCATACTTCCCAATACTACTCATAGATGCATTGAAATAAGCAAACAACACACGAAAAACAAAATCTGTCAAAAACAGAACAGTCTGTAGTAATCTGTAACTTTCGCATACTTCTGTAACTCCAAAAAAATTGAAATAAATTGGTAAACGTGAGGAATTTGTCTATTAATCATCGGCAACAATAATCAACTAAATAGCACACTCCAGTAAAATCTGGTGACCATTCTAGCGAGCGCTAACGATTCTGTTTTTCACAGCAAGATCATATAAACTTCACACAAGTCTTTCCAAAGGTTCTACTTGGCACAAACACTAATTAAAACACAAAACCACATCTAAACAGAAGCTAGATGCAATATTTATTCCTAAACAGAAGCAAAAACAAAAAAAAATAAAATTGGGTTGCCTCCCAACAAGCGCTATCGATTTACGCCCCTAGTTAGGCACAATGATTTCAATGATGCTCGCATAAAAGAAAAGAATTCAAACATAAAGGGAGCATCATGAAGAATTTGACTAGCACATTTAAGTCTAACCCACTTCTTATGCATAGGGATTTTGTGAGCAAACAACTTATGGGAACGATAATCAACTAGCATAGGAAGGGAAAACGAGAATAACTCCAAAACTTCAAGCACATAGAGAGGAAACTTGATATTATTGCAATTCCTACAAGCATATGATCCTCTCTCATAATAATTTTCAGTAGCATCATGAATGAATTCAACAATATAACCAGCACATAAAGCATTCTTCATAGAAATTTTATTACTCTCCACATAAGCAAATTTATTCTCATCAATAGTAGTGGGAGGAAACTTAACAAAATAACTATCATGTGAAGCATAATCCAATTGAAAATTAAAATCATGATGACAAGTTTCATGGTTATCATTATTCCTAATAGCATACAGGTCATCACAATAATCATCATAGATAACAACTTTGTTCTCATAATCAAGTGGAACCTCTTCCGAAATGGTGGATTCATCACTAAATAAAGTCATGAACTCTACAAATCCACTTTCATAAATATAATCATCATAAATAGGAGGCATGCTTTCATCATAATAAATTTTCTCATCAAAACTTGGGGGACTTAACATATCATCTTCATCAAACATATCATCTTCATCAAACATATCATCCCCAAGCTTGTGGCTTTGCATATCATTAGCATCGTGGGTATTCAAAGAATTCATACTAACAACATTACAATCATGCTCATCATTCACATATTTTATGCCAAGCATTCTATGTAGTTCTTCTTCTAGTACTTGAGGACAATTTTCCTTCCCATCATTTTCACGAAAGATATTAAAAAGATGAAGCATATGAGGTAACCTTAGTTCCATTTTTTTGTAGTTTTCGTTTATAAACTAAACTAGTGATAAAACAAGAAACTAAAAGATTTGATTGCAAGATCTAAAGATATACCTTCAAGCGCTTACCTCCCCGGCAACGGCGCCAGAAATGAGCTTGATGTCTGATACGTCTAAAACGTATCTATAATTTCTGCTTGCTCCATGCCTCTTTTGGGTGATATTGCTATGATATTCATACACTTCCATACACTTTTGATCATATTTGGACTAACCTATTAACTCAGTGCACCCCAGTGCCAGTTTCTGTTTTCGGCTGTTTTTGTATTTCAGGTTTTCCCGTCACGAAAACTGCCAGAAAAATCCCGAAAAAATTATATAAAAAATCAGCGTTCCGGAAGCTTCCACACGGCCGAAGTAGGGCCGGAGGGGGGCCACCAGGGCTCCAAGCGCCCTGGTGGCGCGGCCCCCCTCCTGGCCGCGCCGGGAGGCGCCTGGGCCCCCCCAGGCCTCCGCTGATGCCCCTCTTTGGCATATATTTAACACGCGTCCCGAAACCCTCGAGGACGGAACCCTTTTTCGCGATCTCATCTCTGTTCCGCCGCCGCCGCGCTTCCAAGATCGGGAGCACCAGGAGAACTCTTCCCGGCACCCTGCCGGAGGGGAGGATCACCACCGGGAGCCTCTCCACCACCATGGACGCCTCCCGGATGAGTTGTGAGTAGTCTCCCTTGGACCATGGGTCCATGACCAGTAGCTATGTGATGTTCTCCTCCCCTTCTTATGCTTCACTAATTAGAACTCGTGAGCTGCCCTACATGATCGAGGCACATATGTAATCCTTATGCTGTTGCTATGTTGAGTTTGCTGGGATCCGATGGATTGTGAGATTATGTTCAGATTGTGTTTGAGTAATATATTTGATTTACCTCTTTTATATTTATGTTCTTAAGTAATTCTTGCATGTTCTCCGTTGCTATTTATTGCTTTGGCCAAGTAGTAGGTAGTGACTCCAAGAGGGAACGTTATGCTCAATTGTGGGTTCATGCCCCTCGATGACTAGCTTGAGTGACAGAAACATGAGTCTAGGGGATGTGCTGTTGCCACAAGGGGGAAAACAATGGTGCTTGTACCCGCGGGTGCAAGGATTGTTTACTTTACGCAAAGTTCTTTTAATGCAGTTGTCTGTTGCTTTGAGTTTACACTATGGGTGGGACTCGCAACTTAATACCAGCGAGATGTTCTGGATAGATATCTCAAGGTGGATGATTAGTAGTAGATGCAGATGGATTTCGGTCTACTTGCCTTGGCGTACCGCCCATGCTTTGAACCTCTACCTTTCTTGCAACATAGTTAGCATTGGTTTGCGCACATAATTCTGTCAATTGCCCAGCTGTAATTCGTTTACCTCACATAGCTGTTTTATCGTCTTTTGGGAGAGAGACATCACTAGTGAACATCATGGGACTCTGGTCCATATTACCATCATTGATCATATCCGCTATTTACTTTCCGCTTTTACTTACTAGTTGCAGCAATACCTATCACTATTATCTCTTGCGTTTGATCCTTTGTAAACGACAAGGCCGGAGTGATTGACAACCTCTCTGTACTCGTTGGGAGCAAAGTTATTTTTATCTGTGTGCAGGTCCAAGTTGATTGCTAAGTATCTGGCGCCATTAGCAGTTGACACCTTCTTGTTGAACCTTGGAGTCTCAGGGGAAATCGATCCTTGGTATCTTTGCCAAGGGAAAACTTTCGCTACACTGCATCTCAAACCTTCCACTTGGGGTAACCAGCGAGGGGCGAGAAGCCATCAAGCAAAGTTTTCTCGCGCCGTTGCCGGGGACTCCACTCTTCAAGATAGGGGAGTTGCACGCTATCTTTTATCTTTGCTTTTTAGTCTTGTTAGTTTACCTTTCAGTTTTCTTTATGTCTTTTCACTAGTTTTGCTTAATGGAAAACAACAAAAATATGAGAGAGCTTTATAAGCTCTACCTTGCTTTGGGACATGATGTGTTTGAAGAGAAAGTGAAAAAACCTATGGAACTTTATTATTTGCATAACAATCATGATGGTGGTGATGTTATTAGTATGCTTTCTTTGAATATCAATATTGCTAATGACATGGAAAGCTCTAAGCTTGGGGATGACACGTTTGATGAACATGATATTTTTAGTCCCCCAACTTTTGAAGAGAAAATTAACTTTGATAATACTTTGCCTCCTAAATATGATGATGGTTATGATAGTCTTACTCTCACTATTCCTAATAAGAAAGATTTTTCTTATATGAAGAGTAATGACACTTTTATGCTTTTGGATCATGGAAATAATGCCTTATGTGATAGTTATATTGTTGAGTTCATCCATGATGCCACTGAAATTTATAATGAGAGAGGGAGACATGGTTCTAAATATCTTAATAATATCAAGTTCCCTCTCTTTATGTTGAAGGTTTTGAAGCTGCACTTGTTTTGTCTTCCTATGCTTATTGCTTTGTGCTTCAATGAATTATTCTATTGCAATATTCCTATGCGTAGGAAGCATGTTAGGCTTAAATGTGTTTGGTATTTGCTTCTTGATGCTCTCTTTTGTTCTTCAACTCTTATTCCTACGAGAGCATCATTAAAGTCTTAAGCCTATCTTTATGGCTATAAAGAAAGAGCTCTAGGGAGACAACCCTTGTTATCTTTGCTTTGTTCTTTCAGTTTTTAGTGGTCTTGATGTTTGTTACTACTGTAGCAACATCATTGTATCTTTACTTTTCAACTTTGTGCCAAGTTTAGCCTCTGATTGCAAGAAAGTTCAAAAGTTGCGACGTGCTGTCCAGGAAACAGATTCTGTCCTTGGATAGAAAAATTCGTATAAAATCACCAGATCATCTTTTTGGTCTAAATTATTTCGACAGCGTGCTCTATACAATTGTCTTTCGTGCGTGTGTTCTGAGTTTTTTGATTAGAGTTGCAGAAGTGACCCGAAAAAATCATTTACTACCTGCTGGTCTATTTTTCACAGATTCTGTCCTGTTTTGCCTTTCATTCATTTTGCAAACCTTGAGCTTGCTTTTTTCTTTGCAAAAACCTTTTGGCAATCTTGAGAAACAGTAGACCTTCAAGAATATCCTTATTTCCAGCAAGGAACAATTATTTTATTATGGGTACTAACCTCGCTAATCAGATTATGATGAGTTATGTATGAAGGGAGTTTTCAAGTGTGCGAGGGAAGATGATAAAAAGATTCAGGAGTGTCAAACGCTCAAGCTTGGGGATGCCCCCATGCACCCCCAAGAAATATTCAAGAAGACTCAAGCGTCTAAGCTTGGGGATGCCCCCCGTGCATCCCCTTCTCCATCAACATTATCAGTTCGTCTTTCGTTCCACTATATTTTTATCACTTCATGTGTTATGTGCTATGCTTGGAGCGTCTTGCTCTTTGTTTCCTTTTTAGTTTTCTTTAGCTTTTCATAACGAGTCGGAAATCAGCTTTCTTTGTGTGGGAGAGAAACACGCTCCACTTCCACCTAGAACATAACATAGAGTTTTCATGTCTATCCTTGCTGTGTGTGTTCTTTGTCTTTCAATAGCTACTATCATGTTTAGCTTTTAGTTTTCATGCTTATCTTTTTAAAGAGCTTTTGTTTAGTTGGTCGTTGGAACTCTCTTTATTTATCATGCTTATCTTATTAAGAGAGTTGGCTTCTGTTGCATTGGTCGATATGTCTATGATAAAAATGCTACGTGCATAATGGTGCTTAGTAGTTCAGGTTTTCTTATGGTTAGTCTCAAATAGCTGGGGGGTTCCCAATGTGTTATTGGAGTACCAACATGATTTGTTTGCCTATGATGTGGTATGGTTTAGTGATATCTTCCTTCAAGAATTTATTTTGATTGACTTGGCGTATGCTCACGCATATTTAAGACTGTAAAGAAAGTCTGTCAAGCCTTGATGATCTTTTGTTTCTGAGTAGCGATATAACTACCATGCCTGATTCAATGTTGCTTTGTCGCTCTGCATGATTATGACCTTCATTGCTCTTTTAGTTGGTCGCTCCCAGTCTTTTGCTAACCTCCATCTGTACTAAGCGGACTGACTGCTTGTGCATCCAAATTCTTTTAAACCAGTTATGCCATGTGAGTCCACCATACCTTCCTATACATGGTATTTACCTGCCATTCCTAACGGAGACTTTCATGTACCATCTCGAAATTATTCAAAAAAAAGCATTCCTATTTTGTGCCTCTGTTTTAGTTCATGAGGAAGTAGTAGTTAATTCATGCTCTTTTTAAGTTGGACAAGCTTCACCCCGGGATTGCATGTCTAATGTGCAAACCTATAATACGAGAAGGAACTGGCAAAGAGTGCGCCCGGCTCAAAAATTAATATAACAAACAAACGCTCCTTCACGCTTTGTTCATGAGAAATCAGAAAACTTTGGCAGTGATAAACAAAGGAGATTAAGAGGATGTGATCGTCCTCATTCGGGAGCCGTTCCTCGAAACTTGTCCATCTCAAGAAGTGATTGAGTTGTCTGCTAGCATTCGTTGACGGAACATGCATAATCTAAAAATAATAATTATTACCTCTGTTTTTAAAACCAAGAGCTCTGGTACATGTTTTGTCTTTGTTTCCGACTACGGGTTTTCAACTTTGCCAACAAAAGCCACGGTTCGAGAGTCTCCACCTTCTTTTAAAGCACCAACTATTAAGAGCATGATTGTCATTCTGAGTGTAATGTGCATTGTCCCAAAGTAGCATTGTCTTTTGCATGATTGTGATATCCTTTATTCTGAAATCATTGTATCTAGTCATCACTTAAACCTTGGAGGTGCCCCTGCATTTATGTTTTGCTTCACTAAAGGGGGCAAGCGAGATATCACTTTATCATATTTGCACACCATGCTCATTACAAATCTTTTTGATGTTTCAGTATCATATTGTAAAACTTTCAGTTCTTTGTGATTTTCTCATGAGGCAACTTAATTACTACAGATTCATTGTCTCAGTAAGCTTTTGTCATATGACTATGAAAAATCCTTATATGGTTAATAGCATGTCACCACAGAAATTATTCTTGTTATCATTTACCAACTCGAGGACGAGCAGGAATTAAGCTTGGGGATGTTGATACGTCTAAAACGTATCTATAATTTCTGCTTGCTCCATGCCTCTTTTGGGTGATATTGCTATGATATTCATACACTTCCATACAGTTTTGATCATATTTGGACTAACCTATTAACTCAGTGCACCCCAGTGCCAGTTTCTGTTTTCTGCTGTTTTTGTATTTCAGGTTTTCCCGTCACGAAAACTGCCAGAAAAATCCCGGAAAAATTATATAAAAAATCAGCATTCCGGAAGCTTCCACACGGCCGAAGTAGGGCCGGAGCGGGGCCACCAGGGCTCCAGGCGCCCTGGTGGCGCGGCCCCCCTCCTGGCCGCGCCGGGGGGGCGCCTGGGCCCCCCAGGCCTCCGCTGATGCCCTCCTTTGGCATATATTTAACACGCGTCCCGCAACCCTCGAGGACGGAACCCTTTTTCGTGATCTCATCTCGGTTCCGCCGCCGCCGCGCTTCCAAGATCGGGAGCACCAGGAGAACTCTTCCCGGCACCCTGCCGGAGGGGAGGATCACCACCGGGAGCCTCTCCACCATCATGGACGCCTCCCGGATGAGTTGTGAGTAGTCTCCCTTGGACCATGGGTCCATGACCAGTAGCTATGTGATGTTCTCCTCCCCTTCTTGTGCTTCACTAATTAGACCTCGTGAGCTGCCCTACATGATCGAGGCACATATGTAATCCTTATGCTGTTGCTATGTTGAGTTTGCTGGGATCCGATGGATTGTGAGATTATGTTCAGATTGTGTTTGAGTAATATATTTGATTTACCTCTTTTATATTTATGTTCTTAAGTAATTCTTGCATGTTCTCCGTTGCTATTTATTGCTTTGGCCAAGTAGTAGGTAGTGACTCCAAGAGGGAACGTTATGCTCGATTGTGGGTTCATGCCCCTCCATGACTAGCTTGAGTGACAGAAACATGAGTCTAGGGGATGTGCTATTGCCACAAGGGGGAAAACAACGGTGCTTGTACCCGCGGGTGCAAGGATTGTTTACTTTACGCAAAGTTCTTTTAATGCAGTTGTCTGTTGCTTTGAGTTTACACTATGGGTGGGACTCGCAACTTAATACCAGCGAGATGTTCTGGATAGATATCTCAAGGTGGATGATTAGTAGTAGATGCAGATGGATTTCGGTCTACTTGCCTTGGCGTACCGCCCATGCTTTGAACCTCTACCTTTCTTGCAACATAGTTAGCGTTGGTTTGCGCACATAATTCTGTCAATTGCCCAACTGTAATTCGTTTACCTCACATAGCTGTTTTATCGTCTTTTGGGAGAGAGACATCACTAGTGAACATCATGGGACCCTGGTCCATATTACCATCATTGATCACATCCGCTATTTACTTTCCGCTTTTACTTACTGGTTGCAGCAATACCTATCACTATTATCTCTTGCGTTTGATCCTTTGTAAACGACAAGGCCGGAGGGATTGACAACCTCTCTGTACTCGTTGGGAGCAAAGTTATTTGTATCTGTGTGCAGGTCCAAGTTGATTGCTAAGTATCTGGCGCCATTAGCAGTTGACACCTTCTTGTTGCACTACTAGAAAAAAGGCTATAGGTAATATCACTATTAGTGGCGCACCAGAGATGTGGTGCGCCACTACTATATAGCAGTGGCGCACCACAAACAGGTGCTCCACTAATAGTGACATTACTAGTGGCGCACCAGGTGTGGGGTGCGCCACTACTATGTTTTTGAACAGTAACCAGCCATGCCCAGCCTTACCAGTGGCGCACCAGGACAAGGTGCGCCACTACTATTTTTGATAGTAGTGGCACACCTTGCCCTGGTGCGCCACTGGTAAGGCTGGGCATGGTGGTCCAAAAAAAAACCATAGCAGTGGCGCACCCCTTCACTGGTGCGCCACTAGTATTCCTGGCTACTAGTGGCGCACCGGTGAAGGGGTGCGCCACTACTAACATTCCAATGTTTTTTCACCCAATGCACCCCCCCTCCCCGTGGACCGCCTTTTCAGTTAAAAAATAAATAAAAGAAAATGATAGAAATGTCAAGAAAATAAAAAAAAAAAGATTCCAATGTGATTTGTGGTCTAGTTTTTAGCAAAATTTACAAACATGAATTTCGACTTTTTTTGCAAAATCTCTCGAGAATTTGTAAAATGGGCATAACTTTTGCATACGAACTCCGATGAAAAAGTTTTTTATATGAAAAAGCATCTACTCGAAAAGTTACATCCGAATTTAACCGGGGGAACCCCGTTAAACATTTTCTAAATCCCCAAAAACCTAACAGAAAAAAAGTTACGGGGCTTTTAAGATCTACAGGCAAAAAAATTCAAAAAAATTCAAAAATAGTAGTGGCGCACCGTGGGTGTGGTGCGCCACTAATATAGTTTTTTTTTTTGAAAAACTATTTTTTTTGGAATAAATATTTTTTGAAAAAATTCAAAAAAATTCAAAAATTTTCAAAAATAGTAGTGGCGCACCGTGGGTGTCGTGCGCCACTAATATAGTTTTTTTTTGAAAAACTATTTTTTTTGGAATAAATATTTTTTGAAAAAATTCAAAAAAATAGTAGTGGCGCACCGTGGGTGTGGTGCGCCACTAATATATATTTTTTTTGGAAAAAATGGTTTTTTTTTTAAAATGTTTTTTTTGAAAAAATGTTTTTTTTGAAAAAATGTTTTTTTTGAAAAAATGTTTTTTTTGAAAAAAAATAGTTTTTTTGAAAAATATGATATGTAAAATGACCGGGAAGTTTGAAATATTTTTTCAAAATTTTATCACACTCATGAACATGAACAAACTCCCAGACATTAACAAGGTTTAATAGGATTGATATGATAGATATATCAACAAGTGCCTGCTAAGTGAGCTGGTGCTGGGGTTGGATAGAACTCTGAAGTTAAGCGTGCTTGGGCTGGAGTAGTGTAGGATGGGTGACCTTCTGGGAAGTTTGACCACGGAGTGCGATTTGACCCGAGATTAAGCCATATTGACCCGAGATTAAGCCATAGTGACCCGAGATTAAGGAAAAAAAATTTGAAAAAAAAAATTTGAAAAAAAAATTCTGGAAAAAAATTTGAAAAAAAAATTGTTACTAGTGGCGCACCTGTAGCAATATCAGTGGCGCACCTGTAGCAATTCTGAAATAAAAATTGAAAAAAAAAATTTGAAAAAATATCAGTGGCGCACCCTTATACTTAGTAGTGGCGCACCAGGTGGTGCGCCACTGATATCTGGATTAGTAATGGCGCACCTCTGGTGCGCCACTAATACCCATTACTAGTGGCGTGGTAATAGTGGCGCACCAGAGGTGCGCCACTAATACCCAAAAGTGGTGCGCCACTAATAAGCTTTTTTCTAGTAGTGTTGAACCTTGGAGTCTTAGGGGAAATCGATCTTTGGTATCTTTGCCAAGGGAAAACTTCCGCTACACTGCATCTCAAACCTTCCACTTGGGGTAACAAACGAGGGGCGAGAAGCCATCAATGTCTACTACACAACCTTATTTTTGTAGACGTTGTTGGGCCTCCAAGTGCAGAGGTTTGTAGGACAGTAGCAAATTTCCCTCAAGTGGATGACCTAAGGTTTATCAATCCGTGGGAGGCGTAGGGTGAAGATGGTCTCTCTCAAGCAACCCTGTAACCAAATAACAAAGAGTCTCTGGTGTCCCCAACACACCCAATACAATGGAAAATTGTATAGGTGCACTAGTTAGGCGAAGAGATGGTGATACAAGTGCAATATGGATGGTAGATATGGGTTTTTGTAATAAGAAAATATAAAAACAGAAAGGTAGCAAGTGGTAAACGTGAGCATAAACGGTGTTGCAATGATAGGAAACAAGGCCTAGGGTTCATAGTTTCACTAGTGCAAGTTCTCTCAACAAGGATAACATAATTGGATCATATTACTAGCCCTCAACATGCAACAAAGATTTACTCCAAAGTAACTAATAGCGGAGAACAAACGAAGAGATCATGGTAGGGTACGAAACCCGCTCAAATTTATTCTTTCTGATCGATCTATTCAAGAGTTCGTACTAGAATAACACCTTAAGATACAAATCAACCAAAACCCTAATGTCACCTAAATACTCCATTGTCACCTCAAGTATCCGTGGGCATGATTATACGATATGCATCACACAATCTCAGATTCATCTATTCAACCAACACAAAGTACTTCAAAGAGTGCCCCAAAGTTTCTACCGGAGAGTCAAGACGAAAACGTGTGCCAACCCCTATGCATAGATTCCCAAGGTCACGGAACCCGCAAGTTGATCACCAAAACATACATCAAGTGAATCAATAGAATACCCCATTGTCACCACATGTATCCCACGCAAGACATACATCAAGTGTTCTCAAATCCTTAAAGACTCAATCCGATAAGATAACTTTAAAGGGAAAACTCAATCCATTACAAGAGAGTAGAGGGGCAGAAACATCATAAGATCCACCTATAATAGCAAAGCTCGCGATACATCAAGATCGTGCCATCTCAAGAACACGAGAGAGAGAGAGAGAGAGAGAGAGAGAGAGAGAGAGAGAGAGAGAGAGAGAGAGAGAGAGAGAGAGAGAGAGAGCTACTGGTACATACCCTCAGCCCCGAGGGTGGACTACTCCCTCCTCGTCATGGAGAACACCGGGATGATGAAGATGGCCACCGGAGAGGGATTCCCGCCGGTAGGGTGTCGGGACAGGGTCTAGATTGGTTTTTGGTGTCTCCATAGGTTTTTGGCGTCGGAACTCCCGATCTATGTTATTTTCCGGAGGTTTCAGTATATATAGGAGGTGTTGGAGTCGGGGCCATGCAAAGGGGGGTCTACGGGCTGTCCACGAGGCAGGGGCGCGCCCAATAGGGGGGGCGCCCCCACCCTCGTGGGCGGCTCCTAGGTCTTCTCGTCCCCCTTCGGCACTTCCTAGGCTTCTTAAGGTCCAAAAACTTCTTCCCTTAAATTTCAGGTCAATTGGGCTCCGTTTGATATTCCTTTTCTGCGAAGCCCTAAAACAGGAGAAAACAGAAACTGGCACTGGGCTCTGGGTTAATAGGTTAGTCCCAAAAAGCATATAAAAGTGTATAACAAAGCCCATTAAACATCCAAAACATCATAAATAATAGCATGGAACAATAAAAAATTATAGATACGTTGGAGATGTATCACCGGTCAGCCTTCCCATTGATTCCTCACGGGCGGCGCAGTGCGGCGACGCGCCCCCTCCCCCTCCCGCCACACGTACACACGCGGCCGCCCCCCGGCCGCTATAAAAGCCACCCCCACCTCGTCGGGCAAATCATCTCATAGCCTCCTTCCTCACCACCGACAACCTCTCTTCCCTTCTTCCCTCCCCGTTGATAAACGTTTCCCCGGCGATGCGGCGGCGACCAGCGGCTTCGGCCGCCGTTCGCTGCACGAGTGGGAAGCTCACCTCATGTATGAGGCGAACTACCTCACACGCCCTAACATGCGCGCGCTAGGACGATGGGGGCCCATCGCCGGGGGCGTGCCCGTCTCCCTTCTCCCCGACTTCAGCCACCCCGCCTAGTTCCAGGCGGAGATCGAGCGCGTGCGAGCTTTGCTGAGGGAGTAGAAACGGGCCCGCCCGGAGTACGTTGTCGGCAACCACGATGCATGGGCGGCGTACTTCAAGCGTCGGCATGCCGAGCGGCTCGCCTCCACCAACAACGCGCCGGTGGTGCGGGGCCGCAACAACAGCAACGGCCGCCACCTATGGTGGGGCGTTCCCGGCCGCACACTCCACGCTATCCTCGAGCACCTCGAGGACGGCGACGATCCGTCATTGGAGTACCCGGCGGCCCCAGCCGTCCGTCGGATCGGCAGCCGTAGTGGCAGCATGTGGCTGCCGAGGAGGATGCTTGGAGAGTCCTCCTCCTCGTCTTCCTCCTCTCGGTCCACCTCCCACTCCTCCAGGTCGCCGGCGCTCATCTCCGTCAAGGCGGAGCCCGCGGAAACGTTGCTCGGGACGCGCACCCGCAGCGCCGGTATCGTCATCAACGAGGGGCGCGCCTCATCCTCGGCTCCTCCCCGCCTCGTCAAGCCGAAGATAGAGCCAGGAATCGCCGCCGTGAAGACGGAGACGGACCTTGACGACGCGGCGGCCACGAAGTGGGCGCGGGAGGAGCTAAAGCGCCAGCGCGGCGCCCTAGAGGAGATCGCCGCTCGGCGCCATGGCCGCGACGAGGGAGGCGTCGTCGTTCTCGACGACAGCGACGACGATGCACCACTGCCGGTCTGCCAGGGCGACCCTAGGAAGGGCTCCAGCAGCGGCGTCCACGTGAAGTAGGAAAAGAACGACGGCGACGGCGACGACGACGGCGACTACGCCGTGTTCAGCCAGTTCTTCGGCCTCTAGTGGCCTTTTTTTTTCTCTTTAAGGTTTTCCATGTAAATAACCTTTTGCTCTCGCCGAATATTTGTCCCGTTTTCCGAATTATCGCCCAATTACTAGTTTGTAAAAATAATAATTAAAATATACGTCTGGGGGTGACCCTGGGCCGGCGGCTGGGAACCAGATCAGCCCCAAGGTCGATTTTATCGCCGGTTCGCCCCCAGGCGGCGATTTATCGAGCCCCCTGGGGGGCCAACGGCTGGAGATCCTCTAACTTGGGCTATTTTCAGTATAATAGCCCAAATCACATCTCGGGGTGCTTCACAGGCAAAGCTATTTCCCTAACCCCCCCGGTCCTTGGCGTTTGGTCGTAATTATATAAAAAATGTCACCACATCAACGCCCTATCTTCCGTTTCACGCCTCCTCTTGAAGCAGTGAGTTTTCACCAGCTCACGGTCGTTTGAACAACTGCATTGCCAAATAGTCAACTTTCACTATAACAACTTTTCCTCGGCATAACAACAACAACTGGATTTTTCGAGTTGCAATCCTAACAAGCTAGGCCTTACTGGCATTTTTATGTTAGCAAAACTTGTAGTGGCGTTTCTTACTAATGTTCCACTAGTGGTTTGTCGTGCATTACTGGCGGGCAAATAACATGTCACACAAACCGTGCCTAATTTTTTTTTTCAAAATTTTCAAAATTTCTAGTGATGGGTGATATCGTCCGCCCGCCACACATGTCTTATGTCTGATTAATCATTGAAATATAAAATTTACTAATCCCATAATAGTCTGAAATTTGACCTTGGGACTTCCAGTGGTGTGTGTTAATCATGTTTTTTTTAAGTTGGAATGCTGAAAATTTTAATTTGTGTGTGGAAGACGGCGGTTTTTGTTCAAAAGGGTGATACTTCCTGGGAGAGTGTTTAGTTTGTACACGAAGTGCATCAAGTTTTTTCCATAAGGCTGTCAATTTTTTACCAGGCAATATAGGGGGTATTAAGATACCATGCCAGATTTCATCCCTTTCCGAGCTTGTTTGCATGCTCAAAGTTTTTCTTTTTCTTTTTTTAGTGGTCAAAAAACCAATTAATGCCTCGAAAATAGCAGAACAACTCGAAAAGGTGGCCAAATTTGAGCATGGGGCTTTGGATGTTTGAAGTTCAAATGGTTTTAAAATTTTGACTTCAGTGTGGCAGACTCTAGTTTTCCGTTCAAAATCCTGGCACTCCGGTGAAGAGTATTCCTTTGTACACATGATGCATCAAGTTTTGCCATAACTCTCTCAAATTTTTACCAAACCCTACATGGGTCCAATGAAGACACCATGCCAAGTTTCACCCCTTTCGGAACTTGTTTGCACGTCGCGTCCTACCGAGAGCGTTTTGTTACTTTTATTGGCCGAAAAATCAGCTAATACCTCGAAGATAGCAGACCAACTCAAAATTGGCCAAATTTGAGCTTGTGGCTTTGGATGGTGTGTATTAATCATATAAAAAGTTTGAAGTTCAAATGATTTAAAAAGCTTCAATGTGGCAGGTGATTACCCACAAGTGTAGGGCGTCTATCGTAGTCCTTTCGATAAGTAAGAGTGTGGAACCCAACGAGGAGCAGAAGGAAATGATACGCAGTTTTCAGTAAGGTATTTTCTGCAAGCAATGAAATTATAGGTAATAGATAGTTTTGTGATAAGGTAATTGGTAGCAAGTGACAAAAGGTAAAAGTAAATAAGGTGCAGCAAGGTGGCCCAATCCTTTTTGTAGCAAAGTACAAGCCTGGACAAACTCTTATATAAAGAAAAGCGCTCCCGAGGACACATGGGAATTATCGTCAAGCTAGTTTTCATCACGATCATCTGATTTGCATTCGGTACTTTGATAATTTGGTATGTGGGTGGACCGGTGCTTGGGTGCTGCCCTTACTTGGACAAGCCTCCCACTTATGATTAACCTCTAATGCAAGCATCCGCAACTACAAAAGAAGTATTAAGGTAAACCTAACCATAGCCTGAAACATATGACTCCAAAGCAGCCCCTTACGAAGAAACGCATAAACTAGGGTTTAAGCTTCTGTCACTCGAGCAACCCATCATCTACTTATTACTTCCCAATGCCTTCCTCTAGGCCCACAGGTACCAATCTGAGGTTTGGGTACAAAGATTGGATACAAGAGATGAACTAGGGTTTGAGAGGAGATGGTGCTGGTGAAGATGTTGATGAAGATAGCCCTCCCCAAGATGGGAGAGTTGTTGGTGATGACGGCGGCGACGATTTCCCCCTCCCAGAGTGATGGGCCTCTAACCCCTCGTTAGTTACTCCAAGTGGAAGGTGAAAGATGCAGTGTTGTGGAAGTGTTTTCCCTTAGCAAAGATGCCAAGGATCGAATCCCCAGAGACTCCTAGGTTCAACAAGTAGGTGTCAACTGCTAACGGCGCGGATTAGCAATCAACGTGGACCTGCACACAGATACAAATAACTTTGCTCCCAACGAGTACAGAGAGGTTGTCAATCCCTCCGGCCTTGTAGTTCACAAAGGATTAAACACAAATGATAGTAGTGATAGATAATGTTTGCAATAGTAAATAAAAGCGAAAAGTAAATAGCGGATGTGATCAATGATGGTAATATGGACCGGAGTCTCATGATGTTCACTAGTGATGTCTCTCTCCCAAAAGACGATAAAACAGCTATGTGAGGTAAACAAATTACAGCTGGGCAATTGACAGGACCACGAACGCAAACCAATGCTGACTACATTGCAAGAAAGGTTGAGGTTCAAAGCATGGGCGGTACGCCAAAGTAAGTAGACCGAAATCCATCAATATCTACTACTAATCATCCACCTTGAGATATCTATCCAGAACATGTCGCTGGTATTAAGTTGCGAGCCCCACCCATAGTGTAAACTCAATGCAACAGACAACTGCATTAAAAGAACTTTGCGTAAAGTAAACAATCCTTGCACCCGCGGGCACAAGCACCGTTGTTTTCCCCCTTGTGGCAACATCACATCCCCTAGACTCATGTTTCTGTCACTCAAGCTAGTCATCGAGGGGCATGAACCCACAATCGAGCATAACGTTCCCTCTTGGAGTCACTACGTATTACTTGGCCAAAGCAATAAATAACAACGGAGAACATGCAAGAATTACTTATGAACATAAATATAAAAGAGGTAGATCAAATATATTACTCAAGATCAATCTAAACATAATCTCATAATCCATCGGATCCCAGCAAACTCATCATAGCAACAGCATAAGGATTACATATGTGCCTCGATCATGTAGGGCAGCTCACGAGGACTAATTAGTGAAGCACAAGAACGGGAGGAGAACATCACATAGCTACTGGTCATGGACTCATGGTCCAAGGGAGACTACTCACAACTCATCCGGGAGGCGTCCATGGTGGTGGAGAGGCTCCCGATGGTGATCCTCCCCTCCGGCAGGGTGCCGGGAAGAGTTCTCCTGGTGCTCCCGATCTTGGAAGCGGCGGCGGCGGAACAGAGATGAGATCGCGAAAAAGAGTTCCCGTCCCGAGGGTTTCGAAGGACGCTCTAAATATATGCCGAAGGGGGGCACCAGACGGGGCTCGGGGGGCCCAGGCGCCCCCCGGCGCGGCCCGGGGGGGGGGGGGGCGCTGCCAGGGCGCCTGGAGCCCTGGTGGCCCCCCCTGGCTGCCCTTCGGGCGAAAGGTAGGTTCTGGAACGCTGATTTTTTTATATGATTTTTCTGGATTTTTCCTGGCAGTTCTCGTAACGTGAAAACCTGAAATACAAAAACAGCCGAAAACAGAAACTGGCACCGGGGTGCACTGGATTAGTAGGTTAGTCCAAATATGATCAAAAGTGTATGGAAGTGTATGAATATCATAGCAATATCACCCAAAAGTGGCATGGAGCAAGCAGAAATTATAGATACGTTTTGGACGTATCACAGAGGGAAGTATCCCCGGCAGAACAGCTCTGTCGGAGCCCTAGATTGGTTTCCGCCTCGGTTCCGCCTCGAGACGGCGGCGTCTGGTCCCGAAAACCTCCTTATGATTTTTTCCAGGTCAAAACACCTCATATAGGAGAAGATGGGCATCGGGGGCCTTCCGGCTGGCCCACGAGGCAGGGGGCGCGCCCTGGGAAGGGGGGTGCGGCCCCCACCCTCGTGGGCAGCCGGTGGCCCCCCTCGTGGACTTCTTTCGCCAGATATTTTTATATTTTCTGAAACGACGTTCTGTTGAGTTTCAGGGCTTTTGGAGTTGTGCAGAATAGGTTTCTAGAGTTTGCTCCTTTCCAGCCCAGAATTCCAGCTGCCGGCATTCTCCCTCTTCATGTAAACCTTGTAAAATAAGAGAGAAAAGGCATAAGTATTGTGACAAAACATGTAAGAACAACCTCTAATGCGATAAATATCAACATATAAGCATGATGCAAAATGGACGTATCAACTCCCCCAAGCTTAGACCTCGCTTGTCCTCAAGCGAAAGCCGATATCGAAAAATATGCCCAAATGTTTAGAGATAGAGGTGTCGATAAAAACAAAATACGGACATGAGGGCAGCATGATCATTCTCATAACAGCAACTTAAGTAAATATAGTCATATGATTCTTATACTAAAGTAACAATTCATCCACAATATCAAGTATGAATCATAAACTTCATTGGAAACTAACAAACTTTGATGTCGGCCATTGAAGCAACTGCAATATATCATAACATCGGTAAGAGTCAATATAAGAGCTTTTCAGCAAGCCTACATACTCAAATATCATATAGTCTTTCACAATTGCTCACACTCACGCAATATTTATGTTTATGGAGTTTTAATCGGACACAGAGAAAGATAGGGGCTTATGGTGTTGCCTCCCAACCTTTTACCTCAAGGGTAATATCAACAGTAATAGATCATGAAAACTTACATCCAAGTGGGTATATATGTCAGGATCGTTCCAACACAATGTGCTTGCCAAAGGATAAAATATAAAAAGGAAAGGTGGATTTCACCTTGACACTTGTAAGACAGGAATAATAGATAGGCCCTTCGCAGAGGGAAGTAGAGGTTGTCATGTGTTTTTATGGTTGGATGCACAAAGTCTTAGCATAGAAGAACTTCGCTTTATATTGCCACTTGTGATAAGGACCTTTATTATGCAGTCCGTCGCTTTTATTACTTCCATATCACAAGATCGTATAAAGCTAATTTCTCCCACACTAATAAATCATACATATTTTAGCGAATTTGCAACATGACAACTTACTTGGAAGGATCTTTCTCAATCCATAGGTAGGTATGGTGGAATCTAATGACAAAACTGGGTTTAAGGATATATGGAAGCACAACTAGTATCTCTACTTAGTGCGAGGAGTTCTGGATAGCATGAGGGGGAAAGGCAAGCTCAACATGTTGGATGATCCATGACAATATACTTTATTTCAGATATAAGAAGACATAACCCATTATGTTGTCTTCCTTGTCCAACATCAACTCTTTTAGCATGTCATACTTTAATGAGTGCTCACAATCATAAAATTTGTCCAAGATAGTGTATTTATATGTGAAGCCTCTCTTCTTTTATTACTTCCTATTAATTGCAACGATGACCAAAACTATGTTTGTCACCTCCCAACAACTTTTATTTATCATACTCTTATATGTGAAGTCATTACTTCCCATAAGATCGATATGATCTCTTTGATACTCTTTATGCTTCCTTTCTTTTTATCGTGACCCAAGTGAGGAAATCAAGCCCTTGACTCAACACTAATCTTTATTATATAACTCACGGATTTGATTACGAAGGGTAAAGCTCACAACTAGGTCATGATAACTTTATTCTACTAGATCAAGATGCTATCAAAAGGATCGAACTAAGTAAAACGGTAAAGATAGGAGTGATGGTGATACAATATCGGGGTCACTCCCCCAAGCTTGGCAGTTGCCAAGGGGAGTGCCCATACCCAAATGATTATGTCTCCTTCTTCGGGGGTGGTGAGGATGGAGTTGCAAATAGTGACGGAGGATCCTCATATATCGAGCGTAGGAGATCTTCCAGCTTGCGGATAATACCTTTGAGAGCAGCTATGCAATCCTTCAACAAAATATTTTCACTTGTGAGATGCTTGTTCCAAATTTGAGCCAACTCAATCATCCTGAAAGCATCAATCTCAGTTGAGGTAAAGAGGTTAGGAAGAGGTTTAGGGGTGTCTTCTCCTTGTGCCGGAGCCAGATCTTCCACCTCCATCTAGATCTTCTTCTCCTTGTGGATCTCCTCGGGTCCTTCCCTCTTTAGATCTATCTTCATTAGCCAAGCATCGTTGCCTTCGTTGTTGGAGGAGGGAGATGACATGATGCTTGGCTTAGCAAACCCTAGCAGAAAACAGCTCTAAACAAGAATAGAGGATTATTGCGTGATACAGAGGTCAAAACCTTCGGGAGTATATATAATGAATTTTTACCGACCAAAAGGAGTAACCCACAAGAAAACTTGTCCAGGGGACACATGGAGTGCCCACGAGGCAGGGGGCGCGCCGTGGGAAGGGGGCCGCGCCCTCCACCTTCGTGGACGGCCCGTGTGTCTTCCAGGCTGCGACTTATTTTTCTATTTTTCTAGATATTCCAAAACGGAGAAAATTTGCCTTTAAAACTGTTTTGGAGTCGGTTTACTTACCGTATCACATACCTCTTCCCTTTCGGAGGCTGAATCGTTCTGGAAAGTGTCCCTTATGTATTCCTCCGGGGTTACGGTTTCAATAATATTGGTTTCAACATTTATAGGATTACCTGATATATAGTGTTTGATTCTTTGACCGTTCACCACCTTCGGATTTGTGCCTTCGAAGTTGTTGATTTATATGGCACCGGGACGATAGACATCCTCGATAATGTAAGGTCCTTCCCACTTGGAGAGAAGTTTTCCTGCAAAAAATCTTAACCGAGAGTTGAATAGCAAGACATAATCACCTATGTTAAACTCACGCTTTTGTATCCTTTTGTCATGCCATCTTTTGACTTTTTCTTTAAACAGCTTGGCATTCTCATAGGCCCGGGTTCTCCATTCATCGAGACAACTAATGTCAAATAACCTCTTCTCACCGGCAAGTTTGAAATCATAATTGAGTTCTTTAATAGCCCAATATGCCTTATGTTCTAGCTCAAGAGGTAAGTGACAATCTTTTCCATATACCATCTTATACGGAGACATACCCATAGGATTTTTGTATGCAGTTCTATAGGCCCATAATGCATCATCTAGTTTCTTGGACCAATTCTTCCTAGACCTATTAACTGTCTTTTGCAAGATTAGTTTCAATTCCCTATTACTTAGTTCTACTTGACCACTAGTCTGTGGGTGATAGGGGGATGCAATTCTATGGTTGACATCATACTTTGCAAGCATCTTACGGAAAGCACCATGAATAAAGTGTGAACCACCATCAGTCATTAGATATCCAGGGACTCCAAACCTCGGAAATATAACTTCTTTAAGCATCTTAATAGAGGTATTATGATCAGCGCTACTAGTTGGAATAGCTTCTGCCCACTTAGTAACGTAATCAACAGCAACTAAAATATGTGTGTACCCATTAGAGGCAGGAAAAGGTCCCATATAATCAAAGCGCCAAACATCAAATGGTTCAATAAAAAGTGAATAATTCATAGGCATTTCTCGACGTCTACTAATATTACCTATTCTTTGACATTCAGCACAAGATAAGACAAACTTACGGGCATCCTTGAAGAGAGTAGGCCAATAAAAACCGGATTGCAATACCTTATGTGCAGTTCTATCTCCCGCATGGTGTCCTCCATAAGCTTCGGAGTGGCACTTGCATAGGATTTGTTCCTGTTCATGCTCAGGTACACAACGTCTAATGATACCATCTACTCCTTGTTTATAAAGATGTGGGTCATCCTAGAAGTAATGTCTCAAATCACAGAAGAACTTTTTCTTTCGCTGGTATGTGAAGCTAGGAGGTATAAACTTAGCAACAATATAATTAGCATAATCAGCATACCATGGAGCAGTACGAGAAGTATTTATGACAGCTAGTTGTTCATCAGGGAAGCTATCATCAATAGGTTGTGGGTCATCAAGTATATTCTCTAACCTAGACAAGTTATCTGCTACGGGGTTCTCAACTCCCTTTCTATCAATAATATGCAAATCAAATTCTTGCAGCAAGAGAACCCATCTAATAAGTCTAGGCTTAGCATCTTTCTTTTCCATGAGGTATTTGATAGCAGCATGATCAGTGTCAATAGTTGCTTTAGAATCAACGATATAGGGTCTAAACTTATCACAAGCAAATACAACTGCTAAAAATTCTTTCTCAGTAGTGGCATAATTTCTTTGGGCACTATCTAAAGTTTTACTAGCATATTGGATAACATTCAATTTCTTATCAACTCTTTGCCCCAAAACAGCTCCTACAGCATAATCACTAGCATCGCACATAATCTCAAAGGGTAAATTCCAGTCAGGAGGCTGGACAATAGGTGCAGAGATCAATGCTTTCTTAAGTATTTCAAATGCTTCTAGACAATCATCATCAAAGACAAAAGGAATATCTTTTTGTAAGAGATTAGTCAGATGCCTGGAGATTTTGGAGAAGTCCTTTATGAACCTCCTATAAAACCCGGCATGACCAAGGAAACTTCGTATACCTTTGATGTCCTTTGGGCATGTCATCTTTTCAATAGCATCAACTTTGGCTTTGTCAACTTCAATACCTCTTTCAGAAATTTTATGTCCCAAGACAATGCCTTCATTAACCATAAAGTGGCACTTCTCCCAATTCAAGACAAGGTTAGTGTCTTCACATCTCTGCAAAACCCGATCAAGGTTGCTTAAGCAATCATCAAAAGAAGTTCCGTAAACAGAGAAATCATCCATGAACACCTCAACAATCTTTTCACAAAAATCAGAGAATATAGCCATCATGCATCTTTGAAAGGTAGCAGGTGCATTACATAAACCAAAAGGCATACGTCTATAAGCAAAGGTACCAAAAGGACAAGTAAAAGTGGTCTTTTCTTGATCCCCTTTTGACACATGTATTTGAGAGAAACCAGAATAACCATCTAGAAAGCAGAAATGAGTATGTTTGGATAACCTTTCTAGCATTTGATCAATGAATGGCAAGGGGTAATGATCTTTCTTAGTATCTTTATTTAACTTACGGGAATCAATCACCATCCTATAACCTGTAACTATTCTTTGTGGGATCAATTCATCTTTATCATTAGGAACGATAGTCATACCTCCTTTCTTAGGGACACAATGGACATGACTTACCCACTGGCTATCAGCAACTGGATAGATAATACCTGCCTCTAGAAGCTTTACTATTTCCTTCCTTACCACTTCTTTCATCTTAGGATTTAACCGTCACTGATGATCAATAACCGGTTTAGCATTTTCTTCCAATTTTATCTTGTGTTGGCATATAGTGGGACTAATGCCCTTAAGATCATCCAGAGTATATCCAATAGCAGCACGATGCTTCTTCAGAGTTTTCAATAATTTTTCTTCTTCCTGCTCTGAAAGGTAGCACTAATAATAACATGATATATCTTCTTTTCATCAAGATAAACATACTTCAGATTATCAGGTAAAGGTTTAAGCTCAAACATGGGATCACCCTTGGGTGGAGGAGGATCCCCTAGGATTTCAACGGGCAAGTTGTTTTTCAATACGGGTCCCTGTGTAAGGAATATTTCATCTATCTCCCTTCTCTCATTCATATGCATATCATTTTCGTGGTCTAGCAAGTATTGTTCTAAAGGATCATAAGGTGGCACGACAATAGAAGCAAGACCAATAATTTCATCTTTACTGGGTGGTGCCTTTTCAAGGGGTTGTCTACGGAATTTAGCAAAGTTAAAATCATGAGACATATCCCCTAACCCAACAGTAACAATATCTTTCACGCAGTCTATCTTGGCATTAACAGTATTCAAGAAGGGTCTACCAAATATAATGGGACATAATTCATCTTGTGGGGAAATAAGAATAAGGAAATCAGCCGGGTATTTAACCTTCACACACAAGACTTCAACATCTCTAACAATCCCAACTGGTGAAATAGTATCTCTATTAGCAAGATTAATAGTAACATCAATCCCTTCTAACTCAACAGGTGCAATATCATGCATAATTTCGTTATACAAATCAAAAGGCATAATACTCGCACTAGCACCTACGTCACATAAACCATGGTAGCAATGATCTCCTATCTTAACGGAGATAACAGGCAAGCCTACAACAGGTTTATGTTTATTCCTAGCATTGGGTTTGGCTATTCTAGCAGACTCTTCTTGGAGGTAAATAACATGTTCATCTAAATCTTCTACCAAGAGATCCTTAACCATATCAACACTAGGTTCAACTTTAATTTGCTCAGAGGGTGTAGGTGTTCTAGTATTACTCTTACGAACTACAGTTGAAGCTTGAGCATGATCCTTTATCCTAACAGGGAAAGGTGGTTTCTCAATATAAGCGGTAGGTATAACAGGATCAACATTATAAGTGATAGTCTTTTCTTCAACTTTAATAGGTTCAACTACTTTTACTTCAATAGGGGGTGGTATTTAAACCACTTCTCCTTGGGGAGATCAATATGAGTAGCAAAAGATTCACAAAATGAAGCTACTATCTCAGAGTCAAGTCCATATTTAGTGCTAAACTCACGGAAAACATCGATATCCATGAAATTTTTAACACAATCAAACTTAGGGGTCATACCTGACTCCTTACCTTCGTAGATATCCCAATCTTCAGAGTTGCGTTTAACTCTTTCCAATAAATCCCATTTGAATTCAATAGTCTTCATCATATAAGAGCCAGAACAAGAAGTATTGAGCATGGAGCGATTATTAAGAGAAAGCCGAGCATAAAAAATTTGAATGATCAATTCTCTTGAGAGCTCATGATTGGGGCATGAATATAACATTGACTTAAGCCTCCCCCAGCTTGAGCGATGCTTTCTTCTTCGTGAGGCCGGAAATTATAAATATAATTACGATCACGATGAACCTAGTGCATAGGGTAGAACTTCTGATGAAATTCCAACTTCAGACGATTATAGTTCCATGATTCCATATCATCGCATAGCCTAAAGCATGTCAATGCATCTCCCTTCAAAGATAAAGGGAAGACCTTCTTCTTGATAACATCCTCGGGCATACCTGCAAGCTTAAATAATCCACAAACTTCATCCACATAGATTAGACGTAAATCGGGATGCAGTGTTCCGTCTCCTGTAAAGGAATTTTCAAGCAGTTTCTCTATCACACCCGAGGGAATCTCAAAGCAAACATTTTCAATAGGTGCAGTAGGTTGAGGAGCAATTCTTTCCTCTTCTGTTCGGGGTGAAGATACCCCGAACAAGCCCCTCAAAGGATTTTGAGCCATAGTAACAAGTGACAATAAATTTCAGCACACTATATAAATTCTTCCTTACCAAATTCCACTTACCAAAGGCGCTTCACTCCCCGACAACGGCGCCAGAAAAGAGTCTTGATGACCCACAAGTGTAGGGGATCTATTGTAGTCCTTTCGATAAGTAAGAGTGTCGAACCCAACGAGGAGCAGAAGGAAATGATAGGCAGTTTTCAGTAAGGTATTTTCTGCAAGCACTGAAATTATAGGTAACAAATAGTTTTGTGATAAGGTAATTGGTAGCAAGTGACAAAAGGTAAAAGTAAATAAGGTACAGCAAGGTGGCCCAATCCTTTTTGTAGCAAAGGACAAGCCTGGACAAACTCTTATATAAAGGAAAGCGCTCCCGAGGACACATGGGAATTATCGTCAAGCTAGTTTTCATCACGATCATCTGATTCACGTTCGGTACTTTGATAATTTGGTATGTGGGTGGACCGGTGCTTGGGTGCTTCCCTTACTTGGACAAGCCTCCCACTTATGATTAACCTCTAATGCAAGAATCCGCAACTACAAAAGAAGTATTAAGGTAAACCTAACCATAGCCTGAAACATATGGATCCAAATCAGCCCCTTACGAAGCAACGCATAAACTAGGGTTTAAGCTTCTGTCACACTAGCAACCCATCATCTACTTATTACTTCCCAATGCCTTCCTCTAGGCCCAAATAATGGTGAAGTGTCATGTAGTCGACGTTCACATGACACCACTAGAGGAGAGACAACATACATCTCATCAAAATATCGAACGAAGACCAAACTCACATGACTACAAATAGCAAGACTTCTCCAATGTCCTCAGGAACAAAAGTAACTACTCACAAGACATAATATTGTTCATGATCAGAGGGGTATTAATATGCATAATGGATCTGAACATATGATCTTCCACCAAATAAACCAACAAGCATCAACTACAAGGAGTAATCAACACTACTAGCAACCCACAGGTACCATTCTGAGGTTTGGGTACAAAGATTGGATACAAGAGATGGACTAGGATTTGAGAGGAGATGGTGCTGGTGAAGATGTTGATGAAGATAGCCCTCCCCTAGATGGGAGAATTGTTGGTGATGACGACGATGACGATTTCCCCCTCCTGGAGGGAAGTATCCCCGACAGAACAGCTCTGCCGGAGCCCTAGATTGGTTTCCGCCTCGGTTCCGCCTCAAGACGGCGGCGTCTGGTCCCGACAGCCTCCTTATGATTTTTTTCCAGGTCAAAACACCTCATATAGGAGAAGATGGGCATCGGGGGCCTTCCGGCTGGCCCACGAGGCAGGGGGCGCGCCCTGGGAAGGGGGGCGCGCCCCCAACCCTCGTGGGCAGCCGGTGGCCCTCCTCGTGGACTTCTTTCGCCAGATATTTTTTATATTTTCTGAAACGACGTTCTGTTGAGTTTCAGGGCTTTTGGAGTTGTGCAGAGTAGGTTTCCAGAGTTTGCTCCTTTTCCAGCCCAGAATTCCAGCTGCCGGCATTCTCCCTCTTCAAGTAAACCTTGTAAAATAAGAGAGAAAAGGAATAAGTATTGTGACAAAACATGTAAGAACAACCCATAATGTGATAAATATCAACATATAAGCATGATGCAAAATGGACGTATCAGCAGTCTGTGGTTTTCACCCTCACACTTCGGTGAAGAGTGTTCAACTTGTATGCGAGATGCATCAAGTTTCTGCCGTAACTTCACCACACCTTACACGGGTCCAATGACGAGACCAAATTTCATCCCTTTCGGAGCTCGTTTGCACTCTATTTCCTACTAAAGAGTGTTCTGCTCTTTTTAGTGGCCGAAAAATCAGTTGATGTGGCATGGGCCGCTGAGCCGGCAACAATGACCCACGACAAGGCCACGGTGGCAACATGACGACCGCTCGCCCTCCGCTTGGTCCGGCCGGTGATGGCTTCTCGCCCCTCGTTGGTTACCCCAAGTGGAAGGTTTGAGATGTAGCGTAGCAGCAAGTTTCCCTTGGCAAAGGTACCAAGGATCGAATCCCGTGAGACTCTGAGGGTCGACAAGAAGGTGTCAACGGCGCCAGAAACTTAGCGGTTGACAGGACCTGCACACAGATACAAATAACTTTGCTCCCAACGAGTATAGAGAGGTTGTCAATCGCTCCGGCCTTATCGTTTACAAAGGATCAAACACAAGAGATAATAGTGATAGGTATGACTGCAACTAGGAAATAAGAACAGGAAGTAAATAGCGGGTGTGATCAGTGATGGTAATATGGACCGGGGTCCCATGATGTTCACTAGTGATGTCTCTCTCCCAAAAGACGATAAAACAGCAAAGCGAGGTAAACAAATTACAGCTGGGCAATTGGCAGGATTATGTGCGCAAACCAATGCTAACTATGCTGTAAAGAAAGGTAGAGGCTCAAAAGCATGGGCGGTACGCCAAGGCAAGTAGACCGAAATCCATCTGCATCTACTACTAATCATCCACCTTGAGATATCTATCCAGAACATCTCGCTGGTATTAAGTTGCGAATCCCACCCAATGTGTAAACTCAAAGCAACAGACAACTGCATTATAAGAACTTTGCATAAAGTAAACAATCCTTGCACCCGCAAGTACAAGCACCGTTGTTTTTCCCCTTGTGGCAACAGCACATCCCCTAGAATCATGTTTCTGTCACTCAAACTAGTCATCAAGGGGCATGAACCCACAATCAAGCATAACGTTCCCTCTTGGAGTTACTACCTACTACTCAGCCAAAGCAATAAACATCAACGGAGAACATGCAAGAATTACTCAAGAACATAAATATAAAAGAGGTGAATCAAATATATTACTCACACACAATCTGAACATAATCTCATAATCCATCGGATCCCAGCAAACTCAGCAGAGCAACAGCATAAAGATTACATATGTGCCTCGATCATGTAGGGCAGCTCACGAGGTCTAAACCATGAAGAAGAAAGAGGGGAGGAGAACATCACATAGCTACTGGTCATGGACCCTTGGTCCAAGGAGGACTACTCACGACTCATCCAGGAAGCGTCCATGGTGGTGGAGAAGCTCCCGGTGGTAATTCTCCCCTCCGGCAGGGTGCCGGGAAGAGTTCTCCTGATGCTCCCGATCTTGGAAGCGCGGCGGCGGCGGAACAGAGGCGAGATCGTAAAAAAGGGTTCCGTCCTCGAGGGTTTCGGGACGCGAGGAGTATATATGCCAAAGGAGGTCACCAAAAGCGGAGAGGGGGGCCCAGGCGCCCCCCTAGGGCGGCCAGGGGTGGGGCCGCCTGGGCTGGCCGCCTGGGCTGCCCCTGGCTCCCCTCTGGCCCCACTTTGGTTTTTCTCGAAGCTTCCTGTACGCTGATTTTTTCTGTATTTTTCCCGGAATTTTTGGAGCACTTTTAATATGGGGGAAATCTGAAATAGAAAAACAGCAGAAAACAGGAACTGGCACTGTGGTGCACTGAGTTAATAGGTTAGTCCAAATATGATCAAAAGTGTATGGAAGTGCATAAATATCATAGCAATATCACACAAAAGAAGCATGGAGCAAGCAGAAATTATAGATACTGTCGGGGAAACTGTCCTCCCACGAGCACCTATGGGACCGGAGCCCCTTCTACGTTGCGGTAAGGGAGCGGAGGGAGCACGGAGAGCGGATCGAGGAGCACACGCGGGCAGTTTACCCAGGTTCGGGCCGCACGGATGCGTAAAACCCTACTCCTGCCTTGGTTGTATTGAGTTCTTGGGCTCGGGAGCTTGAAGATCTACAGTACTAGCTACACCGAGCGAGAGAGTTGTCTAGGTTTTCGAACCGAACCTCCTCTACGTTGTGCATGGGCCTCCTTTTATAGCTCAAAGGGGTCACCGACAGGTGTCAACATAGAGGAGGGTAAAAGTGTAAATTTGGTGGTAGTTGTAACAGTGCGTGAACAGTGGATGAACAGTGGACTTCACCTAACTTTGACAGTGGGGGACAAGGACATTAAATGCCCGTCGCCGTCGACCCCAAAAGCGTCCGTCCATGCTTCTCCTTTCGCCACGGCGGTAGCCTCGTCACCGTGGCTTGCCACCGTGTGCCCCAGGCTGCACAGCCATCTGCCACGTGCCCCTGGAAGGGCCCCAGGGCGACGCGTGGGCCGATGAGCTGGAGCGCGGGCACACAACGTAGGTTTCCCCGGCAAGCACCTTGCCGGGGTAGTGATCTTGCCGGGCCCGGAAGCTTGTCGCTCTCCGGGTCCTGCCGGGGCGCAAGATGCGCCGAGGCATCTCTTGAGGTATGTGTTCCTTGGCCTTCCTGGCAAGCCCCTCTTGCCAGGGTCTTGTGATAAAGTGATAACCTTGAGCCTGGTGCGGCCTTCCCGACAAGCTCCTCTTGCCGGGGCCTTGATCTTCTGTCTTGTATACTTTGTTCTTGAATGGCTTCATAGGGACCAGAAAGGTTCCCGGCGAGCACGTGGTAAGCCCTGCCACGGGAAGCTGCTACTGCCCGTGCACAAGTTGGGGCACTAAGGTACCCCTATCTTAGTACACCGACAGGAGCCCCCGGGCCTGGGCCACACACGGTGCCGAGCGCTGTTGGGCCAGGCCCAAGATAGTGCACGGGCACGCGCGGCCCACGGCAAGCCGTATCCCCTTCCGTATCCGCCGCATCCCTCCCTAACGGCACGCGTCGATTGCGGCGTCGTGGGAGAGGTCGTGGCCTGTTCTTTAATGGGAAATGCGGAACGTCCCCCACTTCCCCCTTAAAAGCAAAGGAAGCAGGGGCAGTTCCCCTCCATCGTCTTCATTGCGCCTTGATTCTCCAGAAACCCCCGTCGCCCTCCGCCTCCCAAAGGTCGACAGAGAGCCAAGCCCCTCCCTTCCTCCGCCGTCTCCCGCATCCGCGGCACCGTCGACCTCCTCGCCTCTTTCCCCACCGCCCCCGCCATGGCTCCGAAGAGCGACAAGGCGAAGAGCGACAAGGCCAAGAAGGAGAAGTCCGAGCAGGCGGCGAAGCTGGCAGCCCTGCGGAAGAAGTGCGTGGTCTTCGCGCCGAGGCTTGGCGCGAGGGAGCTGCGGAACAAATACTATTTGTTCTGGGCGAGGGAGACCAAAGCTCATCCCCGCACCAGAGTCTTCCCCGCCGTCGCCGCTGACATGTTCCCCGGCGGGTACTTTTTCTTTGCCGCGTTCTTCCATTGTGGTCTGTGCCCTCCGTTCTCGGAGTTCTTTTGTGATGTAATGAATACATATGGCCTCCACCTCCAAGATTTCACCCCCAACGCCATCCTTACGATGGCCGTTTTCGTACATCTGTGCGAAAACTATGTTGGGGTTCATCCAAATGTAGCTCTTTTCCGCCACTTCTTCATGCCTAGAGTAGAGTCAGGTGCCCCCCTCTATGGCGGCATCTCCTGGATCTTTAGGCTGAACAAGAAGGACTCGTACCTGAAGGGAGAGCTTCGCGGCAAGTGGGAGGAGTGGAGAGCCGATTGGTGCTGGGTGCTGGAAGATAAGCCTGAGCCCTTTACCTCGCCACGCCAGACTGCCATAGTGCGCGGCAGGGATTGGAGTGAATTGGCCCCGGAGGACAGCAAGCTTCAGATCGCCCTCATTAGGATCATTCGTCTCCGGGTCGCCAATTTGACTATCGGAGAAGTTGGAGCAGATTTCCTCCGCCGCCGCATCGCCCCTTTACAAGAAAGGAAGAGGCCCGCCTGGGAATTCGGCAATGCGGCAGACATCATGAGGCCGCGCCCTGGATTGAACTACAAGTTCACTGCCTTGGAGTTGAAGGGGATGGTACGGGAGCTCTTCAAGCATGACCCGGCCCACCCGGAGTGGTTCAGACCTTCCCGGGGAGTGGTGCCGCTGTGCAACAGCACTGCCCGCGATTCCCTACGCGCGATGATGCCCGAGTGCGACTCCCATGGCGTCGTCCCCACTTGGCTTGAGCCTCCACCGGATACCGTGCTGACCTTCTTCGACAACTTGGTCGAGAAGCCCCGCAACGCCGAGGAGAACAAGGGCCTCACCCGGGCTACTACTGACCGGGATATAGCCTACATCGCCTCCAGGATGGAGGAGGCCGCCGCAGCTGCGGCTGCGGGTGACTTTGGATACACTGTGGAAGAGGCGCAGGCCGCGGACGCAGTGAGTCAAGCAGAGGAGGCGGAAATCCTCAAGCTGCTGAAGATCGCGCCCGAGGAGTTTGCCGGGGAGCCTTCCGTGAAGTTTGCCGGGACGAGCGAGGTTGCCGGGGGGAGCGAGGCCGCCGGGCATGGCACTGAGTCTAGCGGGCCTGCCGAGGAGGAGGAGGACGCCGGGGCTGGAGATTCTGATGAAGACTCTGGTGGCTCTCTGAATCTTGACGACGATGCCTCCTCATCCTCGGAGAACTCTCTGCCTCCGCCAAGCCCTACGCAGCAACCGAAGAAGCGCCTCCGCAAGGCAGCTGAGGCGGCGAGGCCACATGCGCCTCGACAGCAGCCGGCGCGCCGTGCGACGCGCGCCACCAAGACGAGCGAAGTCGTCAAGGAGGCGCCCCGTGCCCGAGCGCCAAGCGGAGGGGGATCTTCCCGGAGCGGAACGGGTGCTCCTTCTGCCCCTCGGTCCTCGGCGACAACGGGGGCCGGGTCTTCACAGCCCACAGCCCCGGAGACCGCCAAGCGCCCGAGGGAGCCTTCTCCTCCAGCTCCCCGCGCGGGAGCACACCAGGCGGAGTTTGACTTCTCCGCCCTCAGCTCCGACGAAGAGGAAGAGGAGTAAGTTCTTGCAATTCTTTTAGTTCCTTTGATTTTGTCTTGATTTTCTTTGCTGGTTCTGATCTTGCTTTTGTTTTGCTTCGCAGGACCCTGACCCAGCGGATGGCGAAGAGGGCCAAGATCCCTGTGGTCAACATTGAGGACGACGAGCCCGCCGTGGCGACAAGCGACGCACCGGCGACGAGCTTGCCGGATCAGCCTGCTGCTCCGAGGAGCAGCCCCCAGCGCAGCCCCCAGCGTAAGTCTGGTGTTCGTCTTTCTGCTTGATGGGCGCACTCGAGGTTGTTGCTTGTACTGATGTCTTGTTGTCTTGTGCAGAAGTGGAGCCGCAGCCGCAGGAGCGCCAGGAGGTCGCCCCCGACGAGCCACTTGCTCCACCCTCCCCGCCAAGGATGAACTCCCCGGCAAGGGAGAACGCTCCGCCAAGGACGGGCACTCCGCCAAGGGCGGGTACCCCGCCAAGGGTGAGCAGCACGCCAAGGGAGGGCGCAGGCGGCCCTCCGCCAGCGGGGGCCACTACTCCGCCGCCAAGGGAGAATTTCCCGGCGAGGGACCCTGTCGTTGAAGAAGTCCGCGAAGGTAAAGCTTGTAATTTCTTCTCCCCGGATTCGTCTTTTTTGGATATTTGCTTGATTCTTTCTTTTCTTTTTCTTCTGCTAGATCCTCCTGCACCGGAGCGGATGGAGACGGAGGCCACCGCTGAGGAGGAGGTGCATGGCGACGGCAGCAACGCCACTGCCACCGAGGGAATGACTGGAGCCGACGAGCCTGCCGCTGAAGAGACCGCCCCGACCGCAGACGCCGCGGCCGGGGATGGGACCGGCGACTGCACTGCCGGCCCGGAGGCCGCAGGAGCGCCGGACGCTGCACCGGCCGCCGACCCTTCCGCCTCCGCGGCTGGGCAGGGCGTCTACCTGGAGGCCGCCAACGGGGTCTTCATACAAGTCCCGTGGGCGTCCTCGTCTCGAGCACCCGCGGAGGGAGAGACCTTTGACGGAGAGGTCCTCGCCTCCGCCGGATTGAAGGTTGTTGACGCGCCCGGCAGCAGCGACGAGCCCGAAGAGGAGAGACTCCTTCGTCGGCTCCTGGCCTTGTACCGGGCCAGGCAGGCGAAGTTGGAGTCTCGGGAGGCTTTCGCCGCCAAGGCTGGAGCTGACTTGGAGAAGCGCGCCGCGGAGCTCCGCGCCGCCAACCAGGCGGCCCTCCGCAACTTGGCGGAGGAGCGTGAAGAGCTTGTCGGGGCGCAGCAAGCCTTCCTCCTTGAAAAAGCTGAGGCCGAGGAGCAGCAGCGGTTGGCCGCCGAGGAGCTGTCCCGGCGAGAAGGAGTACTCAACCAGCGGAAGGTCGACCTCGATGCCCACGAGGACGACCTCGCCGCCCGGGAGCAGGCCATTGGTGGGGCTCTGAAGGAGGCGAGGAGCGCCGCAGCCGCTGCAGAGACCGCCAAGAAAGACCTGGAGGCCAAGGTGGAACAGCTGGAGTTGTTCCTGAAGGCGAGCGAAGACAGGGTCACCGCGCTCAACGTGGAGCGGGAGAACAATGCCCACACCAACTCTGAGCTGCAGGTACGTCTCTCCGAGAAGGGCACAGAGCTCTCTGATGCCAAGAACTCCATCGCTGACTTAGAGTTGAAGGTTTCCACCTTGACTGACTCGCTCGACGCCGCCCGGGACCGCGAGACGAAGCTGAAGGACGAACTCCGCAAGGAAAGGGCCTTAGTGGAGAGCGCCGCCGTCTCGGCGAACAACTTCAACCAGGCGGTGGAGCAGTGGACTGATGAGCTGGTCACCTCCGCTGCCAATATTGACATGGAGATGATGGCGCTGAGGGCGGAGCATCTCGTGTACTCCCCGGACGAGAGTCTCCCCCACAGCGCCAAGTTGAGTCTGTTCTTCAGGGGAATTGCGCCGGTGCTTGCGCGGCTGCGGGAGAAGATCCCCGTGCAGTTGGCCGACGAGGCGCTTCGGCTCTGCATGGGCACCATGGAGCGGGTCTTGTCGAAGATCGTCTACCGCAACCCCGGCATCAACCTCGTCAACGTCCTCCGCACCTTGCCCCCCGAAGCTGATCAGGAGGCGTTGAAGGCGCAGGTTGCCCACATCGTCGCCAAGGTGGGCAAGATCACGAGGCGTGAAGGCGACCGCGTAGATTAGATTCCTTTCTTTCTGCTTCCTTTGCCGCTGCAAAGTATGTTATGGACAAGAATCTGTTAGTATTGCGGCAAGTTATCTTTGTAATATACACTTTTATTTTGGGGTAATCAATGCAGTGTTATCTTTCTTGCTTTTGGTCCTTTACTTTGTATGCTTTTTACCCTACGCTTTTAGGGAACTTGCCGGCAAGGGACCCTTGCCGCGAGCGCTGAGTGCTGGACTCTTAGCAGCCTGCTGGCAATACCCTTGCTGGCAAGAAACCTTGCCGCAGCTAGTCGCAGCACGCTTAGATTGCTGAGCGAACTCGAAAACGAAGTAAGGGCGCGACACTTGTCGCAGCTCACTTAAGTCGTTGAGCGTGCTCGAAACAAAGTAAGGGTGCGGCTAGTCACGGGTAGGTTCCTCCGCGCACAGGTTTTCCATACAAAGTGTGGTTGTTCAAGGAAGATAACTAAAAAATTTGAAAAGTTTGAAATACTCAAACTTGGGTAACTTAGCTTTCATAGATTGTTTGCTCCCCGACAAGGCTTCTCTTTCTTGAACAGTACTTGGTTCATGTCTCCATCTCCTTCC
>LR738709.1:673304250-673421663 GCA_902687465.1 Secale cereale
AGTACGGTACCGAGCTTTGTGTTGCCATCTTCGCAATTGGGGTACAACCCTTTTTTGTGATCCTCTAACATGCGATCGAACTTCAGCTTCTCCTTTTGACTTTCACATTGTGTCCTTGCATCGACAATGACCCGGCGAAGATCATCATTTGGTTCCTCTTGATCTTCAGCAGCTTCACCCGTTGCAGCATCATTGGGCACATCGTCTGGTTCCTCTTGATCTTCACCAGCTCCCCCCATTGCAGCATCACCGTATTCAGGGGGCACATAGTTGTCATCGTACTCTTCTTCTTCGCCGTCTTCCATCATAACCCCTATTTCTCCGTGCCTCGTCCAAACTTTATAGTGTGGCATGAAACCCTTGTAAAGCAGGTGGGAGTGAAGGATTTTCCGGTTAGAGTAAGACATCGTATTCACACATTTAGTGCATGGACAACACATAAAACCATTCTGCTTGTTTGCCTCTGCCGCATTTAGAAACTCACGCACGCCCTTAATGTACTCGGAGGTGTGTCTGTCACCGTACATCCATTGGCGGTTAATCTGCGTGCATTGATATATAATTAAGTGTGTCAAAAACCATTACAGAACATCATAAATAGATAATTAAGTGACCAAATGGATAAAAGTTCATCATCACATTAAAACCAAAGTACATACATATATAGTTCTCATCTAACAACATATAGCTCTCCATACACATCGAAACTATGTAAAACATTTCAACGCGAAAACAAATGCTATCATAATCGCAACCAAGGTAACAATTGATCCAACGGCATAATGATACCAAGCCTCGGTATGAATGGCATATTTTCTAATCTTTTTAATCTTCAACCGCATTGCATCCATCTTGATCTTGTGATCATCGACGACATCCGCAACATGCAACTCCAATATCATCTTCTCGTCCACAATTTTTTTTATTTTTTCCTTCAAGAATTTGTTTTCTTCTTCAACTAAATTTAACCTCTCGACAATAGGGTCCATCTTGATCTTGTGATCATCGATAACTTCCGCAACATGCAACTCCAATTCCATCTTCTCCTCCTCCATTTTTTCCACTTTTTTCTTTAACGAAATGTTTTCCTCTTCAACTAAATTTAACCTCTCCACAAGAGGGTCGGTTGGAATTTCCGGTTCAACTACCTCCTAGACATAATAAAACATCTATGCATGTCAGGTTGGTCGGCATAACTATCATAAGCACTAAAACAAATAGTTATAAATTAAAGATAATATACCACATCCGAATCGTAGACCGGACGAGGGCCCACGTGGGCGGATATCAAAACCATCGCACTATATAATAACAAGCAATAATAAACGTAAGAAAATTAGACAAATATCTATCTAAAGCAATAATAAAAGTAAGAAAAGCATGGACATAACAAGAGGCTCACCACGGTGGTGCCGGTGACGAGATCGGCGGGGGCGATCGACGGCGGCGAAGACGGGGACGGGACGTGACGGACCGCTAAACCTAAACAAATCTCGGAGAAAATAGAGCTTCGAGAGGAGAAAAGCTTAACTAGTGTGGCTCGGGCATTCCACCGAACACGTTGTGTGCATAGGAGGTGAGCTAGAGCACCACTAACCCCTCTCCCCCTCGGCCAGAAAAAAAAACAGAGCAGTGAGCTCTGCTCTTGAGTGAGGGGGTTTATATAGGCAACTCACTGGTCCCAGTTGGTGCTACAAACCGGGGCTAAAGGGGTGCCTTTGGTCCCGGTTCATAAAACCAACCGGGACCAATAGTGGTGGGCCAGGAGCAAGAGCCATTGGTCCCGGTTTTTAGCTCCAACCGGGACCAATAGGTCCAGACGAACCGGGACCAATGGCCCACGTGGCCCGGCCGGCCCCCTGGGCTAACGAACCGGGTCCAGTACCCCCATTGGTCCCGGTTCTAGATTGAACCGGGGCTAATGGGCTGGACCAATGCCCTGTTTTCTACTAGTGAGGGCATTAAATGCCCGTCGCCGTCGACCCCAAAAGCGTCCGTCCATGCTTCTCCGTTCGCCACGGCGGTAGCCTCGTCACCGTGGCTTGCCACCGTGTGCCCCAGGCTGCACAACCATCTGCCACGTGCCCCTGGAAGGGCCCCAGGGCGACGTGTGGGCCGATGAGCTGGAGCGCGGGCACACAGCGTAGGTTTCCCCGGCAAGCACCTTGCCGGGGTAGTGATCTTGCCGGGCCCGGAAGCTTGTCGCTCACCGGGTCCTGCCGGGGCGCAAGATGCGCCGAGGCATCTCTTGAGGTATGTGTTCCTTGGCCTTCCTGGCAAGCCCCTCTTGCCAGGGTCTTGTGCTAAAGTGATAACCTTGAGCCTGGTGCGGCCTTCCCGACAAGCTCCTCTTGCCGGGGCCTTGATCTTCTGTCTTGTATACTTTGTTCTTGAATGGCTTCATAGGGACCAGAAAGGTTCCCGGCGAGCACGTGGTAAGCCCTGCCACGGGAAGCTGCTACTGCCCGTGCACAAGTTGGGGCACTAAGGTACCCCTATCTTAGTACACCGACAGATACGTTTTGGACGTATCAACATCCCCAAGCTTAATTCCTTCTCGTCCTCGAGTAGGTAAATGATAACAAGCATAATTTCTGTGGTGACATGCTATCAACCATATAAGAACTTTTAAGTAAAGCAATCAAGGCATGTAATTCAATTGAAGTCATAACAAGCAAGAGTCTATATTAGCATTGTAACAAGCAACATAAGAACATAAAGGTGCAAGAGCTCTCGCTGTCCGTGACTCGAATGTCTCCAAATGGTGTTTGCGTGCAAGAAAGGGGATAGGGATATATGAGAGAGTAAAACATAGTTTTTGTATTGTTGAGAACTTAATCTACTAAAGTTTCACACTTGGTCTTCTTTGGAATCTTATCTTGACTCATCCCCAGACAGTCAGCCAGGTACAAGTCAAAATGATCCACCCCCTTTCGATATTTTGAGCACTCATGCAATGGATGAGCGTAAGCAAGAAAGTTGACACTTAGGATGGCAAAGAGAGAAAAAATGATAGAGGGGGAAGACAAAAAAGGTGTGAAAGGCTCACATTAATGAGGACAATCATCGGCGAGAGAAAGCCAAATGATAGATATGATGTGAGGAGTAGGGATTGCCATGCAACGGATGCACATATGAGCTAAGGTAAGCTCTCCAATGGAACTAGTGGGGGTGCATCCAACTTGCTTGCTCAAGAAGACCTAGAGCTCTTTTGAGGAGGCTCATCATTGGAATATACAAGCCAAGTTCTATAGTGTGAAGGTCCCCACATAGCTATATGCATGAATGATAATCTCTATGGAGCACAAGGTATGAGATGGAGTACGAGTGTGGATCTCTCAAAAGGAAATAGTAGTGTGCCCCCTTCTCTCTTTTTATTTCTTTTTTTCTTTTTTTTCTATTTTTTTCTATTTTTTTTGTGGCCTCAATGGCTCTTTCTATTTAACTCTCATTTGTCCTCTTTGGGATCTTTTGATTTTGTCCTCTTTGGGATCTTTTCCTCACTTTAGGGGCAACACTCTATATATTACAAGAAGTATAGAAGATCTTTCACACTTTACAAAAGTACTCAACATAAAGAAAATGAAACTATCATGATGTATGCAAATGTATGCCTCTGCCGGTGTAGCAGGATATGCAATGATACTAGCGCGTCATGTAGCAATGATTAGGGCAAGGCCCAACTAGCATGCGGCTCATCGATCAAGCAAAAAGCATGTATGACATGAAGATCAAGTCATGAGAAGATGGATGTTGCATGGCAATGTATCTCGGAAAGGCTATGAAAATGCCTTGATAGGTAGGTATGGTGGCTGTTTTGAGGAAGGATATAATGAGGCTTATGATGACAGAGCGTATCGTGCCAAAGATTAGTGATCCATTTAGTAGCTAAAGTTCTTAACTATTTTGTAGGTTTTTGAAAATAAACACGGATTGCCCAAAATACGACATCTATCACTAATAGGCTAAAGTTCTTGACACCAAAAGTTCAGACATTACTCATGGCAATACCTCAAAACTATTGCAAGTTACTACTAAAATTAAATAGCAACCTCAATTACCAACTTTAAGTTAAGACACACAACTCAGTGCAACAGGCAAACTCTCTTAACAATATAAACATGAAAACTCGAGAGTTCAGCAACCAACTAAACAAAAGCTCTTTAAAAAGAAAAGCATGAAACTAAGAGCTAAACATGACAGCAGCTATGGAAAGACAAAGAACACACACAGCAAAGATAACCATGAAAATCCTATGTTGTGTTCTATGTTGAAGTGGAGCGTGTTTCTCTACCACACAAAGAAAGCTGGGTTCTAACTTGTTATGATCAGCAAGCAAAGCTAAAGAAAACTAAAAAGTAAACTAAGAGCGAGACGCTCCAAGCATAGCACATAACACATGAAGTGATAATTACAGTGGAACGAAAGACGAACTGATAATTGTTGATCTAGAAGGGGATGCATGGGGGCATCCCCAAGCTTAGACTCTTGAGTCTTCTTGAATATTTCTTGGGGGTGCATGGGGGCATCCCTAAGCTTGTGCGTTTGACCCTCCTGAATCTTTTTATCATCTTCCCTCGCACACTTGAATAATTCCTTCATACATAACTCATCATAATCTGATTAGCGAGGTTAGTACCCATAGTAAAATAATTTTTCCCTACTAGAAATAAGGATAATCTTGAAGAGCTACTGTTTCTCAAGATTGGCAAAAGGTTTTTGCAAAGAAAAAGCAAGCTCAAGGTTTGCAAAACGAAGAAAAGGCAAAACAGGACATAATCTGTGAAAAACAGACCAGCAGGTTGTAAATAATTTTTTCGGGGCATTCTGCAACTCAAATCAAAAAACTCAGAACAGACGCCCGAAAGCCAATTGTATAGAGCACGCTGTCAAAAAAATTCAGATAAAAAAGATGATCTGGTGATTTTATACGAATTTTTTGGTCCAAGGACAGAATCTGTTTTCTGGACAGCACGTCACAACTTTTGAACTTTCTTGCAATCGGAGGCTAAACTTGGCACAAAGTTGAAAAGAAAAGATACAATGATGATGCTACTGTATTAACAAACATCAAGACACAACAAAAGAAAAATAAAACCTAATTCGTTGTGGGCTGCCTCCCAAAAGCGCTTTCTTTTATGCCTTTAAGCTAGGCATGATGCAAAAAGGTGAAAATCAAGTTTTATCAAGAGTGAGAGAATAGCTAGCCCGTGTAACGGACTCAAAAGGCAACTTAATCTTCTTTCTAGGGAAGTGTTCCATTCCCTTCTTGAGAGGGAATTGGAATTTTATATTTCCCTCTTTCATGTCAATGATAGCACCAACGGTGCGAAGAAAAGGACGTCCCAAAATAATTGGACATGAAGGTTCACATTCAATATCCATAATAGTAAAATCAACGGGAACATAATTGTCATTGACAACGATAAGAACATCGTCGATCTTCCCCAAAGGTTTCTTTACGGAAGAATCAACAAGACGAACACCAAAAGAACAAGGATCAAAAGATTTCAATTTAAACATATCATATATTCTTTTGGGCATAACGGAGGTACTAGCTCCAACATCACATAAAGCATAGCAAGAGAAGTTATTCAACTTAATTTTAATCATAGGATCCCAACCATCTTCTAGCTTTCTAGGTATGGAGGCTTCTACCCTAAGCTTCTCCTCCCTAGCTTTGATAAGAGCATTAGTGATATGCTCTGTGAAGGCAAGATTAAGTGTGCTAGTGTGGGGATCTCTAGACATATTGTGAAGAAAACTAATAACTTCAGAAAGGGTGCAATTATCAAAATCAAGGTCACTACTATCAAGTAAAGTGGTAGTGGTGTCCTTTAGGCTCACTTGTTTGGTAGCTTCTATGGTCATAGGAGTTTCTTCTACGGTTGAGGTCATAGCATCACCATTAATAGGTCTAACGGGACTAGGAGTGCATTGGGTGCTAAGAGTTTGGATATCCTCACTACAGGAATCAGCTTCTTTGCCGACTGCCATGGCAGTCGGCAAAGGCATGAATGGCAGTCGGCAAAGCTCTTTGCCGACTGCTAGCAGTCGGCAAACAGTCCGGTTGAATTAGCGGCGGTAAAGGCCTTCTTTGCCGTCTGCTTCATAGAAGCAGTCGGCAAAGCTCTTTGCCGTCAGCCTTTTGCGGCCAGCAGACGGCAAAGAGCGTAGACGGCAGTGAGGTGAGGTGGGATCCGTTAGGGGTTAACGGCGTGGTTTGCCGTCAGCCGGCAGACGGCAAAGAGGCTAAGGTCTTTGCCGTCTGCTGGCAGACGGCAAAGAGGCCAAATAGGAGTCACTGGGAAGCTGCCACGTGGCCTTTTTTGCCGTCTGCTGGCAGTCGGCAAAGACCTTAGCCTCTTTGCCGACTGCCGGCAGTCAGCAAAGAGCTGAGCCTCTTTGCCGTCTGCCGGCAGTCGGCAAAATGCCCAAATAGGCAACCAGTGAGAGCTTTGCCGTCTGCTAGCAGTCGGCAAAGCTCTTTGCCGACTGCTGGCAGACGGCAAAGAGCCTATATAACCCCTGTTTTTAATTGAATTCATTCAATTTGACAGAAATTCATAGATATACACAGATAATACATATATACTCAACAAGCATATCCAACAATATATTTACTCAAGTCCAACATATATCCATATGACATAAGAAGTTTCCAACAATATATTTCCTCAAGTCCAACATATATCCATATGGCATAAGAAGTTTCCAACAATATATTTCCTCAAGTCCAACATATATCCATATGACATAAGAAGTTTCCAACAATATATTTCCTCAAGTCCAACATATATCCATATGACATAAGAAGTTTCCAACAATATATTTTCTCAAGTCCAACATATATCCATATGACATAAGAAGTTTCCAACAACATATCCAACAACAAGAAGTTCCCAAACATGTTTTCATAAACAAAAAGGAAGCACAAGGAGAATATATGAGTCCATCAATGCAAGCTTCCTCATCTCAAGCAAATCTGCAAATTGGGAAAGATGAAAGTTAGAAGAAGAAGAATAGCTAGAAGAGGAAAAGAAGAAGATAAAGAAGAGGAAAATAAGAAGAAGATTTTATCTTCTCTTTCTTTCTCTCCTCCCCCTCTTCTTTATCTTCTTCTTTTCCAACAAATGTAGTTAAAAAAGCCAATTTAGAGCTAAGCTAGGTAAATAGGTCATTTTGGAGATAAGATAAGTTCAATGTATCATATTGGAGCTAACCTAGGTAAACTTGGTCATTTTGGAGCTAAGCTAAGTTAAATGGATCATATTGAAGCTAACCTAGGTAAACTAGGTCATTTTTTAGCTAACCTAGGTAAAAATGTCATTTTTTGCTAAGCTAGGTAAAAATGCTAAGTGTGTAGGTCAATTTAGAGCTAGCTTAGGTAAATAGGTCATTTTGGAGCTAACGCGGGTAAAATGGATCATATTGTAGCTAACTTAGGTAAACTTGGTCTTTTTGGAGCTAACGTAGGTTAAATGGATCATATTGGAGCTAACATAGGTAAACTTGGTCATTTTGGAGCTAACCTGGCTAATTAGGCCATTTTTGACATAACTAAGCTTATTGTGTCATTTGTGGACTAAATAGGCTAAATTATGTTATAAATGGACTAAATAGGCTAAATAAGAGGAGGAAAAGAAGAAGAAGAAGAAGAAGAAGAAGAAGAAGAAGAAGAAGAATAAGAAAAGAAGAAGAATAAGAAAAGCTAGAAGAAATGTTCTTCTTCTTCTTCTTCTTTTCTTATTCTTCTTCTTCTTCTTCTTCTTCTTCTTCTTCTTCTCTTCCTATTCCTTCTTTTCTTCCTATTCCTTGATTTTCTTCATCTTATTATGTCATTTGTGGACTAAATAGGCTAAATTATGTCATAAATGGACTAAAAAGGCTAAATAAGAGGAGGAAAAGAAGAAGAAGAAGAAGATCTTCTTCTTCTTCTTTTCTTATTCTTCATCTTCTTCTTCTCTTCCTATTCCTTCTTTTCTTCCTATTCCTTGATTTTCTTCATCTTATTATGTCATTTGTGGACTAAATAGGCTAAATTATGTCATAAATGGACTAACTAGGCTAAATAAGAAGAAAAATACCGTTATCACGGAGGTGAAGGACCGGTCGAGGCTGCGCCAGTGCCAGACTAAGGTGAAGGGCCGGTCGGGGTTCCACCAAGGACAGACCGAGAAGGATCGGTTGATGCTTGTCGGGAAGCATTCTACACCAAAGATCATTTGCAATGTCTCGTTAGCATGATGCAACATAAATGTGAATACTAGTAACTAACGACCATTCAAATCAAACTCACCGTGGTCGCCGGAGCAATCTGGGGCATCGGCGGAGGGGTCTGACCGCTTTTCTCACACATGCTCTACACATTTTGTTCTCACGAGTTAGTCATATTAGTTAGTAATGGAACAAACATTATGTGCATGATTTGGCTAATATGCAGGAGAAACATACCACCAAGATGTCATATAGGGCCCGGTTTTGAGATGGCGTAGTCGACGCTGCTTGGTGGAGAAGACAAAGAAGATGCAAGCTGCTCACAGAACAAAAAATCCCCAAAAAAAATATTTCAGTGAAAGCACAAAGTGAAAATTAGAGAACAGTTTGTAAGAATTACATATAGGAGAAAGCGCACGGTACTCAGCTAGCCTCATGACCCATTTCTTCCATTTTTTTTCTACTTAGGAGCATAGCTCCCAATCTCCACTACTGAAAACTGATAAAACACAACCACATGTCTAGGGTTCGTCTCCCTCTATGGGTAACCTCAAAACATCAGAAACTACACCACACACCAGCACTACTACCAAACCTGGACGCAGAACCTAAACAATGAGCATCCAAAATGTTCTAATTATCTGCAACAAAACATCAGTCTTATTGCAGAGTGAATTTATTGCACTTGTAGATTCCAAAAAATGTAACTAAACTACAGGAGAAATGTAGAACAGAGGAACTAGAATTCTGCATATTATATTGTATCATCCAAGCTAAGATGGCAACGACAGCATCAAATTGGGTCATTAATTCACCATGGATCTTGTCTGCGTCTCCAAGCAGCTTTTGCATGTCCTTGCTGCGGTAACAAAGGGCATGGTGACCGTGGCGGGGCAGACGGGGCGAGGCGGGTGTGCGAGCTTACAGTGGCTGAAGGGGAGTGGCTGCCGGCGCGTGGAGGCGTTGGGGAGGTGGCCGGCGAGGTGAGGTCGCCGGGCGCGGCCTCCGGCGAAGGGGGCCGGCGACGGAGACGGGCGAGGCGAGCGACGGGGCTCCGGTCGAGCCGCGGTGCAGGGCCGCCGGGAGACGGAGGCCGAAGCATGTGTAGTCAGAACAGAGACGACGTGGCCCTCCTCACCCGGCATCCAGGTCACTGGCCGGCACGTTCTACCTGCAGAGACATGGATCTAGTTCAGTCTAAGAACTAACCAAATACGCATGGATCTTGCACTCCCAATTCCCTACATACAGTAGTACAGAAGCCACAAGACACGGTTTAACTAACAACCACATACTTCACAGTGGATCTCTTAGCTAGTCATGAATCAGATTAAGGTAAACAAAATTTAATCTTACTGACTTCATTATTAGTTCAAGATATCTTGCCACTCTTACTTGTACTCCGGCAAGTACAAGAACACTAGGAATTAAATGTCATTTTCACTCATGGAAGAAAACAGAGCTAAATTATACCTTCAAGACTAAAATTAAATGACCTTTAACACTTAGGTCTGAATGGTTATGTAAAACCATATCTCCATGTTCATCAGTTACAAAACAAAGCAGGAAAACCACAATGAAATAGTACCTTCGAGTATAGTATATGTATGCCACTTCAGGGTTCTTGCTTGGAACCATTTTGGCCGAGGCTATCGTCTTTTCCTAGCGTGAGTTGGCGGTCAAGTAGACTTGCAGGAGAAACATCGTCGGCAGCAGCTCCATCAACCGCATCTTTAGGCACCAAGTTCAATTCTTCGGTGCCACCACTGGCAGCGCCATGCACATGCAACATGATCGTGCTACCAAACAACTGAATGCTCCTCCATTCTGCAGATGACATCATGTTCACCAAGTTGTTGGGTGAAGATCCAGCTTCAGGATATAGAACCTTAGAGGATGTAAGCAACATAGGAGATGGAGAGGTCAGTTTAGTAATGCCGATGCCATATGAAATAACACAACTCTGAATTGGACATTCATGACTGTGACACTTCTCTATACTTCAGTAAGCTCTAAATTTCTCAAGTTCTGAGTAAATGAAGGACTCACTACTGATGGCATTCAGGCATTACATGGTATGACTTGTTGTATTGGTAAAAGTAAAGGCAAGAAGTAACAAGCAGAACATCATTTAAGGCAAAGGCACATTGCTAGGTCCAAATAAAATTGGCTGTGGATCGAGTTCATGTCAATTTGTTTCACTATATGCGACCAAAAGCAACCCTATTGTAAACAGAAAAGGGATCTGATGCCATCTGATAGAGCAACCTCCATGGAGCAGTGGAGCACACATTAAAAAGACTGAACTATTAAACAATCGACGACCGTATCAACTCTACGGCATGAGACAATAAAGTCAACATGGCAGTATTGAACGAAAACAAAGATCAACTCAAATCGATGATCATTTTTGCAGATGAAACATTAGCAGCAATTGTGATTGCCCAAGATGGATTGTCACTCTCTTCTACTTGTATTGAGTAGCAGAGCAAAACAACTGAAGCAAGCATGGCAATGCTGAACCACGCACAAGTACAAGATAGACAATGGAAAGATGAACTGCAGCATGTCCAGTTAATATGTAGAAACTAGGCTAGAGCAGAGCATCGACAACATTTCATTTCTGCTAATGTATAAAGAAAAAGAAAACTAAAGAGAGACACAGAGAGGAGATGGCTGGGAGACCTTCCATTCCATGGCGTCGGTCGGGGTTGGAGCATCATGGCCCTCCTCACCCGGCATGCCCTTGAACGCGCAGCAGATCTCCATGACCCCCTTCCTTCAGATAAGACAAGCAGATCAGATTGAATACGTGCATCATATCAAATGCAGAGTAAACAGCAACACATAAATGGCATGTACCTTGCAAACAAAGTGTTGGAATTTTTGTTGCCGCTGTACGGTAACAAGCCTAGGAGACTAGGGGATGCAGAACTTTGATTTGATCTCCTGCTGCTACCAGAAACAAATTTTGCTCCTTGGTAAGAAGGGAGGCAGATTAATACTTTAGGCTTTGCAAACAGAGCAGAGTAGGGAGGAAGAAGAGAAGGAGGGGAACTCACCTGTGGTTGTTGTAGCCGAGGCCGAAGCACCAGCAGTCAGAGCCGAGGAGACACGGCCCTCCTCTCCCGGCACCGTCCTGGTCGTTGGCCGGCACACTCCACCTGCAGAGATGAGATGAGACGGGGGACAGAGAGGGAGAGAACAGAGGCAGCCACAACAACTATCCCGTTGTGGATAATACTAGAATTCACCAACCAACAACTATCCCATTGTGAAGATCATGGATGCATTTTAAACCAAAAGATAAATAGCAGGCTTTTCATCATATCAAATATGAGCAGGGATAAACATCGACACATAATAAATAGGTGGGCAACCCCTCGTTACTCATTGGTTCCGAACACTTATGACATGAGAATGTGTCTTGCAAACAAAGTGTTAAAAAAACATGTTGCCACTGTTGTACGGCAGCAAGGATAGGATACTAGGAAATTTTGGTCCTTTGATTTGACATATACATGAGCATCTATCATGAGAAACTCCCTGCTCGCTCAAGATTTTAAATTTTGTATCTTGAAAACCTTGCTGCTCGCTCATGAGCATGTATGTATCTTGAAAGAAAAAAAATGTTTGATTTAGAAAACTTGCTGCCACATGAGCATGTATCTTGGCACTGTACAGTAACTAGGCTAAAAAACATAGATTTGATGTCCTGCTGAACATTGGTGCCACAAACAAATTATAAAGTTAGACACATTTAGAAAAAATTGCCATTGCATTTGACCCAGACCCAGACCATAGAGGAGGAAGAAGAGAAGGGGGGGCTCACCTATGTTGCCAAATCAGCAGCAGTCGGGGCCGAGGCGACGTGGCCCTCGTCTGCTGGCGTCGTCCTGGTCGCTGGACCTGCAGAGACGAGATGATACGGGGGTCAGAGGGAGACGGGAGGTGCAAGGATCCGCAGCGGAAGCTTCTCCAGATAGAGGAAAGGGAAATCACCAGATGAGATACGATGGGGATAAACTGCACAAACCCTAGCCATGGCCGTGGGCTAGGGTTTCGTCCGCGAGGAGGGAGGGAGGGAGGGAGGGAGGTTGGCGCGGCAGGAGGCTACGGGGTCCTCTCCTCTGCTGCTCGCCGATTGGTTGTGGAAGAGCCGGCGGCGGTCCTCCGCCGCTCGACCACGACGACGACGACGACCACAAACAGGGTGGCGGCGCGACCGGAGAGGAGACGCACGAGAGGAGCTGAAGGTGGAGGAGGACCGCGGGCTCTGGCGCGGCAGTGGGGGGGGAGGGGAGGCCGGAACACCGCGGGCTCCGGCGGCGGGGGGCGTGCGAGGATGAGGGAGCCGCAGCGGCGTGGGATTGGGAATTGAGAATGGGATGGATTGATTTCCTTTCCTTGTTTTTTGCGTGGGATAGGGAGAGTAATGTGATGGATCATACCAACCGGCTCGCTCCCTCATTGGTCCACCGGTACGTCACACGGATTCATCCCTTCTTCGGCGAATGTCAACCGTTCAACAAGATCCAACGGATACAAGAGCCGCCCGGTTGGTTTGGAGTCTGCGAGAGTGAGCCACAATTTATTTTTTCTTCTTTTTTTTTCTCTTTGCCGTCTGCGGGCAGACGGCAAAGAATTCTTTGCCGTCTGCCAGCAGACGGCAAAGAGGCTCACCGTTAGCCCGCCCACGCCGTGACACTGTGGGCCCCTCTTACCTCTTTGCTGTCTGCTGACAGATGGCAAAGAAATCTTTGCCGTCTGCCAGCAGACGGCAAAGAAGTGGCCGGTGTGACCTAGCCAGTGCAGTACCCCCATGGGGCCCACTTTGGTCTTTGCCGTCTGCTGGCAGATGGCAAAGACCTCTTTGCCGTCTGCCAGCAGACGGCAAAGATCTGGCAGATGGCAAAGACCCTCTTTGCCATCAGCTGGTTCTTTGCCGTCTGCTTTGACAAGACAGACGGCAAACAGCCTCTTTGCCATCAGCTGGCAGACGGCAAAGAGCTGGCAGATGGCAAAGACTCAGATTCCAGTAGTGCCTCAACAACTTGGATAGTAGCAACAGTGTGGTGGGTAGGAAGGCTCTTAATTCTATCTTCTTCCTTCTTTTCTCTAGCCCATATCTCTTTAAGTTTAGCCATCATCCTAATGTTTTCATTAATTTGCACTTGAATAGCATTCATAGGAGTGGTCTTCCTCTCCTCAAGAGGAGAAGTTCTAATTTTAAGCAACTCTACCTCATGGGCTAAATTGTCTACCTTCAAAGAGAGATTATCTAGTTTGTCTAGTTTTTCTTCTACACTCTTATTGAAGGCTTTTTGGGTAGTGATGAAGTCTTTAAGCATAATCTCTAGTTCAGAAGTGGAGTTCTTGGTGCTAGGATAGAGGGGAACGGTCTAGGGTTGCTACCAAAATTACTCCTGTAAGCATTGTTATTGAAATTGTTTCTAGAGATAAATTTCACATCTACTTGATCTTGAGCAATCAAAGAATTTAAAGGAACATCATGAGGATCAATAGAAGATTGCTTGGAAAGTAGAGACATGATCAAGTCAACTTTTTCATTTAGGGAGGAAATCTCCTCGACAGAGTGTACCTTCCTACCTGTTGGAGCGCGTTCGGTGTGCCATTGTGAATAATTAGTCATCATCTCATCGAGAAGTTTCGTGGCAGCACCAAGTGTAGTTGACATAAAGGTGTTGGGGAACGTAGCAGAATTCAAAAAATTTCTACGCTTTCACCAAGATCCAACTATGGAGACATCTAGCAACGAGCAAGTGAGAGTGCATCTACATACCGTTATGGAGATTGCGAGTGGAAGCTTTCGAAGAAGCGTGGATGAAGTAGTCGTACTCTTCGCGTTCTTCGTCACCGATGATCTAGCGCCGAACGGACGACACCTCCGCGTTCAACACACGTCCGGTGCAGCAACGTCACCTCCTTCTTGATCCAGCAAGGGGGGAGGAGAAGTCGTCAGAGATCCGGCAGCACGACGGCGTGATGACGGATGCAGTGGAGATCGCAGCAGGGCTTCGCCGGGCGCCCTGCGTTGGAGTATGGAGGTGTGACGGGAGGGGGAGAGGCGCCAGGGCAATGGTGCGGCTGCCCTCTCCCTCCCCACATATATATAGGGGGCCAGGGGGTGTGCCAGGGCCCCTGCAGATCCAATCTGCAGGGGGGGCTGCGGCCAGGGGGGTTCCTTGCCCCCCAAGGCTAGTGGGGCGCCCCCTCCCCCTTAGGGTTTCAACCCTAGGCGCATGAGGAGGTGGGCCCCTAGTGGTGTGCCAGCCCATTAGGGCTGGACACTTCCCCTTGCGGCCTAGGGGCCCCACCGGGATGGGTGGCCCCACCCGGTGGACCCCCGGGGTCCCTCCGGTGGTCCCGGGACGCTCCCGGTGACCCCCGGGAGATCACCCGATGGCCGAAACTGGACTTCCTATATATCAATCTTTACCTCCGGACCATTCCGGAACTCCTCGTGACGTCCAGGACCTCATCCGGGACTCCGAACAACTTTCGGGTTTCCACGTGCATGTATCTCTACGACCCTAGCATTACCGAACCTTAAGTGTGTAGACCCTACGGGTTCGGGAGACACGTAGACATGACCGAGAACACTCTCCGGTCAATAACCAACAGCGGGATCTGGATACCCATGTTGGTTCCCACGTGTTCCTCGATGATCTTCATCGGATGAACCACCGTGTCAAGGATTCACTCAATCCCGTACGTTATTCCCTTTGTCCATCGGTACGGTACTTGCCCGAGATTCGATCGTCGGTATTCCCGATACCTTGTTCAATCTCGTCATGGCAAGTCTCTTTACTCGATCCGTAATCCATCATCCCGTGACTAACTACTTAGTCACATTGAGCTCATTATGATGATGTCTTACCGAGTGGGCCAAGAGGTACCTCTCCGTCATACGGAGTGACAACATCCCAGTCTCGGTTCGTACCAACTCAACAGACACTTTCGGAGATACCCGATGCGTACCTTTATAGCCACCCAGTTACGTTGTGACGTTTGGCACACCCAAAGTATTCCTACGGCATCCGGGAGTTGTACAACCTCATGGTCTAAGGAATAAACACTTGACACCGAAAAGCTTATGCATTACGAAATATACGATCTCGTGCTATGCTCAGGATTGGGTCTTGTCCATCACATCATTCTCCTAATGATGTGATCCCGTTATCACTGACATCCTATGTCCATGGTCAGGAAACCGTGACCATCTGTTGATCAACGAGCTGGTAACTAGAGGCCTACCAGGGACTCATTGTGGTCTATGCGTACAATACAATTCAAGCATGAATAACAGACAATTATCATGAACAAGGAGATATAATAATAATGCTTTTATTATTGCCTCTAGGGCATATCTCCAACAGTCTCCCACTTGCACTAGAGTCAATAATCTAGTTACATTGTGATGAATCGAACACCCATAGAGTTCTGGTGTTGATCATGTTTTGCTCGTGAAAGAGGTTTAGTCAACGGGTCTGCGACATTCAGATCCGTATGCACTTTACAAATATCTATGTCTTCATCCTGAACATAATTCCGGATGGAGTTGAAACGGCGCTTGATGTGCTTGGTCTTCTTGTGAAACCTGGGCTCCTTGGTAATAGCAATAGCACCAGTGTTGTCACAGAAGAGAGTCATCGGGCTTGACGCGCTTGGAATGACTCCTAGGTCGGTGATGAACTCCTTGATCCAGACTCCTTCCTATGCTGCTTCAGAAGCAGCTATGTACTCCGCTTCACATGTAGATGCTGCCACCATGCTCTGTTTGCAACTGCACCAGCTGACTGCCCCTCCGTTCAAAATATACACGTATCCGGTTTGAGACTTAGAGTCATCCAGATCTGTGTCGAAGCTAGCATCGACGTAACCCTTTACGACGAGCTCTTCGTCACCTCCATAAACGAGAAACATATCCTTAGTCCTTTTCAGGTACTTCAGGATGTTCTTGACCGCTGTCCAGTGTTCCGTACCAGGATCACTTTGGTACCTCCCTACCAAACTTATGGCAAGGTTCACATCAGGTCTGGTACACATCATGGCATACATGATAGAACCTATGGCCGAGGCATAGGGAATGACACTCATCTTTTCTCTATCTTCTGCCGTGGTCGGCGACTGAGCCTTGCTCAATCTCATATCTTGCAAAACAGGCAAGAATCCTTTCTTTGACTGATCCATATTGAACTTCTTCAATATTTTGTCAAGGTATGTGCTTTGTGAAAGACCAATGAGGCGTCTCGATCTATCTCTATAGATTTTGATGCCTAATATGTAAGCAGCTTCTCCAAGGTCCTTCATTGAAAAACTTTTATTCAAGTAGGCCTTTACATTTTCCAAGAATTCTATATCATTCCCCATCAGCAATATGTCATCCACATATAATATGAGAAATGCTATAGAGCTCCCACTCACTTTCTTGTAAATACAGGCTTCTCCATAAGTCTGTATAAATCCAAACGCTTTGATCACCTCATCAAAGCGAATATTCCAACTCCGAGATGCTTGCACCAGCCCGTAAATCGAGCGCTGGAGCTTGCATACCTTGTTAGCGTTCTCTGGATCGACAAAACCTTCCGGTTGCATCATATACAACTCTTCCTTGAGGAAGCCGTTAAGGAATGCTGTTTTGACGTCCATTTGCCATATTTCATAATCATAGAATGCGGCAATAGCTAACATGATTCTGACTGACTTCAGCATCGCTACGGGAGAGAAGGTCTCATCGTAGTCAATCCCTTGAACTTGTCGATAACCTTTAGCGACAAGCCGAGCATTATAGATGGTCACATTACCATCCGCGTCTGTCTTCTTCTTAAATATCCATTTGTTTTCTATGGCGTGCCTTTCATCAGGCAAGTCCACCAAAGTCCATACTTTGTTTTCATACATGGATTCTATCTCGGATTTCATGGCTCCAAGCCATTTATTGGAATCCGGGCCCGCCATCGCTTCTTCATAGTTCGAAGGTTCACCGTTGTCTAATAACATGACTTCCAGTACAGGGTTGCCGTACCACTCTGGTGCAGAACGTGCCCTTGTGGACCTTCGAAGTTCAGTAGTAACTTGATCTGTTTCTTCATGATCATTATCATCAACTTCCTCCCTTGTCGGTGCAGGCACCTCAGGAACAGTTTCCTGCGCTGCGCTACTTTCCGGTACAGGAGGGGTGACTGTCACCTCATCAAGTTCTACTTTCCTCCCACTCACATCTTTCGAGAGAAACTCTTTCTCCAGAAAGCATCCATTCTTGGCAATAAAGACTTTGCCTTCAGATCTGTGGTAGAAGGTGTACCCAATTGTTTCCTTTGGGTATCCTATGAAGACGCATTTTTCCGATCTGGGTTCGAGCTTTTCAGGTTGAAGTTTCTTGACATAAGCATCGCAACCCCAAACTTTTAGAAATGACAGCTTCGGTTTCTTGCCAAACCAAAGTTCATACGGAGTCGTCTCAACGGATTTCAACGGAGCCCTATTTAAAGTGAATGCGGCAGTCTCTAAAGCATAACCCCAAAAAGATAGCGGTAAATCGGTGAGGGACATCATAGATCGCACCATGTCCAACAGAGTACGATTTCGACGTTCGGACACACCGTTACGTTGAGGTGTTCCAGGCGGTGTCAATTGTGAAACAATTCCACAGCTCCTAAGGTGTGTGCCAAATTCATGACTTAAATATTCACCCCCACGATCTGATCGTAAGAACTTTATTTTTCTGTCACGTTGATTCTCAACCTCATTCTGAAATTCCTTGAACTTTTCAAAGGTCTCAGACTTGTGTTTCATCAAATAGATATACCCGTATCTACTCAAGTCATCCATGAGGGTGAGAACATAACGGTAGCCTCCGCGAGCCTCAACACTCATCGGACCGCACACATCGGTATGTATGATTTCCAATAAGTTGGTTGCTCGCTCCATTGTTCCGGAGAACGGAGTCTTGGTCATCTTGCCCAAGAGGCATGGTTCGCATGTGTCAAATGATTCATAATCAAGAGACTCTAGAAGTTCATCTGAATGGAGCTTCTTCATACGTTTGACACCAATATGACCAAGGCGGCAATGCCACAAGTATGTGGGACTATCATTATCAACTTTACATATTTTGGCATCTACACTATGAATATGTGTATCACTACATTCGAGATCCATCAAAAATAAACCATTGACCAGCGGGGCATGACCATAAAACATATCTCTCAAATAAATAGAACAACCATTATTCTCCGATTTGAAAGAGTAGCCATCTCACATAAGACGAGATCCAGAAACAATGTTCATGCTCAAAGCTGGTACTAAATAACAATTATTGAGGTTTAAAACTAATCCCGAGGGTAGATGTAGAGGTAGCGTGCCGACGGCGATCACATCGACCTTGGAACCATTCCCGACGCGCATCGTCACCTCATCCTTCGCCAGTCTCCGTTTATTCCGCAGCTCCTGTTTTGAGTTACAAATATGAGCAAATGCACCGGTATCGAATACCCAGGAGCTACTACGAGCGCTGGTAAGGTACACATCAATAACAAGTATATCAAATATACCTTTGACGTTGCCGGCCTTCTTGTCTGCTAAGTATTTGGGGCAGTTCCGCTTCCAGTGACCCGTTCCCTTGCAATAAAAGCACTCTGTCTCAGGCTTGGGTCCATACTTTGGCTTCTTCCCGGCAACAGGCTTGCCAGGCGCGGCAACTCCCTTGTCGTCCTTCTTGAAGTTCTTCTTACCCTTGCCTTTCTTGAACTTAGTGGTTTTATTGACCATCAACACTTGATGTTCTTTCTTGATGTCTACCTCCGCTGATTTCAGCATCGAATACACCTCGGGAATGGACTTCTCCATCCCCTGCATATTGAAGTTCAACACGAAGCTCTTGAAGCTTGGTGGGAGCGACTGGAGGATTCTGTCAACGACCGCTTCATCTGGGAGATTCATTCCCAGCTGAGGCAAGAGGTTGTGCAATCCTGAAATCTTGAGGATGTGCTCACTGACAGAACTTTTCTCCTCCATCTTACAGCTGTAGAATGCGTCGGAGACATCATATCTCTCGACTCGGGCATGAGCTTGGAAAACCATTTTCAGCTCTTCGAACATCTCATATGCTCCGTGGTGCTCAAAACGTTTTTGGAGCCCCGATTCTAAACTGTAAAGCATGCCGCACTGAACCTGGGAGTAATCATCACTACGCGACTGCCAGTCGTTCAAAACGTCTTGGGCCGCATCGGGAGCAGGTGCATCACCTAGCGGTGCTTCTAGGACATATGATCTCTTGGCAGCTATGAGGATAATCCTCAGGTTACGGACCCAATCCGTATAGTTGCTACCATCGTCTTTCAGCTTGGTTTTCTCTAGGAACGCGTTGAAGTTGAGGGAAACTGGAGCGTGGGCCATTTGATCTACAAGAGATATTGTAAAGAATTTAGACTAAGTTCATGATAATTAAGTTCATCTTAATCAAATTTTAATGAACTCCCACTCAGAATGACATCTCTCTAGTCATCTAAGTGATACACGATCCGAATCGACTAGCCCGTGTCCGATCATCACGTGAGACGGACTAGTCATCAACGGTGAATATCTTCATGTTGATCGTATCTTCTATACGACTCGTGTTCGACCTTTCGGTCTTCCATGTTCCGAGGCCATGTCTGTACATGCTAGGCTCGTCAAGTGAACCCTAAGTGTATCGCGTGTGTAAATCTGTCTTACACCCGTTGTATGCGAACGTTAGAACCTATCACACCCGATCATCACGTGGTGCTTCGGAGCAACGAGCTTTAGCAACGGTGCACAGTTAGGGGAAACACAATACTTGAAATTTTAGTGAGAGATCATCTTATTTACTACCGTCGTTCTAAGTAAACAAGATGCATAAACATGATAAACATCACATGCAATCAATTAAAGTGACATGATATGGCCAATATCATCTTGCTCCTTGGATCTCCATCTTCGGGGCACCATGATCATCATGTCACCGGCTCGACACCATGATCTTCATCATCATGATCTTCATCATCGTGTCTTGAAGAAGTCGTCACGCCAACTATTACTTCTACTACTATGGCTAACGTTTAGCAATGAAGTAAAGTAATTACATGGCGTTATTCAGTGACACGCAGGTCATACAATAATTAAGACAACTCCTATGGCTCCTGCCGGTTGTCAAGTTCATCGACATGCAAGTCGTGATTCCCTATTACAAGAACATGATCAATCTCATACATCACATATATCATTCATCACATCTTCGTTTTGGCCATACCACGTCACATAGCACATGCTGCAAAAACAAGTTAGACGTCCTCTAATTGTTGTTGCAAGTTTTACGTGGCTTCTATAGGATTTCTAGCAAGAACGTTTCTTACCTACGCCAAAACCACAACGTGATTTGTCAACTTCTATTTACCGTTCATAAGGACCCTTTTCATCGAATCCGATCCGACTAAAGTAGGAGAGACAGACACCCGCCAGCCACCTTATGCATCTAGTGCATGTCTATCGGTGGAACCAGTCTCACGTAAGCGTACGTGTAAAGTCGGTCCGGGCCGCTTCATCCCACAATACCGCCGAATCAAGATTGACTAGTAACGGTAAGAAAGTTGAACAAAATCAAACACCCACAACTGCTTTGTGTTCTACTCGTGCAAGATGCTACGCATAAAACCTAGCTCAGATGCCACTGTTGGGGAACGTAGCAGAATTCAAAAAAATTCTACGCTTTCACCAAGATCCAACTATGGAGACATCTAGCAACGAACAAGTGAGAGTGCATCTACATACCGTTATGGAGATTGCGAGCGGAAGCTTTCGAAGAAGCGTGGATGAAGTAGTCGTACTCTTCGCGTTCTTCGTCACCGATGATCTAGCGCCGAACGGACGGCACCTCCGCGTTCAACAAACGTCCGGTGCAGCAACGTCACCTCCTTCTTGATCCAGCAAGGGGGGAGGAGAAGTCCTCAGAGATCCGGCATCACGAGGGCGTGATGACGGATGCAGTGGAGATCGCAGCAGGGCTTCGCCGGGCGCCCTGCGTTGGAGTATGGAGGTGTGACGGGAGGAGGAGAGGCGCCAGGGCAATGGTGCGGCTGCCCTCTCCCTCCCCACATATATATAGGGGGCCAGGGGGTGCGCCAGGGCCCCTGCAGATCGAATCTGCACGGGAGGCGGCGGCCAGGGGGGTTCCTTGCCCCCCAAGGCTAGTGGGGCGCCCCCTCCCCCTTAGGGTTTCAACCCTAGGCGCATGGGGAGGTGGGCCCCTAGTGGTGCGCTAGCCCATTAGGGCTGGACACTTCCCCTTGCGGCCTAGGGGCCCCATCGGGATGGGTGGCCCCACCCGGTGGACCCCCGGGGTCCCTCCCGTGGTCCCGGGACGCTCCCGGTGACCCCCGGAGATCACCCGATGGCCGAAACTGGACTTCCTATATATCAATCTTTACCTCCGGACCATTCCGGAACTCCTCGTGACGTCCGGGATCTCATCCGGGACTCTGAACAACTTTCGGGTTTCCACGTGCATGTATCTCTACGACCCTAGCGTTACCGAACCTTAAGTGTGTAGACCCTACGGGTTCGGGAGACACGTAGACATGACCGAGAACACTCTCCGGTCAATAACCAACAGCGGGATCTAGATACCCATGTTGGTTCCCACGTGTTCCTCGATGATCTTCATCGGATGAACCACCGTGTCAAGGATTCACTCAATCCCGTACGTTATTCCCTTTGTCCATCGGTACGGTACTTGCCCGAGATTCGATCGTCGGTATTCCCGATACCTTGTTCAATCTCGTCATGGCAAGTCTCTTTACTCGATCCGTAATCCATCATCCCGTGACTAACTACTTAGTCACATTGAGCTCATTATGATGATGTCTTACCGAGTGGGCCCAGAGGTACCTCTCCGTCATACGGAGTGACAACATCCCAGTCTCGGTTCGTACCAACTCAACAGACACTTTCGGAGATACCCGAAGCGTACCTTTATAGCCACCCAGTTACGTTGTGACGTTTGGCACACCCAAAGTATTCCTACGGCATCCGGGAGTTGTACAACCTCATGGTCTAAGGAATAAATACTTGACACTGAAAAGCTTATGCATTACGAACTATACGATCTCGTGTTATGCTCAAGTTTGGGTCTTGTCCATCACATCATTCTCCTAATGATGTGATCCCGTTATCACTGACATCCTATGTCCATGGTCAGGAAACCGTGACCATCTGTTGATCAACGAGCTGGTAACTAGAGGCCTACCAGGGACTCATTGTGGTCTATGTATTCACACATGTATCGTTGTTTCCGTACAATACAATTCAAGCATGAATAACAGACAATTATCATGAACAAGGAGATATAATAATAATGCTTTTATTATTGCCTCTAGGGCATATCTCCAACAAAAGGTTCCTCCCGCGGCCGAATCTAACAAGTTCCGCGAGGTAAAGTTCAAGCCTGCATAAGAAGTTTGGATAACCATCCAAGTAGTCAAACCATGAGTAGGGCAGTTCTTGACAAGAGATTTCATGCGTTCCCAAGCTTGGGCAACGTGTTCATTATCCAATTGTTTAAAATTCATTATGTTACTCCTTAGTTGGATAATTTTAGCAGGGGGATAGTACTTCCCAATAAAGGCATCCTTGCACTTGTCCCAAGAATCTATGCTATTCCTAGGCAAGGATTGAAACCAGATTTTAGCTCCTCCTCTCAAGGAGAAAGGAAAAAGCTTAAGCTTAACAATATCACCATCTACTTCTCGGTACTTTTGCATATCACAGAGTTCAACAAAATTATTTAAGTGCAAAGCAGCATCATCTCCAGCACCGGAGAATTGATCTTTCATAACTAGGTTCAGTAAAGCAGGTTTAATTTCATAAGAAGGTGCTGAAGTGGCAGGTGTAGTAATAGGCGTGCAGATAAAGTCATCGTTGTTATGACTAGTGAAGTCACATAACTTGGTGTTCTCGGTGGAAACCATAGCAGCAGCAAGCAAGATAACTATTTTTGTGATTTTTGGTAAGGGACACTAAAGCAAAAACTGCAAGGTAAACTAACAAGACTAAAAAGCAAAGATAAAAGATAGCGTGCAACTCCCCTATCTTGAAGAGTGGAGTCCCCGGCAACAGCGCCAGAAACTTTGCTTGATGGCTTCTCGCCCCTCGTTGGTTACCCCAAGTGGAAGGTTTGAGATGTAGCGTAGCAGCAAGTTTCCCTTGGCAAAGGTACCAAGGATCGAATCCCGTGAGACTCCGAGGGTCGACAAGAAGGTGTCAACGGCGCCAGAAACTTAGCGGTTGACAGGACCTGCACACAGATACAAATAACTTTGCTCCCAACGAGTACAGAGAGGTTGTCAATCCCTCCGGCCTTGTCGTTTACAAAGGATCAAACACAAGAGATAATAGTGATAGGTATGACTGCAACTAGGAAATAAGAACAGGAAGTAAATAGCGGGTGTGATCAGTGATGGTAATATGGACCGGGGTCCCATGATGTTCACTAGTGATGTCTCTCTCCCAAAAGATGATAAAACAGCAAAGCGAGGTAAACAAATTACAGATGGGCAATTGACAGGATTATGTGCGCAAACCAATGCTAACTATGCTGTAAAGAAAGGTAGATGCTCAAAAGCATGGGCGGTACGCCAAGGCAAGTAGACCGAAATCCATCTGCATCTACTACTAATCATCCACCTTGAGATATCTATCCAGAACATCTCGCTGGTATTAAGTTGTGAATCCCATCCAAAGTGTAAACTCAAAGCAACAGACAACTGCATTAAAAGAACTTTGCGTAAAGTAAACAATCCTTGCACCCGCAAGTACAAGCACCGTTGTTTTCCCCCTTGTGGCAGCAGCACATCCTCTAGACTCATGTTTCTGTCACTCAAACTAGTCATCAAGGGGCATGAACCCACAATCAAGCATAACGTTCCCTCTTGGAGTTACTACCTACTACTCGTCCAAAGCAATAAACAGCAACGGAGAACATGCAAGAATTACTCAAGAACATAAATATAAAAGAGGTGAATCAAATATATTACTCACACACAATCTGAACATAATCTCATAATCCATCGGATCCCAGCAAACTCAGCAGAGCAACAGCATAAAGATTACATATGTGCCTCGATCATGTAGGACAGCTCACGAGGTCTAAACCATGAAGAACAAAGAGGGGAGGAGAACATCACATAGCTACTGGTCATGGACAGTGGCGGCTCTAGGAATTTGCTTCCGGGTATTCATGTGTATTCATTTTGCTAAAATCATTGTTGTTTTTCGAAAATTGTCACTGTTTTGTCAAAATCAACACTGTTTTGTAAAAATCATGGGTATTCACATGAAGACCCAAGAATACCCCTAGCGTCGCCCCTGGTCATGGACCCATGGTCCAAGGAGGACTACTAACGACTCATCCGGGAAGCGTCCATGGTGGTGGAGAAGCTCCCGGTAGTGATTCTCCCCTCCGGCAGGGTGCCGGGAAGAGTTCTCCTGATGCTCCCGATCTTGGAAGCGCGGCGGCGGCGGAACAGAGGCAAGATCGTAAAAAAGGGTTCCGTCCTCGAGGGTTTCGGGACGCGAGGAGTATATATGCCAAAGGGGGTCACCAGAAGCGGAGAGGGGGCCCAGGCGCCCCCCCTAGGGCGGCCAGGGGTGGGCCGCCTGGGCTGGCCGCCTGGGCTGCCCCTGGCTCCCCTCTGGCCCCACTTTGGTTTTTCTCGAAGCTTCCTGTACGCTGATTTTTCTGTATTTTTCCCGGAATTTTTGGAGCACTTTTAATATGGGGGAAATCTGAAATAGAAAAACAGCAGAAAACAGGAACTGGCACTGTGGTGCACTGAGTTAATAGGTTAGTCCAAATATGATCAAAAGTGTATGGAAGTGCATAAATATCATAGCAATATCACACAAAAGAAGCATGGAGCAAGCATAAATTATAGATACGTTTTGGACGTATCAGCCGGCGGCAAGATGGCGAGGAAGCTGATGAAGGCCAAGAAGGCCCTCACCTAGACAATGACGAAGAAGAAGGCGTCCACGTAGACACCCCCACCTTGTTTGGTGTTGTAGCACTTCTCCGGCCACCCCTTGCTCTCCACCTATGGCACATTCGGCCATCGTAGCTGCGGCCGAGGCCCATGACAACCAAGTGGGTGGTGGCGGGATGGAAGAGGAGGCGAAATGAGGATGGGGAGCCTTTACTCCGCGAGCGGCCAGTCGAGAATGTTTAAGAGTCACAACCACCAAAAGAGGTCAATCTACTACTCCATTCGTTCCTAAATATACTTTATAGAGATTTCAATATAGACTACATACGAAGAAAAATGAGTGAATCTACACTCTAAACTACATCTATATACGTGATTAGAGAGTGGTACTACTGCAGCACGGACGCACGGCCGTGGGAGGCCGCCGCTCCTACCCTACACCCTGTGCTAGGGTTTCTTCTCCCTCCGACGGCGCCGTCGCCGGTCTATCTCGTCTCTTGTGGTCTTAGGCCCATAGAGAGGCGCGGTGGATCCCGACCCTTGCCGGCGGGAGGGCCCCGTTTTCTGATGTTTTATTGTGTTTTGTCAGGTTTTATGTTCTACTCAGAGATGCAAGGCGGATGCGGCTCTCTGCAGATGGAATAAGGTCCTTCCCATCTAGCCCCCCGTCCCGATGGTGTTTTTAGTATCGGTGAGGATGAGGAAGGTGACGGCAAAGGCAAATCAGCGGGAGAAGGAGGAGGTGGGTGTCTCCTCCCTCGGCGGGGCGCGTGCAAGTGTGTGGATGATGGGGTCGGGTTGTCGGTCGGGGCCGGGGTAATTGGCGGTGGTGATCTGCGCGTGCGGCGTGGTGGGGACGAAGCTCCCCGGCTGGCTGGGTGGGTCGGAACTTCGGATAGAAAAATGGTCTCGCCCCGGCCGCGTTGGGGGTGGCCGCGACTTTTATACGTGGGCGCCCGTCTATTTCCGAGTGTCAACACCACCTTTTCTGGCTTCAGATTCAGACCCAACAGCCAAGAACTGCAAGATATACTCCCTCCGTCCGAAAAAACTTGTTATTAAAATGGACAAAACTGGATGTATCTAGAACTAAGATACATCTAGATACATCCCCTTTTATTCATTTTGATAACAAGTATTTCTGGAGGGAGGGAGTATTTCCTAAATCCGGTGCTTGCATTGGTTTTGCATGACTCTAGTCAGTATTCGCACATTCTTTTTTGCTTTGTTTGTACATCTATGGGTGTCAGCGGAGCTAAATATAGTGATTAGCGGTTATGATTATCTGGACTACGTAGCATGCCCACGAGAAACATAGGGTTGGGTTGGTTTTGGAAGTACGTATTTGTTTAGGAAAAATCCTTGAGATTATTAGGGTGGGTTGGTTTCAAAAGAATTTGTTCAGGTAAATCATTCAGATTATTTGTGTGTCTTCCAGTGAGAAAGCGGCGAATCGTTGTTCGGTCTTGCCTTGTTTTTTTCTTCTTTAGTCATGGACTGAACAATGAGTGAGGAGAGGAGCTCAAGATATTGTACTCCCTCCGTCCCAAAATTCTTGTCTTACATTTGTCCAAATACAAATGTATCTAGTTACACTTTAGTGTTAGATACATCCGTATCTAGAAAAATCCAAGACAAGAATTTTGGGACGGAGGGAGTATGTCTTTTTCTTGGATGTCGTTTTCGTGGGTTGGGTTTGGCTTGTCAACACAAAATTCAAACATGTGACGGCCATTTCCCCACGCCTTAAACGTGCTCCCCTGTCGAGTGCTGTGCTTGGCCTTTAACCATTTAGCCTGCGCAGCGGGTAATAGATTTGGTCGTGTAGATAGCTGCGTGCTCTGCGGGCAAAATTTTATGTTTTGACTCTTTTCTGAAACTTATTCGAGATCTGATCCTAGTTTGAAAAAAAAAACAGGATTTGACCTTTTTGCTATCGCTAGGGTCCATGACGGTATGGTATAACAGCCTACCGCCAAGGTCCCTGACGGTAGGGTTGCATGTTCTATCGTAAATTTCTCCTAAGTATTGAACACAATGCGTGCTTGTGCCTATCGCTCAACACTCAAGTTGGCAACGGGGACGGGGATAACCGAGGATGACTCCACCATCCCAGCCCCGATCCCCGTCAATCCCCATACCCGTGAGCCCCGTGAAGCTTCGCGGGGACAAAACGCCCCCATCCCCATCAATGTCGGGTACCCGTTACCCGTCGGGTATCCATGGGGATCTCAAAAGTGACTGGGATGGATGAGATTGGAGAGGACATGGTTGTTGAGAGAGGTGAAGAAAAATAATTATGTGAAATATCTAGGTATTAATGTATATATTGTGCATTTATAGTACACATGGCATAGTTTTTGGATATCCATGGAGTCCTCATGGGGGATTTCATCCCCATCCCTGCCCGCGAGACTAACGGGTATCCACCAGACAATACCCATGGGTTGAATTTGTCCCCCATCCCCGCTCCATGATGGGTAAATCCCCGCGGGTACCCGTCCCCACGGGGAATATTGCCACCTTGATTCAACACCTTGACGGTAGGGTTGCATAGCCTACCGTCAGCCTCTTTGGCGGTAGGTATACCGTCAAGGTCCCTGACGGTAGGCTATTACACCCTATCGTCATGAACCCCGGCGGTAGCAAAAGGGCCAGATCTTGATTTTTTTTCAAACTAGGGTCAGATCTCGAATAGGTTTCGGAAAAGGGTCAAAACGCAAAATTTTGCATGCTTTGCAGGGGTGCTGCTGTGAGCATGCAGAACCAGGGGCAGCAAGTGGGCAAATTAAGATGCTTTTCATTGTCGTTGTTGAACCGATTGCACTAAGTAAGAGAATCATGATTAGGCTTTTTTTTCTTTTGAGAAAAAGATTACCCGAGCCTGAAAGCAGCAATCTTATTAATTATTCATAAAAGATGTTACAAAGTAGTATATTAGGTAGTCTAAAGCTACCATCTTAGCAACACCACCTGATGAAGGGGTGTCGATAATCCGAGCATAATACCAAACAGACATCGCACAAATGCCTAACATCTAAAGACAGAGGCCCTAACCAAGCTACATACTAGATTTGGGGCACTAACTGGTCTGGCGTCGTTGCCGCCATCCATCAATCCATTTTCAGAGCAAAAACTAATGCATCGACCTTGCTAGGCCTCTCTATCATCGACGCCACCATGACGACAGACAACATCCTCCTCCTGCGCGAGTTCATCTCCACGCATCGGACTCCGAGTCTCCACAGCTCCAGGTGGCCGAGATCCGCCGCCATCAATGTGTAAGATGAAGCACCGCTCCACCAAAGAAGCTGTCATCTGTTCCCTCGAGCCCGTGTGTACCTCCATGAATGACGCCCCCAAGGGGAAAACGACACCAGAGCGCTGCCGTCTTCCAATCTACCAATCTAGGGTTTCCCCCGAAGGTAGCAGAGAGTGGCCTTGATATTCTCCACGGTGATGCCTTTAAGAAGGGAACGATGCATACAGTGCTGCCACCGCCGGCCTTGGCAGAATCCGAAAGCAAGTTTTCACACAAATCTGTTTGAAGATCCATCTCTCGTGCACGGGCCGCCGCGTCCTGGGATGTCCCCGGGAGCGGGATCCCAAGAGCCGCCGCCACCAGTGCCGCCACAAGGACCCACCACATGGCTGTCGTCCCAGACGAAGGGGACGGCCCCACCACCTTGTTCGGATCCGGCACCACGTCAATGCCTCCGGTCGCCCCCAATCACATCGATGAAGGAGGACAGCCAATGTGCGCGCCAACAATCGCTTAGGACCGTCGAACGGCGCCCGAGCCCGACCACCCGGAGGAGAACCGATCTGGGGTGGGAAATCCCAGATCCGCCGCCGTCGGGATCCCATCGAGCCGCCGCCCGAGCGCGCCAACTCCGCCTCCATGCCATACGCCCAGGGGCGCCGCCGCATCTCAGCCAGAGGATCTCACCGTGAAGAAAGGAGGAGGGCCCGCCGTCGGCCGTCCGTCGGGCGAGCTTCGCTCGCCGGCCTCCTGTGGCGCTGGTGGGGAAACAGGGGAGGAGGGAGGTCGAGGGCGGTCTTTTCTCGAATCATGGTTAGCCTAGCTAGCAGTACATGTGCTACTCGCAAATTAACCCTTCTTTCTTGCGCAAACTCTACCCGTGTGTAGCAGGAAGTATAGTATAATTACAGGGGGTAATTTACCTAGAGACATGAACCAAAACTCTACCGTGTAAATTTCTCAATCTTTTAGGAAGGAGACTCTCAGCGTTGACTGCAGCTAGCAATCCAGGTTCATTGTCCAGACTCCAGACTCCAGACTCATTAAACAATGTATACAGGTAGTATATATAAAGCTAATCTTTGCGAAGATTGTTCTAAGCAAAATCCTCCGCCATGTACAACGTGCTACTCACTCTATCTGTACATTATCAACTCACGACAAACGAAGCCTCTGATCAGGTCTGAACCAAACCGACAGAGACAGTATTGTCTGCAAAAAAGAAAAGAAAAGAAAAGAAAAAGAGGTCAGTAACACAGACCAGGCCTTCGGTGATTAAATGCACAAGTGCCGGTTGAACAATTGACCCGGGAAACGGGGCCAATTTTCTACATGAGGCGCTCTTGATCTCGATCCAGCTAGCCATTTATCATACTGGTTAAGAAAGTCGCCAGCGTCGACGAGAGAAACTGCCTGGAAATTAACTTGAACATGGGATAAACACCAGTCTGCTCAGCTGATGAGATATGCTCCTATGTACATGTGGCGTCCGTGCGTGCACCTGGGTGCCGGTGGATCACTCGACCGGCGGTGTACTTTTCGACGGTGGTACCTTGACGCCTATGCCAACCGTGGTTTGAGCCAGCGGGAATGCGCGTTTGGCTTCACTGGAAATGGTTGACCTATGATGAACTAATTATATTATTTATATATATGTGTATAAAGGGCAGGTCAAACTTTTGGCGCGATCGATCGGGCAACACGTCGTGTGTCGTTATCTCTCGGCACTGGTATTTGTCACAGAACGTGTATATCGTTCAACACCATGCGCGTATGTTGTGAGCGTGAAGATAATACGTCCATGGCGCCGGTCTATCTCTGGGTCTGACGATAATCGATAACCTTTTTAGTGGCTTGAGAATGATCAACGAAGAAGAACTGCGATCCATTTTAAATCTTCTGTTCGCATGAGTTTCGTGTGACTCCAGTCTTCGCACATTCCTCTTTTCGTTGAACTAGGGGAATCAACGGCGCTAAGAGTGTCTCTAACCGATCTTTTATAATCGGTTAACTTCTGAAAGTATTTTGTTTTGGAAAGTTAATCGCACCTCGCTGATCCTAATTTTTTAACTCAAAATGGTAAGGTGTTACGCCAAAAAAATGGCTTCTCTACCTTGTTCTTAAGCTAATAGTCTCACTTCTCATGAAAAATTCTCCCCCTCCCAACTCCCTCCCGCGGACGCCTCCTTTTACTGCCATCACCGTCCAATTCGTTGGTACCACAGAAGGCCCCGGTTTGTTTCTGGGTTTGACGATAATCGATAACCTTGTTGTGGCTTGAGAATGATCAGCGAAGAAGAACTGTGATACATTTTGAATATGGTGTTCGCAAGATTTTGTGTGACTCCAGTCTTCACACATTCTTCTTTCGTTGAACTAGGGGAATCAACGGCGCTAAGAGTGTCTCTAACCGATCTTTTATAATCGTTTAACTTCTGAAAGTATTTTGTTTTGGAAAGTTAATCGCACCTCGCTGATCCTAATTTTTTTAACTCAAAATGGTAAGGTGTTACGCCAAAAAATGGCTTCTCTTCTTTGTTCTTAGGCTAATAGTCTCACTTCTCATGAAAAATTCTCCCCCTCCCAACTCCCTCCCGCGGACGCCTCCTTTTACTGCCATCACCGTCCAATTCGTTGGTACCACAGAAGGCCCCGGTTTGTTTCTGGGTTTGACGATAATCGATAGCCTTTTTGTGGCTTGAGAATGATCAGCGAAGAAGAACTGCGATACATTTTGAATATGGTATTCGCAAGAGTTTTGTGTGACTCCAGTCTTCACACATTCTTCTTTCGTTGAACTAGGGGAATCAACGGCGCTAAGAGTGTCTCTAAGCGATCTTTTATAATCGTTTAACTTCTGAAAGTATTTTGTTTTGGAAAGTTAATTGCACCTCGCTGATCCTAATTTTTTTAACTAAAAAATTTAAGGTGTTATGCCAAAAAAAAAAAAAGGTGTTACGCCAAAAAAATGGCTTCTCTACCTTCTACTTAAGCTAATAGTCTCACTTCTCATGAAAAATTCTCCCCCTCCCAACTCCCTCCCGCGGACGCCTCCTTTTATTGCCATCACCATCCAATTCATTGGTACCACAGAAGGCCCCGGTTTGTTTCTGGGTTTGACGATAATCGATAACCTTTTTGTGGCTTGAGAATGATCAGCGAAGAAGAACTGCGATACATTTTGAATATGGTGTTCGCAAGAGTTTTGTGTGACTCCAGTCTTCACACATTCTTCTTTCGTTGAACTAGGGGAATCAACGGCGCTAAGAGTGTCTCTAACCGATCTTTTATAATCGGTTATCTTCTGAAAGTATTTTGTTTTGGAAAGTTAATCGCACCTCGCTGATCCTAATTTTTTTAACTCAAAATTTTAAGGTGTTACGCCAAAAAAATTTAAGGTGTTACGCCAAAAAATGGCTTCTCTACCTTGTTCTTAAGCTAATAGTATCACTTCTCATGAAATATTCTCCCCCTCCCAACTCCCTCCCGCGGACGCCTCCTTTTACTGCCATCACCGTCCAATTCGTTGGTACCACAGAAGACCCCGGTTTGTTTCTGGGTTTGACGATAATCGATAACCTTTTTGTGGCTTTAGAATGATCAGCGAAGAAGAACTGCGATCCATTTTGAATATGGTGTTCGCAAGAGTTTTGTGTGATTCCAGTCTTCACACATTCTTCTTTTCGTTGAACTAGGGGAATCAATGGCGCTAAGAGTGTCTCTAACCGACCTTTTATGATCTGTTAACTTCTGAAAGTATTTTGTTTTGGAAAGTTAATCGCACCTCGCTGATCCTAATTTTTTTAACTCAAAATTTTAAGGTGTTACGCCAAAAAATGGCTTCTCTACAGATGCTCACTTCAGTGTTTGTAGTTGTTGTTGGGTAGTCTACGGAATTTGATGTACTCCCACCTTCCCAAAAAAAAATATAAGGCGCATTTTGACATTTATGTTCTTCACTGCACAACTTTAACTATAATTTTCAGTTATTGTATGTCCACTAAATTAGTATAAATATACATGAAATAAAATTAGTTTACAAGACAAATACGACATCATCAGTTATACATATTCAATCCATGCATTTTTACATACATTAACGGTCAAAATTGTGCATTAAAGACTGTGCAAAGTCGAGCGTACCTTATATTTTAGGAAGAAGGGAGTAATTTTTATTATTTCTGGTGTTGCCATGATTAAAGATGAATAAATCGAAAAAAAATCGGGAAAAAAAATAGTTGCAGCTTCCAACTTCACAAACTCCGTACTTGGAGTCGGGCCGAACGTTTTATCTCCAAGATGCTGAATCTGAGAAGCTAATGCAGCCCGCAGTGCAAAAATGCGAAGCGAAGAAAGACCAGCTCCACCAAACCAAGAAGCTGAGAGTTCGCCATATTTACAGAGAGTTGCCCCCGTCAAAGAAAACGATTTACTATAATCTCCCTCAAAACTGAAAAACCTATCACTAGTGGAGCGGTTCCCTCTCTCGTATGCAGGGCTAGCCGAATTGAGCTGATCGCAGACGGCCCATGATGGCGCTAAGGCAGGCCAGCGATGCTGCCAGCCCATGGTAGCGATGGAGAAGCTTAGCGATGTTGTCGAACGAAATTACTATTTTATAAGGAATCGGTAGGAGCTCTGCCTTTGCATTAAGAAAAAGATAATTGACCAGAAAAGCTGGCCAAAAATTGTTACGACGAAACATACACGAGCCCCGGGGATGCGTACCCAACGAGCCGACTCCCCTGTCGCCCAAACGACCAGAGTTGCCATCCTACCACACGACCCGGAGCCACCACTCCGGCTTACAAACCTCAGCAACTCACACATGCCGGCCCCGAGGCCGCACTCCACACGAGCGGACGACTCTGTCACCCACAGGACGAGATCCGTCACTCCACAACACCAAGGTGCTCTTCGGAGCCGCCGCTCCGACTTCCCCGCCGGCCCCGAGGCCGTGCTCCACCTGAGCCGACAACTCTGTCACCCACGCAACCGTATTCAACACTCCACAACGCTGTTCTCCGGAGCCGCCACTCCAACTTTCTTAGAGACCCCGAGGCCGCGCACTCGTTGGCCAAACCTCAAAGCCACCCAAGTCATCACGAATTGACGAAGGACCAGACCTTCAGGGCGTCATCCCCAAGAAGAAAGCGACAAGTACGCCGCCGACACTCGAGCCACCGCGAACTCCCGAAGGACCAGACCTCCAAGGCGTCGCTTCGCTCCCAAGAGGGAAGCGACGAGTACGTCGCCTACATCCGAGCGACCACGAACTGACGAAGAACAGAATTACTTCGCTACGTGGAGTAAGAAGTTGCGCTAAGAAGCTGGATTAGCCGAGTTTGGAGAGTTGGGAGGAGTTTCGAACACGCCCTAAGCCTTTGTTGATTAAGTGCATAAGTGCCGGTTGAACGACTGACCAGAAACAGGGCAAAAAATTCACACGAGGGAGGCTCTTGATCTTGATCCAGCTAGCCATATATCATTGGATTCGTATTTAAACGTTGTTTTTAATGATAGAATTTTCTGTGACATGCATGAACATTTTGTTAATTAAATTTATGGTCAAAATTTGACACGGTATACAATAAAGACTAATAAACCAGTACGGAGGTAGTACTGGGTAAGCACGTCGCCAGCTTCGACGAGAGAAACTGCCAGGAAATTAACATGAACATGGGATAAACACCAGTCTGATGATGAGACCGAAAACGGTCGATATGCTCCATAGCAGTGCGGACTTTTGAATCGACCACGTCGGCCACTCCGTTAATTTACTGGCTCGTAGTACACTAGTGGTTGGGGCGCGCCCTGGGCGCGCCTCTTGAGGCGTTCTGGTGCGCACTAATCATGCTTGTATACTTGTTTCTGTTTTGAAAGTGCATATAAACAACATTGATTAGAAGTATGATGCATGGAACACAATTGCATCAGAATAGTCTTCATTCATCCAACAGAGCAAGCATAGTAATTTCATAGAAGCTAACATAAAAGGGTCGGTCTTAGAAGGTGTTTGATCGACATTAGTGCCACTTCTACAAATACCATAAGAATTACGTTTCGTATGGCAATACTGAAGTTGTGTCTATTACCACTAACTAACGGAGTGCCATTACAATACTCGTCTATGCCCGACCAATGTATAAGGAAATAAATTTGCCAATTGTCAAGCACACTGAACCATTAGATACTTAATCGGTATCATACAATAAAAAAAGAGCTGGGTTCTAAATCACATTTAATTTTGATAATTGATAGAATAATTGTCAAGCACACTAAATTACTGAGTCCTTTCTAGATTAACAGGTCTGAAACAAAAAGATTTACAGTCTTATCCCATATGCATAATGGTTCTTAAGAGCCACACCACAATCCAAATAGAATTTTCTTTCTTGACAAAAATCATGCTACTATAGAGGAGAACAAAATATAGCTCAATAGAACCGAGAAATGAAGCAAAGACAATCAGTATAGGACTAACGATATAATTTGCATTGCCTCCCTCGTTGTAGAGACAAAGCGGCATGGTGATAGTGTTGTACGGTCGAGATGCCTACACACCACAAGATACGCCTGATGAAATTCCGAATTGCAAAAAAGTTACAGATGATTCAAATAAGCAAGGAAAACATATTAGAAAAATAACAAAACAGAAACCAAGTATCCAATATTAAAAATAGAGTGCCTAGGTAACACTAAAAGGATATATGAGACATGTGAAGCAACGAGTTAGATTAGCCTAATGGAACACATGTAACTTTGGCAAGAAAAAATATGACTATATGAAAGTTAAAATTAATATGATGACTGACTACGAAAACTCGCTTATGTGCTCGGGCTCGCCTGATCCTGAAGTGTGTAGTAGACATTAGTAGAAAATTTGGCCTGACTACCTGAATGCTATTTCCAAAATGATAACAGTACTATTTTGCAAGCTGTTATGTTTTATATCTACAAGTGTACATGAGAGAACCGATTACTTCAGTTCTATTAGGAACAAACTTTTTTCTTCTCTTCAGAGAAAAGAAATTCTTACTGGTGAGCGAAATCATGATCACCTTCAGATTTTTATAAATGTACACAAGAGCACCACCAAAAATATTTATATTCTTCACAACAGATAAAAGTACCCAGAGTTCTGATTCACACTGCTAGCCAACAAACTAACAAGTTAATCAAATTTTCTAACTATAATTCGACAAACACCTTATCCCCATAAAATTCTATGTAGCTTTCCAAGTTATAATAAGCAACAACAAATGTTTCATCATCACCATGCTTCTGCAAGAACCTGTGCAGACCCTTGTTCAACTTGCTATTAAAAAAATAGAGCCAAAACCAAAGGGACCTATAATGTATCCTCAAACCTGTCCAAACCCTTCAGCTTGAACATTACTGAAATACATGCATAAAAAAATCATATAGACATACTTCTAGCAGAAAATTAGTAGGATCTAATCTGATAATCAAATATAAATTCTTCACACACAGAACAACAGTATGAGTTGTTTAGCATGGGTTAATTTGGCACTATCATGATAGTACAATAGAGATAAGCAAACCTATTTATCCTCTTCAGCCATTGATTAAGGTTGTCAAAGATAATTTCACAGCTAACTTGCAACCATGCAAATACACATCATACAAATGGCAATTGAATTAAATCTGCTACATATAGACACAGAAAGTGCCTGCCAAACATCTAAACAGCCATAGCTCGAAGGCTAGGTCGGGGAATAGAAAAGGAAAGGGAAATCAAGAGCTCACCAAAGGACACGGCCGTGGAAGCAAAAACAACACCAGAAAACCAGTAGTTTGGACAAAAACAGTGGGAGAAATAATAAGTATGCCTCATGCAAGAGCTAAACTCCAACCATCATGGTAAGGCTATGAAGAATTTTATTAGTACAGAAGTCTGAATGTGGCCTCCTATAAAATACTTTCTAGATAGTTATATTGTACTAAGACGCTAAATCAGGAAGAAAAACATGTTTCAATGAACAAACACTCTTCACGTTGATCTTTATAGAACAGACATACTGGATATATATACATCAAAATATAACTCTAGTATAGTCAGGGATGGCATGAACATATGCAGTGCTTCCTGTAGTATTTACCTTGAAACGAGTTTAGTTTTGAAAGAATAAATTATGTGCTTCAATCCTGGTTAGGGTGAGAAGGTCACCTGGCCGTGCGCAAGTGCCACGGGAACCTAGCAACAACGAAAAACAGATTAAGGTGAGGACACCTGGTTCCTCACCAGTGAGAATGATTGCAATGTTACGGTCCGATGTTTGCGTCGTGATTAATTGTGCTGCGTAGGACTGGGAGTCCACCGATGCTCGTTCCCAGCCCGCAAGCTAACCCCAAATGTATCAACCACCCCCTTGCTGTAGATCCATTCTGTGAACACAGAAACACTAAATAATTCAACGCCAACTTCACAAGAACTCAACCAGAACAGAGTATTTTTTCAGAGAACAAGCCAAAACTTGATGCAGCAGTTGTGTGTGCACCTGCCATTGCATGGATCAGTTGTAACTGTGACCCACTGGTCTCTGAATTTCCTTGCCTTACAAGGGCAAGTTTGAGCATACATACTGAATCAATTAATCCAGATGACGGCTGCCGTCACATCCTTCGGCGAGACTCCACCACCAGGCATTGGAAGTAAAACCAAGACACAGTCGGTGACACTTGGGTACACCGACAGGAAAATCAGTGAGGCATATTATGAAATTAAAGCACTTCAATAAATGAGTGTGTGCACATGTATAAGAGGATGTCATCATATACTAAGAGCACCGGGCATATTAACTGCTCATGTCTTTCTTATGATTGACGATCAGTTTAAATGTCTGAGTTACCTAACATGCTTAAGTAAAACAACTAATAGGCGTGATGGGAAATGAAGCAGATAAATAAGTAAGCAATAGTCATTGCCGTGTTATGTAGCCCATAGCAGTTTAGAAATGAAACTTCAGTAGCAGATATATGATTTATGTGTGAGCAAACAAAATAGCGTTTACGGTAGTTAGCTGACAGAAGTGGACCATTTGCAAGTACCAAGTAGGATAGTTTGATAGTATGAGATGAGTATTTGTGTGTCAGAACGGTTAGCAAATTGTAGAACATACATATTAACTTCTAAATGAGTGGTTATGTGTCAGAATTGTTATAAAATAGCCTCAGGTCAACATTGGTGACACCAGTCACCAAATCCCAAGAAACAGGACACGTATCAGATGAGGGTTAGGCTGATGGACATAAGTTAAATTCCTACGGCAAAATTCAGATGACATAGAAAATTGCAGACATATATTGAGGCTAATATTTTTGGTATTTTCTGCCAAGTCTGATAGAATTGTCTGCAAGTAAAAGACAACCAGCAATTCTCCATGTACATACAACGATCTAAGCCAAGTTCCTTCAATTGCACACATGCAGATCGAGAAGCAACATGGATGCGTACCTGGCTGACCGCACGGGCGTGGCCTTCTTGCCTCCGACGGCCATTTGCGTGTCCGACCCGCTCCGGCCGTCGCTCAACTGAGCACAACCAAACCGCCCTGCCCGTCTGCCTCCTCCTCGGCGTCATCGAACTTAGGGCCCCGGATTAGCACCCTGCCAGCCACCTGCGGCTCAGATGTACGACCTGGCGTCGCCAAAGCCCACGACCGGAAGCCGCCCCAGTCCCCCGCCGCGTGGTTCCCATAGACCTCTCCGGCGCGCACGACACCGCGGCAGCTGCCCGAGCCCGGGCCTCCATGTCGTCCGCATCGTGGTGCGGACGGGAGGCCTGGCCCCGCGAGACGGGGAATCCGGCGCTGCCACCGCTCTAGGGCATTCACCGGGCGGGAAGATGAGGATCTGCGGGTTCTGGGGGCGGAGACGAGCGCACGACCAGATCGAGCCTGCAGCGTCGTCGATGAGAGATGAGAGGAGCCTTCGTCGGGAAGGCAAGGAGGCGGAAGAGAGGGCGGGCGTATCTGCGGATTGGTTACCTTTTTTTTTTTTAAACAAGGCAAAAGATTTGTCATTTTCATTGATTAAGAAGAAGAGAGTTGTCCGATTAATTAGAGGAAAACCGGGCGAAAACCTAGATTACAAACCCCACAAGAGGGGCACGCGGACGACCTGGCCACAAACGCCAAACAGTCGACCGAAGCATCGAGGACAAGGCAGCTCCGATTTTGCTCACGAGCTACACAAAGAAAGTTGCAAGCCTCGCACCGACCTAGTCAAGCGCAACATCCGGAGAGCACCGCCCGTTAGAAACCGCTCTCATGGAGTCATCGTTGCCGCAGTGGCCTCGCCGCCCGCAGCTTCGACTTCTCTGTCACAGCCAGAAATCAGCATAGACGCATCCATTGACGCACCGGACCGTCGGCATCAGAAGGACATGCCGCGACTTGGCTCTGCTCGCCACCATAGTCGTTGCCACACACGTCGCAACGCCACACCAACCTCACACCGCCGGTCAGGCACCCTGCCGACCGCGATGTTGTGCTCGTCTAGCCCTTGGTTACCTTTCGTGGGTAAGACAAAACCAGGCACCCAATCGTTGGCTTTGCGATTGTTTTTTACTCTTGCTATTATTTCTATCCATCACTGTTTCTATCCCAGCTGTCCAACCCACGCCATCGACGTGTCATAGGCGAGGGCGTGCCCTTCATGCGTACGTTAATGTGTTTGATGTGCCGTCCGCGCGTCGGTGCGTGCACGGTGCACCTGACCAGACCAGCTGGCGGTGCAACGCTCTGACTTGCTCGGACGGCGTACTTTTGGATGCTTGTAGCTTGCTTGACGCCACTTTGGGTTAACTGGAAATTGTTGACATGTGTGTGATGAATTAGTTTTGTATAGAGATAGGTCAAACTCAGTGGTTTGGCACAGTCGGGCAATACATTGTGTGTCGTTGTCATTTGGCATTTTATTACTTCAGGTGAGGTCCTGTTTGCGTATGTTCTTCTCCTTGCCGACACCATGTGCCACGTGGGAGGATGAACAGAGAGCCAGGTGGAGCGCCACCTTAATCCAGATCCATGTTTTTTTAGCATGAATCTAGATTCAAAGTTTTTTTAAACACAAATCTAGATCTAAAGTTTTTTTTAACACAAACCTAGATCCAAGTAGTTAGATAAGTGTGAGCCATTTTTTTCGAAAAGAGGGAACCACTCACTAAATGATGACTTAATGTTTTCATTAAATTATATATATATATATATATATATATATATATATATATATATATATATATATATATATATATATATATGGATTGACTATTCGTCACCCTGGGTGAGGAATAGTTATTCTTCACCCACCTATATTTTATCATCTATCCACCATAATTTTACGTTTCGTAAATTTTGTCTTATTTTAGACATAAAAAGAGAACGTAAGAAAACCTATAATCGTCGTAAAAAATATTTTATGTTACGTAAAATTACAAATGTAAAAATATAGTGTAAAATGTACATAAAGTACAAAATTTGACCTATATTTTGTTTGTTATGCCAAATTTTGTGCATTAAATCAATATGAATGTAATTATTTGTATTTCAAATGTAATTTATGAAATGAAATGATCGTAAGATTACCTCGGGTGAAGAATAATTTATTCTGCACCCTGGGTGATGAATAGTAACACTATATATATATATATATATATATATATATATATATATATATATATATATATATATATATATATATATATATATATATATATATATATATATATATATATATAGTTGACCATCAATGAGATGTCTGAACGCGTGAGTGTAAGATACCGCAGGGTGCCACTCTTAAGCCTTGTTTGTTTCAAGTTTTTACCTTTGGGAGACAGCTTAGTACCTAGAAAAGTTGAAGCTCGAACAAACATCTATTTTAAAGCAGTTGTGGAATCACAACCCAAAGCTAACTTGGGCTATTTTCAGTATAACAGCCCAAAGCACATCTCGGGGTGCTTCGCATGCAAAGCTATTTCTCTAGCCCCCTCTCCCTAGCGTTTGGTCGTAATGATGTCATAAATGCCACCGCATCAACGACCTATGTTTCGTTTGACCCCTCCTCTTGAAGCAGAGCGTTTTCACCAGCTCACGGTCGTTTCCATAGTTGCCGTTTCCACAGTTGCATTGCCAAATAGTCAACTTTCACTTTATAAACTTTTCCTCAGCATCCTCAGCACAACAACTTTGCTAGCATAGCAAGTCCACGGCTTGATTTTTTGAAGTTGCAGTCCAAACAAGTTGGGCCTTACTGGCATTTCTATGTTACCAAAAAATTTAGTGGCATTTCTTAGTAGTGTTCCACTAGTGAATTAACGCCAAAAAACTATGAATATGTCATGGAGAGGGGAAATTAAGGAGAAAATCAAACAAAATAAACATATATATGATTGAGTCTGTTGTAAAGTAACAGGCACAACTTATCTCAACCATATGATTTTTATTATGTGTACTCTATGAAGAGTAGGCAATGCATAACTAACTAGCAACAACACAACATTACTCATCGACATCCTTCATCCTTGTAATCCTCAAATGTGTCATCATATTTCGACACAAATGTCATCCTTCCATGACCCATATCTCACTTTGCTCATTGCCACAATGCAAGCTCGAGAGATCAACCATGAGTCATGGCTAACCAAGACCACACACACTTGAAACTCACCTAGAGATCCCGCCAAGGCACCGATACTCTTAGTGCCCAATTGATTTGCCATCTCATCTAACAGGAGAACATGAGGACATGACATCGATATTGAAGCGGCCATGACGTGGGCCATCTAAGAGCATCTCTAACAAAAGCCCAAAAGGCTTTAACTCCTCAAAATATTCTCTTTGAAGATTTAAACCTTTCTACCCGAATCCCAATAGGTTTAACTCCTCCAAAATTTGAGGAGAAGCTCCCCTCCACCCTCTAATTTGAGCAACCTAAATTGATTCTCAGTAAAAGACTCTCTCTCTCTCTCTTTCTCTCTCTCTCTCTCTCTCTCTCTCTCTCTCTCTCTCTCTCTCTCTCGATTTTTCTTAAGGCGTTAAGTTTTAGGCGTTCAGTTAGCTCCACATTTTTAACTCTTCGGATTTGAGGAGTTAAAAAGGGTTGAGGAGGCGTTTACGGAGGAACAAGTAACTTCTCTGGCGAGGATCCCTTTTGGTGGGGCTAACCAAATTGCTAACGAGTTTTCTGGAAATTTTGGTCTATATGAAGTTATGAATTGAAACTCGATCCGTATGACTGCAACAGTCCAAATTCAGTGTCGAGATTCCGCACCCACTAAATAATGTCTACGTTATCAATAACAAAGCCTTTCCAAAACAAAATCTATATGTGGTCTACTCGACCCATATCTGGATCTACTCATTCTCGCATACTCGACAAATCAAGCACACATCATGGCTAACGAAAGCAACACCTCCCTGGAATCTATCTAGCACATCTGCCAAGCATCAATGTTTTGCATATCCAAGTGCTTTGTCGGCTCATCAAGCAGGGGAATGTGAGGACGTGACATTGATATTGAAGTTACATATATGTTGCAAACAAGAACAACCTTATATTGACTCAACAAGGTGTGATACAACCACACAATAGGTGTCCCAAACAAATGCACTTCCAACATGTGTCTTGCTTCAACTTTACACCAGGTTAGACGATGCCCCCTACAAAAAAATTTATATCAAGATATCCAATAGACATTTTTGCTCTAGAACCCTCCAGGGTAATATATAAATATACTCAAATAAATATTATTCAATAGATAACCACTATAATACATGTAAATGTGGCACGAATTAGTTTTAGGGAATCTGATTCCATGTCATTTTATATGCTTGTATATAAATTAATAAAAATCATTGTAATCAAGTAAACTATATTTCCAAAATACAACATAATTCCTATAAACAAATGCATTTCTATTTTAGGAAAGTTGCACTTGTAGTGATAGAAATTAAACCGAACAACATGGAACACTATGCTTTAATAATAGCAACACAACGATGTAGTTAATTTGCTCTTGTCGTTGAACCGGATGTATAGACGTATTTCAGTGCCAGATACATCATTTTGAGAAACAACTAATAAGGATTGGAGGAAGTGGATACAATTTGAAACACATTGTTCAGATCATATGTTAATTGTGTTGATAGCAAAGGCACTACTCCTTGTGACAATATAAGCATTTTCAGAGTTTAAAGCAAATATTAGGAACTATGGTAAAAATATCTATAATAGTGTTAGTAAATCATTTTCATAACTTGTATTCAGCCTAGATGCAATCAATATTCCTCGAGAATAATAGACAAAAGTTGATAACCTAGTTAATCGATCTTTTATTTTGATTTTGAAAGGATAAGTAGGCACAACATATACAAAGATTATGTTTTGATATGTTTTAAAATACTGAAATAGGTTACTAATTAGTGAAAAAAGTTTTGAACTAATAAAAAAGTTTAATATAAATAAGAAATGACTTTATAATTGACTAAAGTAGTGGCTAAAGTTCTTTGCCTAACATTGATCTCTAGAAATGTCTTTCCGTACTAACCATGATAGGACAAAGTTTTAGAACGATGGAGCAAGTTTCAGCAGGAGTGACCGCTCATGTCGGGTCAAATATATGTGCAGAGGTAAGTAACATTACATTATCGATAAAACATTCATCATAAAAGAACTAATATTTAAATAAATTTCAAAAGATCACCTCACATACAGAATGTGTGACCCACGGAAAGCAAACGCACAACTGCATCATATTGCCTTTGTCAAACGAGATGCAAGAGCATCCAACAAAATAAAATTCAACATCTTAAACAGAAGGTGTATCAGTACACACCTTTGTAGAAGTACATAATAATTTCTTGATGAAATATATTTTTGGTCTTGCTAGTAGGCACATGATGATCATCATCAATAAATAGTTTAGCCAATGAATTAACTGCACAAGGGATAAAGCAACCTATAGTTGACCGCAAGCGGTGGCCAGGAGTCAAGGAGACATGGTTTGGAAGATGATCTGAGGAGTGCTTGGAGCTGTGTTGGAGTAAACCTTGTTGTAACACACACAATAGAGTGTGCAATGTGTTTTGCACTGTGAGGTCATGGTGGATTACATTTATTGCAACCATTAGTTCATGTAGGAAGTGTTTGGTAGACTGCATTAAGCCCAACCAGGATAGCGTGATGCAAAAATTGGATGTTTGGTTGCTTGGGGTGCATGTGTTTCCTGGGTTGCACAAAGCCACAAACCTTAAAGCAATTCAGGGCCAAGCTGAGGGGGAATAGCCGAATTTCCCATTTTTTCAGAGTCAAGCTCGCGCTCTCACCTGCAAGTGTTGGAAGCACGGAAGACAAACCGCTCTCTCGTCATTGCCCACTGCACATTTACACCAAAATACCTCTCTGTATCTCTTCCCATCACTATTGGGAAAAAGGCTTATAGGTGGGATCAAATCAGTGGCGGGCAGGGTTAGGGACCCGCCACTGCTTAAAAAAAAATAGAAGTGGCGGGTGAAAAAAAAGCCACCTGCCACTACTCAGTACATAGCAGAGGCAAGCCTTATTTCATACCATCCACTCGTAATATCTTCCTAAAATTGCCCAAGGTATGAATGAAGCAGTGGCGGGCAGGTAATAAGTACCTGCCATTGGTTTGTCATGAATCAATGGTGGGCAAATAACATGTCACACAGACAGTGCCTATTTTTTATCAAAATTTCCAAAAGTTTGCAGTGATGGGCGATATCGACCGCCCGCCACACATGTCTTATGTCTGATTAATCCTTGAAATAACAAATTTACAAATCCCATAATAGTCTGAAATTTGACCGTTGAAGACGGCGATTTCCGTTCAAAAGGTTGATACTTCTGGGAGAGTGTTTAGTTTGTACACGAAGTGCATTAAGTTTTTCCCATCAGGCTGTCAAATTTTTACCACCCCATATAGGGGTATTAAGATATCATGCAAGATTTGATCCCTTTCCGAGCTTGTTTGCACGCTCAAAGACTTTTTATATTTTTAGTGCCAAAAAACAATTAATGCCTCGAAATTAGCAGACCAACTCGAAAAAGTGGCCAAATTTGAGCATGGGGCTTTGGATGGTCTTTATTAATCATAAAAAAAGTTTGAAGTTAAAATGATTTTAAAAAATTGATTTCAGTGTGACAGACTATGTTTTTTCGTTCGAAATCATGGCACTCCAGTGAAGGGTGCTCAGTTTGTACACATGGTGCATCAAGTTTTGCTCTAGCTCTCTCAAATTTTTACCACACCCTACATGGGTCCAATGAAGACACCATGCCAAGTTTTGCCCCCTCCGAAACTCGTTCGCACACTGCTTCCTACCGAAGAGTGTGTTCTTTTTATTAGCCGAACTATTAGTTAATGCCTCGAAAATAGTAGACCAACTCAAAAATTAGCCAAATTTGAGCTTGGGGCTTCGGATGGTGTGTATTAATCATAGAAAAAGTTTGAAGTTCAAATGATTTAAAAAGCTTCAGTGTGGCAGGTTGTGGTTTTCCGTTTGAAACGCTCACACTTCGATGAAGAGTGTTCAGCTTGCACACGAGATGCATCAAGTTTTTGACGTAACTCTTTAAAAAAAATCACCACACCCTACATGGCTCCAATGAGGAGACCAAATTTCATCCCTTTCGGAGCTCGTTTGCGCTCTATTTCTTGCCGAAGAGCCTTCTGCTCTTTTTAGTGGACGGAAAATCAGTTGATGTGGCGTGGGCCGCTGAGCCATCAACAATAACCGACGACAAGGCCACGGCAGCAATATGATGACCGCTCGCCCTTCGCTTGGTTCGGCCGGCAGCAAGTTGGCGAGGAAGCCGGCGGAGGCCGGAAAGGCCCTTACTGAGACAACGATGAAGAAGAAGAAGAAGGCGTCCACGCGGACGCTCCCACCTCGTTTGGTGTTGCAACACTTCTCCGCCCACCCCTTCCTCTCCACCTTTGGCATGTTCGGTGCTACTTCTCGAGCTTGCGTTGTATTCCCTCGAAGAGGAAAGGATGATGCAGCACAGTAGCGTAAGTATTTCCCTCAGTTTTTGAGAACCAAGGTATCAATCCAGTAGGAGACCACGCGCGAGTCCCTCGCACCTGCACAAACAAATAAGAACTTCGCAGCCAACGCGATAAAGGGTTGTCAATCCCTTTACGGTCACTTACGAAAGTGAGATCTGATAGAGATGATAGTTTGATATTTTTGGTATTTTTGGATATAAGAACAGAAAGTAAAAGTGGAAAAGTAAAGTAGATTGTAGATTGATATGTTGAGAATAGACCCGGGGGCCATAGTGTTCTCTAGTGGCTTCTCTCATGATAGCGATATTCTACGGCGGGTAAACAAATTACTGTCGAGCGATTGATAGAAAAGCGAATAATTATGAGACTATCTAGGCATGATCATTATATATCGGTATCACGTCCGAGACAAGTAGACCGAAACGATTCTGCATCTACTACTATTACTCCACACATCGACCGCTATCCAGCAAGCATCTAGTGTATTGAGTTCATAAGAACAGAGTAACACCTTAAGCAAGATGACATGATGTAGAGGCATAAACTCAAACATAGTGATATAAACCCCATCTTTTTATCCTCGATGACAACAATACAATACGTGCCTTGCTGCCGCTACTATCACTGGGAAAGGACACCGCAAGATTGAACCCAAAGCCAAGCACTTCTCCCATTGCAAGAACTATAGATCTAGTAGGCCAAACCAAACCAAACCAATAATTTGAAGAGACTTGCAAGGATATTATAATCATACATAAAGAGTTTGGAAAAGAACCAAATATTTCTCATAGATAATCTTGATCATAAACCCACAATTCATCGGATCTCGACAAACACACCGCAAAAAGAGATTACATCGAATAGATCTCCTCGAAGACCGAGGAGAACTTGATATTGAGATCCAAAGAGAGAGAAGAAGCCATCTAGATACTAGCTATGGACCCGAAGGTCTGTGTAAACTACTCACAACTCATGGTGAGGCGACGATGTTGATGTAGAAGCACTCCGTGGAAGATCCCCCCTCCGGCGGAGCTCCGGAACATGCCCCAATATGGGATCTCACGGGAACAGAAGGTTGCGGCGGTGGAACTAGGGTTTTCTTTATTGTACTGATGGTTTCGTGGTACGTGGATATATATAGGAGGAAGGAGGGCACCGGGGGCCAGACGGGGTGCCCACGAGTCAGGGGGCGCGCCCCCACCCTTGTGGACGCCACGTCAGCCCTACTCCGTGGTTCTCAAGTCTCCCGTGTGTATTTTGCTCCAAAAATATCTCCCCCGAAGGTTTCATTCCGTTTGGACTCCGTTTGGACTCCGTTTGATATTCCTTTTCTGTAAAACCCTGAAATAGGCAAAAAACAGCAATCTGGACTGGGCCTTTGGGTTAATAGGTTAGTCCCAAAAAATAATATAAAAGTGTATAACAAAGCCCATTAAACATCCAAAACATCATAAATAATAGCATGGAACAATCAAAAATTATAGATACGTTGGAGACGTATCAAGCATCCCCAAGCTTAATTCCTGCTCGTCCTCGAGTAGTGATACGTCTCCAACGTATCTACTTTGCCAAACACTTTTGCCCTTGTTTTGGACTCTAACTTGCATGATTTGAATGGAACTAACCCGGACTGACGCTGTTTTCAGCAGAACTGCCATGGTGTTGTTTTTGTGCAGAAATAAAAAGTTCTCAGAATCGCCTGAAAATCAACGGCAAATTATTTCAGAAAATATAAAAAATACCTGCAAGAATATCCACACCGGGGGGGCCACGGGCTATCCTCGAGGGTGGGGGCGCGCCCCCCTTCCCAGGGCGTGCCCCCCTGCCTCGAGGGCCCCCCGATGCTCCACCGACGTATCCCCAGGTCCTATATATTCCGTTTCGTGGAGAAAAAAATCAAGGAGAAAGAATTATCGCGTTTTACGAGACGGAGCCGCCGCCAAGCCCTAATCTCTCTCGGGAGGGCTGATCTGGAGTCCGTTCGGGGCTCCGGAGAGTGGAGATCGTCGCCATCGTCATCATCAACCTTCCTCCATCACCAATTCCATGATGCTCACCGCCGTGCGTGAGTAATTCCATCGTAGGCTTGCTGGACGGTGATGGATTGGATGGGATATATCATGTAATCGAGTTAGTTTTGTTAGGGTTTGATCCCTAGTATCCCCTATGTTCTGAGATTGATGTTGCTATGACTTTGCTATGCTTAATGCTTGTCACTAGGGCCCGAGTGCCATGATCTCAGATCTGAACCTATTATGTTTCCATGAATATATGTGTGTTCTTGATCCTATCTTGCAAGTCTATAGTATAGTCACCTACTGTGTGTTATGATCCGGCAACCCCGAAGTGACAATAATCGGGACCACTCCCGGTGATGACCTTAGTTTGAGGAGTTCATGTATTCACTATATGTTAATGCTTTGGTCCGGTACTCTATTAAAAGGAGGCCTTAATATCCCTTAGTTTCCAATAGGATCCCGCTGCCACGGGAGGGTAGGACAAAAGATGTTAGGCAAGTTCTTTTCCATAAGCACGTATGACTATATTCGAAATACATGCCTACATTGCATTGATGAACTGGAGCTAGTTCCGTGTCACACTAGGTTATAACTTCTACATGATGAATTACATCCGACGTAATTTCCCATCACCGATCCAATGCCTACGAGCTTTACCTATATTGCTAGTTGTTATTTACTTTTCCGTTGCTACTATTACAAAAACACTATCTTTACTTTTATTGCTGCTACCGCCACTATCATATTACTGTGCTACGAAACTAACTTGCTGTAGATACTAAGTTTCCAGGTGTGGTGGAATTGACAACTCAGCTGCTAATACTTAAGAGTATTCTTTGGCTCCCCTTGTGTCGAACCAACAAATTTGGGTTTAATATTTTACCCTCGAAAACTGTTGCGACCCCCTACACTTGTGGGTTATCAAGACTATTTTCTGGCACCGTTGCCGGGGAGCATAGATCTATTCTTTAAGTCACTTGGGATTTATATCTGTTTATCACTATGAAGAATTTGAAGGACTCAAATACCAAGATCTTACCCTGAACTACGAGGGGAGGTTAGGAACTGCCATCTAGCTCTGCACTAGATTCTCCTTCTGTTATGAGTAAACTTGCAACACCTACTCCTGCTATTGAATCTGATATGTTGTATGCTCTTGATGATGCTACTTCTGCTATGTATGATGAAACTACCTCTATGCCTGATACTGTGCCACTAGGTGAATTTCTAGATGAACAAATTGCTAAGGTTAGGGAGAGTGCAAATGTTGATGATATTTATGAAAGTGATGATGATACTACTCCCAATAGATATGAATTGCCTGTTGTGCCTGAGGGTTATGTTATGGATGAAGAAACTGCTAGAGACTTTTTTGCTTGCAATGATAGATATGATCTTAAGAAGTTATTAGCTAAACTGAAAGAAAAGTCCTTGAATGCTAGAATGAAACATGACCCTGCTTTTGCTACTTCACCTATCTGTGTCACTGATAAGGATTATGAATTCTCTGTTGATCCTAAGTTAATTACTTTGGTTGAATCTGATCCTTTCCATGGCTATGAGTCTGAAACTGGTGTGGCACATCTTACTATGTTGAATGATGTAGCCACCCTGTTTACCAATGATGAAAAGATTCGTTACTACTATATCCTTAAGCTATTTATGTTCTCGTTAAAGGGTGATGCTAAGACTTGGTTTAATTCTTTTGATCCTGGTTGTGTGTGTAGTCCCCAGGATATGATGTATTACTTTTCTGCTAAATATTTTCCCGCTCATAAGAAACAAGCTGCCTTACGGGAAATATATAACTTTGCTCAAACTGAAGAAGAGAATCTCCCACAAGCTTGGGGGAGGCTTCTCCAGTTACTTAATGCTTTGCCTGATCATCCTCTTGAGATGCATGATATAATTGATGTCTTTTATAATGGACTAACCGATGCTTCTAGAGACCACCTGGATAGTTGTGCTGGTTGTGTTTTCAGGGAAAGAAGAGTTGAACAAGCTGAATTACTATTGAATAATATGCTAGCCAATCTATATCAATACTAATTAGGCACTCCCAAGAAATTCCCACGTTAATTAGTAAATAAGAGCCGTTTATCTGGTGGGACCGAATTATTATGGTGTAGATTAACCCACTCAATCTTTTTTTAAGATGATTCTTTTAACAGTAGATTGGATCTTTTCCGTTTTCTCCTCCCTTTTTTTCTCTCCATGTGGTATTGTTCTCATCCTCTCGACTTCTATCTAGGTCTAGCTTCCAGCCGCCATATAGATTGGATCTCTTCCCGATCTCTCTTCTTTTTTCCTCTCCATACGGCGATGTTGTCCTCCTCTCGACTTCTTTCAAGGTCTAGCCTCCAGCCGCCATATAGATTGGATCTCTTCCCGATCTCTCTCTTTTTTTTCCTCTCCATATGGCGATGTTGTCCTCCTCTCGACTTCTTTCAAGGTCTAGCCTCCGGCCGCCACGGTCAGCGCAATCTCTTGCTCTTTCTGACCCAGGGTTTATTTGGTTTTTGGTAGGTTATAAACTGCAAAGATGGATCAAGTGCAAGTTTAATCACGGAGGTTATATACATGTGCGTTCAGTCAACCAAGCCAAACTTCTTCCAGGAGCCGCCATGGGCGGGCATCCTCCTCTCCCTCTTTTCTATTCCATGATCTATGAGGCTTTTTGGTAGATGAAACTGCAAAGATCAATCAAGTGCAACTTTGATCAGGGAGGCTGTATACGTGTGTGTTAAGGTCAACCTTCTGGCAGGATGAACTATGTGCAAGCATCGTGCAGGATCATGTCGGGAAGGAATTCAGTTAGCTTGCACTGCGACGGCGCCGCAGCCGGCGATCTGCGATGGTACACGCGGCCGACACCCAGTGAGGCTGCATCACTTCGAGGTGATAACAAACATGTACTTGCCTGCCGTGGTGAAAAGCCGACAAGTACCTGCCCTACGACCCAGGTGTCGTGCTGGGCGGTCCAGTTGGACTTCAAGATCGCGTTAATCTTCTCAAACTTTTCCGGGCAGATATTGAGATGGCACCACTGCCAGATATCTTCTGCACGAGCTAGGTCCAATTTATTGGAGCGTACAAGATGCCGGCAAGCTCATCTCCCTTCCTGAAACAAGCAGTACTACCTCTTTGATTGTTGTTAGGATTGGTGTCTTATTGCTGGCGAAACATACCAACAAAGGCCCATTCTTCATCTCGGTCGATGTGGCTGACAGTTTGACACTTCCAGGTACTCCCTCCTCCTCAATAGGTGTAGATATTTATTTCCGTTTGTTTTTTATTTTATGTATGATACATGGTATCACGTATTACATGCATGCCTGTTGGCTATGTGATCAGATTTATGTACCAATAGGTGTACAGGTTTATGTCCCAATGCTCTGTGTTAGTCTCCTATCTGCACGTATAAGTGCTAAATTGTGCTTCATATCTTCCAGTGAAAAATACAAGAAACATATAAATCTCCATTGAATAACGGATTTCAAGATATAAATCTGTGCTCCATGCCGTTCCGGTGCTTCTCTTTTAGTGATATATATATATTGTTTTTAATTTTAATTCGCATGGATGCTATGTCAGTAAAATTAAAGGGAGAGGTCTATTCTTTTTATCCCGTTAGAAGAATATTTGGCCGGACATTCTTTTTTAGGACATTCATTTGAAAAAGGCCAGAAAACACTATCACTGGTATGTCGTGCAATTTACAAAAATATACAATCACTATGTTTCGTAAAAACCAATATGTTTTCCTTATAATTTGTAATGCATATAAATAATTAGTAAATAGCAATTTCAGATGTGACGTGACAGGTACAATGCGTGCAATCTTAATCTTTGGTTAATTTTAAAGTGAACAATTTAACATAGTAGTTACTAATATTTTCTCTATTAAAAAATATATAGAGCGTACACCTTAGGTTTCAGTTCATGCGTCCAAGTTTAAGGACTGCATAGCTTCTCCTCGCTCACGTGCCACTACTATTGAGTTTGCCTAGGTACCTACAGGCGGTTTATCAGGCCTCCATGGCATGGACATCATCTGCCACCCAGTTCGAATTCCAATTGCTCGAGATATTGCGGCATATTCACCTTTGCCGAAAGCCTGTTATGGGACAACATAGCACTTTGAAGTCTGAAGCTAGACTTCCTTACCATATATGTTGGCTTCTAGCATCAAATTAAGTTTTTTGTTCGTTGTTGGAACCTACAATGGTCCTGGAAACTACAGTTACATGTGATTTTGGTTGTCAGAGACCAGTGCCCGTGTCCACTATCAAAGATGGTAGCAAAGCTCACGGTTGTACGACCATGCATGGTTGTGTTGGCAGCTATTCACAGTAATTACATATATAAGGTGGCAGATAATGGATATGAGGCATGTGCATGGTCAGAAATTATTATTTTTCTAATATTAATTTGGTATTTTGGTAAATATCCTATTGATTCAAAATTTGGTTTGGTCTACGTACGTACCAAATTATATATATATTAATTCAGTATGTGCAATGAACCAAAATTGACCTGAATTCAAGAACGAGCCAACACCATTTTACTTTTGCCCGTACATTAATATAATATATAGTTTATCATTTTAATTTTAGGAAATAACTAATATAAGACATGTTTAGGGCAATACAGAACCCAAGGGATTCACAAAAGTGGAACCACTCGATGACATCACTATTTCCTCTATGCACGATATTTATAGTTTGCACTATATCCGTTGGAGATTAAGCTTTTGTATTTTCTGCAAGAAACGGAGGAACAAGAAAAGTAGCTAACATAATAAATGGTCTCTAATGTACGCATCCAAATCTACTTTCTTTTGAAAAGTAAACATCAAACTGTTTTTTTTTGGTTGATTCTGTGAGGCTCTCTCATTATATATCTACAGTACATTGCTTAGTTTTTCTAGAGACTGGTCAGAATAGGTGATAGGTGAAAGGACAATAAGAACACTTTATTTTCAGTATTGTGAAAGTTTCAATAATAGTAAGGCACATTATATACCATGATCAAAGTCATTAAGTAGTTTGATTTCTTATCTAAAGAGAGACAAAATTAGTATATTCTTCATTTCATATTCTATTACTTCATCTGCATTTTTCATTTTAAGTATGATAAGGACATATACTAAAATCAATGATAACACAACATGAAACTTTTCCAACAGAAATTGCGGGAACGTTCAATTTCATTACTCCATGTAAAGAAAAATAGTTTCCAAAATTGCATCCCATATTTACTAATTGAAAGCATCATACGAGGCTCCACGTTAATCCTAAAGAAAAATAATGACAACCATAGGATTGTTTAATATACGGCTAGGATTAAAATAAATCTAGACATTTTCACATGAGAGTCTTGTGAGATTACGCTAGATAAACGTGTGCATGCACGAGTCAAAAGGAAAAAAGAAGCGTGTCCAGACACGTTACGGCCAGCCTCCAAGAAAAATTAATAAAATATACCTCCATACCAACACGTTTTGATGAATAGATCTATCTGGCCTGATGCACTATTATTTTTTAATGTGCCTAATGCACTACTGTACTTAGCAAGGTGATCTACTAGCGATTCGTACATAGAAAATCTGCAGGTGTATGTGTACAAAATTCGGTCATAGTATAGGATGCATGCGTACAAGTGGTACTTGGTACGCAACAGTTTTTCTCTCCAAGAAATAGAGTTAATTCCTTGCAAAATAATAACAATAGAGTTAATTCACACTACCCTGCAATTTTTTAATATGGACAATAAAAAATAGTTTTGGATACACCGTCTAGAAAAAGAGAGTTAATTTTTACTCTCCTTAGGATATAGGACAGTTCATGGTTTTGTCAATTATTTTCTGTTGTCTCACATGGTCGCAAACTTCTTCTCATCTGGATGTAGCGAGATTGTGTAAAATCAGTGATTGCAACCAAAAAGCGAAAATGATAAACATTGAAGTTATGCATGGTACTTTAACCTACTTCAATGATTCTATTTCTATGGGTATTAGCGTCGTGGTATATCCCACAAAAAAGCTTCATTGTATATATTTACCCAATTCATTAGGTCTAAACTCTAAGATTGATGATTTAAGACAGATCACAATTGAGACAAGGGGTGCGAAAATATCTAAAATAAATTTTATGAGTATGCAATTTGCAGATTTAATATTTTCCAACTTTAATTATGACCTATATAATGCAAAAAATATTTCCTAGCTTCGATAATAACCTAAAGAAACCCTGTTGTAGTAGTTTTTTCAGATAGCTTATATAAACCACATTGTATTCTTAACCCGTACCACATGAGAATATTTTAAACTGTTTTTTCTCATGGACTATGCAAATGTTATTTTCTATGTCGACCAAGTTGCAGCGTAAAAAAGACAGTAAATGATAGTGTGCAATTTTATGTATGCAAATGTCCAACATCCATTTGCATGTCTCAAATACTAAAATCCACATAATTTTAAAATTATTTAACCATGTAATTATTCGTCAATAAAGAATCAACACTTCTCATCATTTACTAACAGATACGGATTTCTATATTGACTAAGGAATGTACACTCACAAAAAAAATTAATACTTCATGCCCATGGATAAGGGTAACAACTTAAATTATACTGAAAGGGCATAACTATATTTATTAATTACCGCTCAACAAAGACCAATCCCAATTATCTCAAATTGATGAAGGTAACACACAAAATTTACAGTTGCAAAAAATGTGTCGTTTTACCAAAATATTAATCAATTTTTTATCTTTCTATTTTCAATCATGTAATAAGTTTGCCAATAATTTTTCCAACTTAGATTGTTTTTGATATTTTTAGAATTACTACCATGACTTAGGCACTAATTTCCCATTTTGTACTGAACATACATAAAATTTATACATTGCCACTAATTATGGTTGTGCATTGATTGAATGGCTAAACAATGCAACCATAATTTTTAAAAGTACAGTTATAATTAGAAAGTATGAATGCTATTTGATGTTTATGCTTTTTCAAAAGTATATTAAATACCAAGTTTATGGACTCAAGTCGCTAGCCCGTGCAGCTGCACGGGTTGACGACTAGTGAAAATAATTGGACACTTCCTGAACCAGCCCCTAAGCCAACTCCGAAGAAAAGAGGTGTTCTATTTCTCAGTCCCGAAGACATGCAAGAGGCAAATAAATCCATGAAAGAAAAAGGTATTAAAGCTGAAGATGTTAAGAATTTACCCCCTATTGAAGAAATACATGGTCTTGATAACCCGACACAGCTAGTAAATGTAAATTCTCTTTATAGATTTGATGAAAGTGATATTCCTCGTTATAAGTCTGCTAGCCAATGCTTAGATGAGTTTGACAATTTTATTGTGAAACAAGAAAACTTCAATGCTTATGTTGGTACACAATTACAACACAATGCTTACATGATTGGACGCTTGAGTGATTATCTGTCTAGTGCTAAAGATGAACTGAAACTTATTAGTATATATGCTTCTATGGTTACCACTCAAGTAGAACAAGTACTTAAGGCTCCGAATGATTTGCTCAATGAATTAAATAGTAAGAATAACGACTATGCTGTTAGAGTTGCAACTAGAGGTGGTAAAATGACTCAGGAACCTGTGTATCCTGAGGGCCACCCTAAGAGAATTGAGCAAGATTCTCAGAGAGCTAATATAGATGCACCTAGTTCTTCTAAAAAGAAGAAAAAGAAAAATGATAGGACTTTGCATGCTTCTCGTGAACCTGTAGCTCACCCACCTGAGAATCCCAATGATATACTCCCTCCGTCCGAAAATACTTGTCATCAAAATGGACAAAAAGAGATGTATCTATAACTAAAATACATCTAGATACATCCCCTTTTATTTATTTTGATGACAAGTATTTCCGGACGGAGGGAGTATCTGTTTCTGATGCTGAGACACAATCTGGTAATGAACATGAACCTAGTGATAATCTTAATAATGATGTTCATGATGATGCTCAACCTAGCAATGATAATGATGTAGAGATTGAACCTGTTGTTGATCTTGATAACCCACTATCAAAGAATCAACGTTATGATAAGAGAGACTTTGTTGCTAGGAAGCACGGTAGGGAAAGAGAACCATGGGTTCAGAAACCCATGCCTTTTCCTCCGAAACCATCCAAGAAAAAAGATGATGAGGATTTTGAGCGCTTCGGTGAAATGATTAGACCTATCTTTTTGCGTATGCGATTGACTGATGTGCTTAAAACAAATCCTTATGCCAAGTATATGAAAGACATTATTACCAACAAAAGAAAGATACCTGAAGTAGAAATCTCCACCATGCTTGCCAATTACACTTTTTAGGGTGCAATGCCTAAGAAATTAGGGGATCCAGGAGTACCTACTATACCTTGCTCCATTAAGAGAAATTATGTTAAGATTGCTTTGTGTGATTTCGGAGCCGGTGTTAGTGTTATGCCTCTTTCTTTATATCGTAGACTTGACTTGAGTAAGTTGACACCTACTGAAATATCTTTGCAAATGGCCGATAAATCAACTGTTATACCTGTTGGTATTTGTGAGGATGTGCCTGTTGTAGTTGCAAATGTTACTATTCTAACGGACTTTGTCATACTTGATATTCCCAAGGATGATAGTATGTCTATTATTCTTGGAAGACCTTTTCTGAATACTGCAGGGGCTGTTATTGATTGCAACAAAGGCAATGTCACTTTTCATGTCAATGGTAATGAGCATATGGTACACTTTCCGAGGAAACAACCTCAGGTCTTCAGTATCAATTATATTGGAAAAATTTCAACTATCACTATTGAAGGTTTTGAGTTTCCTATTCCTACTATCAAGAAGGCTTATGACATACTTATTGTTGGGGACATACATATCCCCATTGAGGTAACATAGTGTTATTCGAAAATTCTCCGGTTTCATGTTACTCGGAAAGAGTTTATTAGCAAGACCTGATCAACCTTGTTAATGGATTCCTTTTGATGAACATGGGATAGGTGAATCTAGATAGCACAAGCCTTTTGTACACTCCTTTTACTTTCTGTTAATTAGGTTACATAAAACAAAAATAGCATTATCTGTCTGTTTCCAGACTTATCCGTGCAATAAAAAAATCCCAAAAATAAAAGTTCTCCAAATGCCATGAAAATGAAATATGATTTTTTCTAGAATATTTAAGAAAATATGGCACTGAACACACATTGAGGGGAGCCAGCACGTGGCCTCGAGGGCACAGGGCGCGCCCCCCTTCACAGGGCGCGCCCCTGCCTCGAGGGCCCCACGTCGCCCCCCTCCACTTATCCTTTCACCCATGCTCTTCTTCTTCCTCCCAAAAAAATCCCCAACCAGCTCAAACCCGAGTTCTAGCTCATTTTGCTGCCATTTTCGATCTTCTTGCTCAAAGCACCATTCACCAAACTGTTTGGGGAGATTGTTCCTTGGTATGTGACTCCTCCATTGGTCCAATTAGTTTTTGTTCTAGTGTTTTATTTATTGCAAATTTGTGCTGATGTGGTGACCTTGTTCTTGAGCTTGCATGTCAAATTCTCTTGGTCCCAAGTAGTTCTAATGCATGATATAGCTTCTAGGCACTTATAGGAGTTGTTGCTATCATTCATGTTGAGTTTGGTTAACTTTTATTGTGAGTTACTAAAAATTTCAGAAAATTTCAGAAAAATGTCTAGGAAAAACTTTCAAGGTGGTCCTTCAAGGAAGCAAGAACCGAGGCTCGCGTTCCGTGAGCCGGACAATGAACCACCGAGGGATGCTGATGTATGGCCTTGTGAATGGCCGTCAGATGAATTTATGAGTGAAGCGGGCATTAAAGATGAAATTTACGCATATGTGCGTAACGCCTACCTCGAGGACTTCATGCAAGATAAGTGCCTCCAATACCGTGGCTTAACTGATAGCTTTGTGAGAAGGTTTAAATTTTCATCTTCACGTAATTCTCACACTGTCCTATTTGATCTTTATGATAAATCTTATACCATGGACTTAGAGGATTTTAATGAAGCCTGCAAGCTCCCACAGTGGGGCAGTATGAGTGGTCCTCGCAAATCTGAATTTAGAGAATTCCTAGCTAGTATTACAGTGGGGGAATCTAGGGACATTACACAAGCTACCACGAGGAGCATACATTTTCCTGCTATTCATTACTTTGCTCTCTTTATTGGTAGATGCATAAATGGTAAAGATGAAGCATGTCACATGTGTGTCCCTGATCTTAGCATTCTCAGGAGTGTTGTACTAGGAGATAGGCAATATAATTTAGGAGCAATTGTTGCACGTAGACTACACCATAATGGTTTGTATGGAGATTTATTTGGTGGGATCTATGCTACTCGCATAGCCCGCTATCTTGGTGTGTCTGTGCACCCTTATGATGAACCCTTACCTACTGCTTATTTAGACTATAATGCTATGGCTAGTCATCGGTTTATAGAGTGGGATAATCAAACTCTCAAATATCGACTAATCTTTAACCGGCAGCATGCCATCCCTATTGTTCTTCCTTCCCCTACTTTGTTTAACTTTCAGGAAAAGGGGAGGTACACTATAACTATGGAGGAGGCAAATGCCCATTATAACATGACGGAGGCAGCCCGCCTTCGAGCTGCAGCTCAGCAGGCAGCATCTGCTGCATCTCAGGACGACCCCAACTACAACTTTGGATACCCGTCAGGCCAGTACTGGCCATAGACCAACTTAGGCCAAAAGCCTAAACTTGGGGGGAGTACGTGTTTCTCATCGACTTACTTTCATGTTCACACTTATTCTAGTTGTCGGTGCTCACACTCTTTCACTGTACCATCCATGCTTAGTTAAATTTCTTTTTCTTATTCTTTTTCTCTTGTGTGTTAGAAAAACCCAGAAAAACAAAAAAAATATTATCAGTTGTAGCTTCTAGCTAGTTTACTTTCTTTGCTTGTAGTAGTAACTAAAAATAAAAACCCAAAAAGATTTCCCGTTCTTCTTTTGCTTGTTGGGAGCTTTCCCGTGTAAATAGTTTCTTTTCTTTCCTTTAGGGGTTAAGAGTAGAAGACCATGATTGAAAATGCTTAGTGGCTCTCATATGCTTTGTTGTTAATTTAATCTTGAGCCATATTACCTTGTCTTCTCTCTTGTATTACGTGTCTGCAGATTCCAGCTTAGTCCAATGCACGTGCACTATTATTATTTTCCACACCGTTCGGTCGTGCGAGTGAAAGGCAATAAGGATGATATATGATGAACTAATTGAGATGAGAAAAGCTGGTATGAACTCGACCTCTCTTGTTTTTGTAAATATGATTGCTCGTCGTTCCTGATTCAGCTTGTTATGAATGAAACATGTTTGCAATGACAATTAGAGCTCATAGCTGCTTATGACATGCTTAATTAGCTGAGAGTTTATAATGGTCTATCTTGCATGCCAACATGATATTAAAATGGTTGTGATGTGGTATGATGGGTGGTATCCTCCTCTGAACGATTTAAGTGACTTGACTTGTCACATGTTCACGCATGTAGTTGAAACAAATGAACATAGCCTTCACGATATTTATGTTCATGGTGATTTATATCCTACTCATGCTTGCATTCATTGTTGATTAATTTTAATGCATGTTCATGACCGTTGTTGCTCTCTAGCTGGTCGCTTCCCAGTCTCTTTCTAGCCTTCACTTGTACTAAGCGGGAATACTGCTTGTGCATCCACTTCCATAAACCCCAAAGTTATTCCATATGAGTCCACCATACCTTCCTATATGTGGTATTTACCTGTCGTTCCAAGTAAATTTGTATGTGCCAAACTCTAAACCTTCAAATGAAATTCTGTTTTGTATGCTCAAACAGCTCATGTATCAACTAGGGTTGTCTATATCTTCTATGCTAGGTGGGTTATTCTCACGATTAGTGGACTCCGCTCATCATTCATGAGAAAATGGCTGGTAACCGGGATGCCCAGTCCCATGCTCAAAATCATAATAATTAAACAAAACTCCCCCGGGGCAGTTGCTCGTTTGGACGGTAACCCGTGGATTCGGCTGGCCGTGGAGTGTGCTTGTTGGTGGTTGGGGGAGTATAAACTTTACCATTCTATTTGGGAACCGCCTATAATGTGCGTAGCATGGGAGATATCGAAATTCTTGGTTGTTATGTTGACAATGAAAGTATACTGCTCAAAATGTTATTCAATCTCTATTTATAAATCGAGCTCTCGCACCTCTACAAATCCCTTCTTCCCTCTGCGAAGGGCCTATCTATTTACTTTTATGCAGAGTCATCATCCTCTTATCAAAGAGCACTAGTAGGAGAGCACCTCTGTCGTTGCATGTATTACTATTAATTTGCATTGAGTATGATCATGACTGGATCTCTTTTACCATGAATTACAATGTCTAGTCAGTCCTTGATCTTTAAAGGTGCTCTGCATTTATGTTTTGCGGTCTCAGAAAGGGCTAGCGAGATACCATCCTGTTATATCATATCATGATTGTTTTGGGAAGTGTTGTCATCCGAGGTTTATTATTATTGCTCGCTAGTTGATTATGCCATTGATGTGAGTAGTCTTGAGACCTGAACGTTAATGTAAATGTGGTTAGTTCATGATCTTGTTGAAAACCTGAATGCTAGCTTACATATTTAAAACAACAAGAGCAAACATAGTTTGTCAAAGTTTTTCTTTATCACTTTCAGTTTATCAACTGAATTGCTTGAGGACAATCAAAGGTTTAAGCCTGGGGGAGTTGATACGTCTCCAACGTATCTACTTTGCCAAACACTTTTGCCCTTGCTTTGGACTCTAACTTGCATGATTTGAATGGAACTAACCCGGACTGACGCTGTTTTCAGCAGAACTGCCATGGTGTTGTTTTTGTGCAGAAATAAAAAGTTCTCGGAATCGCCTGAAAATCAACGGAGAATTATTTCAGAAAATATAAAAAATACCTGCAAGAAGATCCACACCGGGGGGCCCACGGGCTGTCCTCGAGGGTGGGGGGCGCGCCCCCTTCCCAGGGCGCGCCCCTTGCCTCGAGGGCCCCCCGATGCTCCACCGACGTATCCTCAGGTCCTATATATTCTGTTTCGTGGAGAAAAAAATCAAGGAGAAAGAATTATCGCGTTTTACGAGACGGAGCCGCCGCCAAGCCCTAATCTCTCTCGGGAGGGCTGATCTGGAGTCCGTTCGGGGCTCTGGAGAGTGGAGATCGTTGCCATCGTCATCATCAACCTTCCTCCATCACCAATTCCATGATGCTCACCGCCGTGCGTAAGTAATTCCATCGTAGGCTTGCTGGACGGTGATGGTTTGGATGGGATCTATCATGTAATCGAGTTAGTTTTGTTAGGGTTTGAGCCCTAGTATCCACTATGTTCTAAGATTGATGTTGCTATGACTTTGCTATGCTTAATGCTTGTCACTAGGGCCCGAGTGCCATGATCTCAGATCTGATCCTATTACGTTTCCATGAATATATGTGTGTTCTTGATCCTATCTTGCAAGTCTATAGTCACCTACTATGTGTTAATGCTTTGGTCCGGTACTCTATTAAAAGGAGGCCTTAATACCCCTTAGTTTCCAATAGGACCCCGCTGCCATGGGAGGGTAGGAAAAAAGATGTCATGCAAGTTCATGTATTCACTATGTGTTAATGCTTTGGTCCGGTACTCTATTAAAAGGAGGCCTTAATACCCCTTAGTTTCCAATAGGACCCCGCTGCCATGGGAGGGTAGGAAAAAAGATGTCATGCAAGTTCTTTTCCATAAGCACGTATGACTATACTCGGAATACATGCCTACATTGCATTGATGAACTGGAGCTAGTTCTGTGTCTCCCTAGGTTATAACTTCTACATGATGAATTGCATCTGACGTAATTTCCCATCACCGATCCAATGCCTACGAGCTTTACCTATATTCCTAGTTGCTATTTACTTTTCCGTTGCTACTATTACAAAAACTACAAAAACACTATCTTTACTTTTATTGCTGCTACCGCCACTATCATATTACTGTGCTACTAAACTATCTTGCTGCAGATACTAAGTTTCCAGGTGTGGCTGAATTGACAACTCAGCTGCTTATACTTAAGAGTATTCTTTGGCTCCCCTTGTGTCGAATCAACAAATTTGGGTTTAATACTTTACCCTCGAAAACTGTTGCGATCCCCTACACTTGTGGGTTATCAAGTAGGTAAATGATAAAAACAGAAATTTTGATGTGAAATGCTAACCAACATAGTTTTCAAAGTAATTCTCTTAATTGTGGCATCAATGTTCAGATCTGAAAGATTCAAGACAAAAGTATATATTGACATAAGAAATAATAATGCTTCAAGCATACTAACAAAGCAATCATGTCTTCTCAAAATACTATGGCTAAAGAAAGTTATCCCTACAAAATCATATAGTCTGGCTATGCTCCCTCTTCATCACACAAAATATTCATATCATGCACAACCCCGGTTTCAGCCAAGCACATGGTTTCATACTCTATTCTTTCAAACCTTTCAACTTTCACACAATACATGAGCATGAGCCATGGACATAGCACTATGTGGAATAGAGAGGTGGTTGTGGAGAAGATAAAAAGGAGGGAGATAGTCTCACATCAACTAGGCGTATCAACGGGCTATGGAGATGCCCATCAATAGATATCAATGTGAGTGAGTAGGGATTGCCATGCAACGGATGCACTAGAGCTAAAAAAATGTATGAAAGCTCAACAAAAAGAAACTAAGTGGGTGTGCATCCAACTTGCTTGCTCACGAAGACCTAGGGCATTTGAGGAAGCCCATCGTTGGAATATACAAGCCAAGTTCTATAATGAAAATTCCCACTAGTATATGAAAGTGACTAAACATGAGACTCTCTATCATGAAGAACATGGTGCTACTTTGAAGCACAAGTGTGGAAAAAGATAGTAGCAATTGTCCCTTTTTTTCTTTTTTTTTGGCCTTTCTTTTTTTCTTTGGCCTTTCTTTTCTTTCCTTTTTTTGGAGGGGCTTTCTTTATTTAGCCTTTCCTCACATGGGACAATGCTCTAATAATGATGATCATCACACTTCCATTGAATTACAACTCGATATTGCAACTCGATACTAGAACAAAGTATGACCTATATGAATGCCTCCGGCGGTGTACCGGGATGTGCAATGAATCAAGAGTGACATGTATGAAAAATTATGCATGGTGGCCCAGCCACAAGTACGATGTCAACTACATGATCATGCATGGCAATATGACAATATGAAGCGTGTCATATGAACGGAACAGTGGAAAGTTGCATGGCAATATATCTCGGAATGGCTATGGAAATGCCATGATACGTAGGTATGGTGGCTGTTTTGAGGAAGATATATGGTGGCTGTTTTGAGGAAGTATATATAGTGGGTGTATGGTACCGGCGAAAGTTGCGCGGTACAAGAGAGGCTAGCAATGGTGGAAGGATGAGAGTGCGTATAATCCATGGACTCAACATTAGTCATAAGAACTCATATACTTATTGCAAAAATTTATGAGTCATCAAAACAAAGCAATCAACGCATGCTCCTAGGGGGGAGGTTGGTAGGAGTTAACCATCGCGCCCCCCGATCTCCACACAAAGGATGACACTCTACAAATACCTCATGCTCTAACTTCGTCACATAGCGGTTCACCATACGTTCATGCTACGGGAATCACTAACTTTAACACAAGCATTTCTCAATTTCATAATAACTCCACTAGCATGACTCTAATATCACTATCCTCATATCTCAAAACAATTATCAAGCATCCAAGTTCTCATCATATTCAATGCACTTAGTGTGAAAGTTTTTACTACATTGATCTTGGATGTCTATCATGTGAAGGCTAGTTTTATAGCCAAAGCACATTACCATGCTGTTTTAATATACTCTCAAAAGGATATAAGTGAATCATGAGAGATCAACAAATTCTACAAAATATTATCACCACCATGCTCTAAAAGATATAAGTGAAGCACTAGAGCAAAAACTATTCAACTCAAAAGATATAAGTGAAGCACATAGAGTGTTCTAACAATTCCTAGGCCATATTTAACTCTCTCAAAAAGGTGTGTCTAGCAAGGATAATTGTGGCAAACTAACAAGCAAAGACTCAAATTATACATGACGCTCCAAATAAAACACATATCATGTGTTGAATAAAAATATAGCTACGAGTATAGTTACCGAAAGATGAAGACGAAAGAGGGGATGCCTTCCCGAGGCATCCCCAAGCTTAGGCTCTTGGTTGTCCTTGAATTTTACCTTGGGGGTGCCTTGGGCATCCCCAAGCTTAGGCTCTTGCCACTCTTTGTTCCATAGTCCATCAAAGCAATACTCAAAACTTGAAAACTTCACAACACAAAACTTAGACAAAAATCTCGTGAGCTCCGTTAGTATAAGAAAACAAACCACTACTCAAAGGTACTGCAATGAATTCATTCTTTGTTTATATTGGTGTTAAACCTACTGTATTCCAACTTCTCTATGATTCCTACTTTCCAATACTACTCATAGATGCATTGAAATAAGCAAACAACACGAAAAATAGAATCTGTCAAAAACAGAATCGTCTGTAGTAATATGTAACTTTTGCATACTTCTGTAACTCCAAAAAAATTGAAATAAATTGGTAAACGGGAGGAATTTGTCTATTAATCATCTGCAAAAAGAATCAACTAAATAGCACACTCCAGTAAAATCTGGTGACCATTCTAGCGAGCGCTAACGATTCTGTTTTTCACAGCAAGATCATATAAACTTCACACTAGTCTCCCCAAAGGTTCTACTTGGCACAAACACTAATTAAAACACAAAACCACATCTAAACAGAAGCTAGATGCAATATTTATTTCTAAATAGAAGCAAAAACAAAAAAATATAAAATTGGGTTGCCTCCAACAAGCGCTATCGTTTTACGCCCATAGCTAGGCATTGATAGTTCAATGATGCTCAAAAGATAAGAATTGAAGGACAAAGAGAGCATCATAAAGTATGTGACAAACACATCTAAGTCTAACATGCTTCCTATGCTCAAAAGATAGGAAAACAAATTAGCAAGACAAGCAAGATCTAGCATATGCAAGGAAGAAGAAAGAAACAAGATCAATCTCAACACGAAGAGAGGTAATTTAGTAACATGAAAATTTCTATAACCATATTTCCTCTCTCATAATAATTTCATGTAGGATCATAAGCAAATTCAACAATATAGCTATCACAAAACATATTTTCAACACGGTCCACATGCATACGAAGTTAACACTCTTCCAAAATAGTGGGATCAACATTAACTAAAGTCATGACCTCTCCAAACCCACTTTCAATATTTTTGCAAATATTATTATCAATCTCATATTCATCATGGGGTTTAAATAAATTATCAAGATCGTGAGAAGAATCACCCCAATCATGATCATTGCAACAAGTAGAAAGTCATAGCAAAACTAGCATCCCCAAGCTTGAGGTTTTGCATATCATTAACACAACTGACATTAAAAGAATTTATAATAACATCATTGCAAGCATGCTTTTCATCGAAGGAACTATCAAGTATGGGTGCAATAGCAACGATCTCATGTTTAACATAAGGAACTATAGCAAATTCATCTTCATAAATATTGGCATCGTGGCCACAAGAATAGCAAGCGTAATGTTCATCAAGGGATATTTCAATCAAATCATCGGAATCATACACTACACCACGGTAGAGCTTACGTGACACACTTTTGTGGGCAAAGGTCTATTAATTTCTACAGGAGATCTGTCGGTATAACTATGAACCTTCGTAATCAGATCATCTGTCGGCCAATATACATCATTCTAGACAAACTATGTGTCGGAAATCACACAACGACAATATATCTGTCGGTAGCCACTTAGTGACATATCATCTGTCAGTATATGTGTGTGCCCCGTTAGTTTTTCAGTCGGCGTAGATGTGTGCATAGCGACATAGAATCAGTCGGCAAAGGTAGGGTGTATGGAGGCAGATTAAGTGTCGGCGTATGTGGACACGTGGCGAGCAACGAAGGCCACAGAAATTGCCGCGTGAATTAAGCGCCAGAGCCCAAAATTTCGGCTGCGCGCGGCCCAGTTTTATTTTTGAGCTGGAGCGGCCCAGTTTTCACCTTCCCATGTGGCCGAGTACCCACAAATGAAACCGTAGGTTCACATGAACTCGCGTTAACCCTGATTTCTCCACCACCGCCGCCGCTGTCGCCGCCCCCGCCCCACTGATTCCTCCGCCGCCGCCACCGCCGCCGCCCCCGCCCCATCTCTTCCGCCGCCGCCCATAGCCCCAACTCCAGAGCCCCTCCGTCGCTTGCCTTGTCTGCGCCCCTTGGTTGCGTCCCTATCGACGGCGGTGAGTATATCCCAGATTCACTGACCCCATGCTCTACATGCCTTCCCCTGTGCCGTGGCCGCCAACAGCTCCGTCCGCGGGGACCTTCACTAACCACCGCCAGCCCTCGCGAAGGACCAAGTCAGCGCCATCCTCTTCTTGTTCCCAAGAAAAGGTCTTGTCTCCACCAAGCTTGACCCCGCCACCACCAATGGCGCGATGTCTGAGGAGAGCTTTCTGCAAAGCTCGTCTGCTCGTCAACAACAGCAACACTCACCCACGGCGACCACACAAGTATGCATATTGGCATGTACCCGCGTTATGAGTTATGTGATGCTTTTTTTCTCTGAAAGTGCTATGGATCTGAAAAATTTCAGTCACTTTGTTATGGATCTGGTTTAACTCTAATTCTGATTCACTATGGTTCTCATTGCAGTCTATTTATGCATTTATTGCTCTGTGAAAATGTTTATTATTTCTGTGTAAAGATGCATCTTACTTCCTTGTGAAAATCTCTATAAAAAATCTCTTTGAATCAGTGTGTTATTCTTGAAGGAAAGATGTATGTAGTATGATAGTATAAACTGTGACATGTTCTTATTTTTTGACTCCAGAGCTGCCTGTTCCTGGCCAACAACCTATTAGTAGGTACTGCTATTTGAATTGGAAACAAAGAAACAAAACCATTTATTCACTTATGTTGTCGTGCATTGCAAAAGTTAATGTATTTTTGGTGGAGTATAATATTCGACGAATATGTTCATTGGCCATTCTTGTATTTTGTTTCATTTTCCATATTATTCAGTAGTGTTTCAAGTATAGCATTTGATTGTTAGTTGTCATCTGTTTGGTTTAGTTAGTTCAGTTCAGTACGAAGTTGTCATATTGGCCATTCCATAATATACATTGCACTTCAAAACACATTGTAGATTTAAGCTTGAGTCCAGCATTGAGAAATAACTTACTAATCCATCTAGTCATGCCGACAATATCAATGCACTCCATGTCGCAGTTCCTCTAGATCTCTGAACTTGCACCTAATCTTAACTTGCACATTACCATGATGCTCTAAAATTGCAGGGAACCATGATCACCAGCATCCTGCGCGGGCAATGGGCAGAGAACGGATTGCTACTTCCATGGGAACCATGGTCACCCACATGCAGCAGACAACGGATGGTGGATGGAAGGCTACCTCACCAGGAAACAGGACCATGACTTGTAGTGGGCAACCAGTGGCGAATGGACGGCTAGCAATCGAAGGCTACGAATCGCTCCACAGGCTCCTCCAGTCCAACCTCCCCCCGAGCTCTTCAAGGTACCGTACCCTCGCTTGCTAGATCCCTACCACTCGCTCCGCCTGCTTGGCTGGATTAAATATTTATTTGTAAAAACGAAAAACTTCTCGAGATAATAGCACAACGTGGTTTAGTCTGACCAATTCCAAAAACTATCGAAATAATTGATTTCGTGCGGCAAAAATCCTATGTAGTGATTCAACTGAAGGCTCGTCACATTTTACATCGAAATGTAATATGTTTCCTATAAAAAAACATTCAAGTAATTTGTATGTATTTCCATGGTTCCCAGTCAAAGATACTCCTATTTGTTATTTCACATGATCGAGGCCATGGAGTATAACTATGCCTGATCCAATAGGATTTATCTCTGAAACTTTCCAAATTGTGCCACTATGTGAATTTTTGTTTGTGACCTGGTGGTATTCAAGTACCTGTATTTTTTGCCATGTACTTTATTTCTGATATTCTCATGGTATTTGGTTTTATTTTATTTTAGGAATATATTTAGGCTCAATTTTGCACACCCTCTCGATGCTATTTCCCTGCATGGGGCCACAACTGATCTTGCCCAAGCGCATAATTTTGATGTGCAGGTTACCTATGAATAAATTGCATTCATTTTAAGTATGTAATTTCTGGACATCCTATTTCAAAAACCAGCAGTACCTAACAACTCAAACTACTTGTTTCTTTTCTCTTTTTTGAATTCTAAGCTTGGAAGTCTCTGAATTCTAGGTCTGCTTCGGCATCATGAGTTAATCAGATGCATGTGTAACCAGCTATACTGACGTTATTGCTATAATAAATAATAATTCTGGAGTTCCACTTCTTTTTATAGCTAGCATGTAGCCCATAAGCTCTTGCTGATGTTATAGACGATCGGCTCATTTTTTTTACCAAGGACATAACTTGTCGTCCCTTGGTCAATTATTTTCAAACTTTGAAGTGTGCAAATCGTTGGGGTGCATCCATGCATTTTCTCATATCTACAGATGACTAACATATCACATGTTTGCTGCAGTCACATTCAGTTTTTACATAGGAGAATCTGACCCAAAGCCTGATACCTATGCCAATTTTCCTCGATATTAGTAATATATCTTATGATTCCACTTTGGGGTACAACATTTGATACATGTCTATGTCTTAATTAGACGTTAGTACGAAATGATATTTGCACTTATGTCATATATTAAGTGAGCATATTTTCATTATTCTCTTATCATTAAGATCATGTGGAATATTTTCAGGTACTCAGTCACCTAGTGCACATGGATGTGATGACTTTGGAGTCTTATGTAGCATTTGGTCGTTTGAAGTATTTTGGACCAGCCAACTTGTGATCATGAATCTTCTTTGTGTTCTGGACTATTTGGTGCTTCAAGTGTTCTGGAGTAGAAATCTTGCGCTCATGGATGGGACTTAAGTGTTTTGGACCAGTTAGTGTTTGAACTCTTTTAGAATAGCAAATAGTGGTCCTTTTATGTAACTTGTGTTTTCTGGATGGTGGTCGAGATGACCAAACTTTGCTTTGTCAAGGTTGTCTTGTTTTTGAACTCGTGATATATATATATATATATATATATATATATATATATATATATATATATATATATATATATATATATATATATATATATATATATATGTTTGTGAACATATTATCAGTGCTTGTGCAATATGTGTTCAACTTGATCTTGATTGTGGATAACATTTGAGCTTTGTGTATTATTTGAATATGAGTAGTACCCAAATGTTGTTCTGGCTGTACATAGTTTTACCAACAATTTATCTGTCAGGCAAAACATTCCAACTGAGAAAGTGTCGCCAAAGGTACACACCTAGCCATGCAGAGTGAGTGTCGGCAATGGTGAAGACCTTGCTAGACAATGTAAGGGTCGGCATAGGTAGGGTGTATGTTGGCTAATCATGTGTCGGCATAGGTAGGGTGTGCACGGACAAAGCATTTGTCGGCGTATGTAGGGTGTACATTGACAGAATTTCTGTCGGCATAGATAGGGTGTATACTGACTGAAAAAGTGTCGGGAAGTTAACTTCTGTCGGCAATACCTTTGCCCACAGCAAGTCCTCCGACTGTTTTATCTTTTGTCAGCATAGGTGTTGGCAACAACTTTTCTGTCGGCAAAGGTACCCTATGCCGACACATTGGTGTCTCACCAAAACTTCACTGTGGTGTAGTGATAATTATCTATAGATTCATGCATCATTATTTTCTTTCAAAGCAGCGGTCATTCTTACAATAAATTCTTTGACATAGACATTATGAGCATAGTTTTCAAAGCAATATTTAAGTCTGTCAAAATTTTCAGATTCGTAGAGAGTAATATCATACTTTTCAATCAAAGAAGCAACTTCATAAGCACCCTTAAAAGCAACAAAATCTTCAATTTGTTCGATATCATAGTAACTATAAACACCCTTTGCATAAGAAGATAAGAATTTATTATCATTAAACTCACATAGGTAGGGGAGGTGTTTTTTAGGGTTTTTAGAGCAACAAGTAAAATCACAAATTTCACAAAGATTCCAAGCATAACACAGCAATATGTTTATTTGATCCCACAAGAGTCTCCCTTTTTCAGACAAACGGTGACGCACAAAATGAGCATGCTCATCTAAAGATTTCCCATCAACTAGGCCAGTTGGGGTTTCAGCATGAGAGCATAAGGATCGAAGATGATCCAAGTAGAACACTTTAAGGTGATCCATAACAATAGATTTTTAGCAAGCAAAGATGCAAGCACATAGAAGGCACATGGAGACACAAGAAAACAAGAAGCAAGCGAACGATAAACACACGGCAAAAGAAAGGCAAATAAAACGGCAAGGGTAAAGTGGGGGAGAGGAAAACGAGAGGTAAATAAATGTAATGCGAAGAATAAGGGTTTGTGATAGGTACTTGGTATATGAATTTTGTGTAAGCCTCCCCGGCAACGGCGCCAGAAATTCTTCTTGCTACTTCTCGAGCTTGTGTTGTATTCCCTCGAAGAGGAAATGATGATGCAGCACAGTAGCGTAAGTATTTCCCTCAGTTTTTTGAGAACCAAGGTATCAATCCAGTAGGAGACTACGCGCGAGTCCCTCGCACCTGCACAAACAAATAATAACTTCACAGCCAACGCGATAAGGGGTTGTCAATCCCTTTACGATCACTTACGAAAGTGAGATCTGATAGAGATGATAGTTTGATATTTTTTGTATTTTTGGATATAAGAACAGAAAGTAAAAGCGGAAAAGTAAAGTAGATTGTAGATTGATATGTTGAGAATAGAACCAGGGGCCATAGTGTTCTCTAGTGGCTTCTCCCATGATAGCGATATTCTACGGCGGGTAAACAAATTACTGTCGAGCAATTGATAGAAAAGCGAATAATTATGAGACTATCTAGGCATGATCATTATATATAGGCATCACGTCCGAGACAAGTAGACCGAAACGATTCTGCATCTACTACTGTTACTATACACATCGATCGCTATCCAGCATGCATCTAGAGTATTAAGTTCATAAGAACAGAGTAACGCCTTAAGCAAGATGACATGATGTAGAGGGATAAACTCAAAAATAGTGATATAAACCCCATCTGTTTATCCTCGATGGCAACAATACAATATGTGCCTTGATGCCCCTACTATCACTGGGAAAGGACACCGCAAGATTGAACCCAAAGCCAAGCACTTCTCCCATTGCAAGAACTATAGATCTAGTAGGCCAAACCAAACCAATAATTCGAAAAGACTTGCAAGGATATTATAATCATACATAAAGAGTTCAGAAAAGAACCAAATATTTCTCATAGATAATCTTGATCATAAACCCACAATTCATCGGATCTCGACAAACACACCGCAAAAAGAGATTACATCGAATAGATCTCCTCGAAGACCAAGGGGAACTTGGTATTGAGATCCAAAGAGAGAGAAGAAGCCATCTAGATACTAGCTATGGACCCGAAGGTCTGTGGTAAACTACTCACAACTCATGGTGAGGTGACGATGATGATGTAGAAGCACTCCGTGGAAGATCCCCCTCCGGCGGAGCTCCGGAACAGGCCCCAAGATGGGATCTCACGGGAACAGAAGGTTGCGGCGGTGGAACTAGGGTTTTCTCTATTGTTCTGATGGTTTCGGGGTACGTATATATATATATATATATATATATATATATATATATATATATATATATATATATATATATATATATATAGAGAGAGAGAGAGAGAGAGAGAGAGAGAGAAGGAGGGCACCGGGGGCCAGACGGGGTGCCCACGAGGCAGGGGGCGCGCCCCCACACTCGTGGACGCCATGTCAGCCCTACTCCGTGGTTCTTAAGTCTTCCGTGCATATTTTTCTCCAAAAATATCTCTCCCAAAGGTTTCATTCCGTTTGGACTCCGTTTGATATTCTTTTTTTGTAAAACCCTGAAATAGGCAAAAAAAAAAACAATCTGGACTGGGCCTCTGGGTTAATAGGTTAGTCCCAAAAAATAATATAAAAGTGTATAACAAAGCCCATTAAACATCCAAAACATCATACATAATAGCATGGAACAATCAAAAATTATAGATACGTTGGAGACGTATCATTTGGCCGTGGTAGCCGCGACCGAGGCCCATGACAACCAAATGGACGATGGCGGGATGGAAGAGGAGGCGAAATGGCGATGGGGAACTTTTACTTCGCAAGCGTTCAGTTTTTTTTGAAGCAACCATATATTTCATTAGACAAACTGTTTACAGAGATTACACATATGGTCACCATACGAGACACAAATGCTTGTCAAGCAACTTTGCACAAAGAATTCCACAACATGTGAAACTACTATTCCACCCTTGCAGAAACTCGTGCCTCGCCGAAATATGGTCCACAAACATCCTCCACCGCCACCATGGCAACGCCGGAAAAAGATGAGAACAACCACCATACCAAGATCTAGGAGAGCACCATCACATTCAAAGATGCTTTTTGGGCCGTTGAAGTGGGTCGCCGCAAGCGACGAGGCCGAGTCTTTGTGGCACGTAGGCCGGGAATCTTCCCCGTGGTCACCAGATCTCGACGCCGTCAACTTCATCTAATGTAGTCGAAGAAGAGGAACGTCGTCTTCTTCCATCATCCACACACCCAACTGCAAGACAGTAAACACAACTACAGCAGCCGACACAACCGTCACACGCGAGAGCTCAATCGGCCGACCACCAGACCCGAACCTCACCGGATCCAGAAATCGGCGAGACGACCGGGCCATCTGCCCCCGACGCCACCAGTTGCAGCGACGACGAGATGGAGGAAGAGCAGAGGCAAATTATTCCGACACGGCGACACCTCCACCATGAAAACAACGCCGCAAAGAAACACGAGGTCAACCCTGACTACAGACATATGCCGAAGCAACATGGTCCCCACCCCCTCCGACCGTCGGAGGAGGCAGGGACCGGCGACAGCGGCTTGGAGGCCGGAGTGGTTAGCGGCAGATGCAGTTGCCTCCTGATCGCCTGGGGGCGGTTCCAGGAGCGAACCGCTTCCGTCGACTACGAGGGTTGGGAGCACGCGAGCGATCAGTTGAGAATGTTTAAGAGTCACGCCACCGCGAGCGGTCAATCTTCTAACAGTTTTTGAGGTTCGGTTAGTTGCTAGTTTTTTTTTGCGGAAAGGACCTCAGATTAAATTGCAAATGAATAGTGGTACAAAGCACCCGAAGAAATATAGCAATTATAATCGGGTCCCTGGGGAACTAACCAACCCAACAACCCAGCACTGGCTGACGGCGCGCCACCGCTCATAGGCAGAGCCGGTGAGACCTTGTAGACTGCGGCCAGAATGAACACGGACGGGAAGTTGACAATCTCGGCCCGAGAGGACCAGCACGCTGGAGAGAGGGAAAGATTGGGCGATGCCCCACCACTGAAGTCGACCGAACGCCGACGAGAGCTTCAATCTGAAGTCCACGCATACTCCATAGATCGCCGGATCCAGGAGCCACCAACACCGGAAGATCGTCGGCTCTGCCACAAATGGCCTCATCGAGATGACGATCGACCTCCAATATCTTTATTCCAAGGCAACACCGCGAGCGCCGCCGGAGACAACTAGCCTACTATCTTCACACTTCAAGCACGGATCTGAGGTCCCCCACACACACACTCTCTCCCGCGCCGAAGCAGCAACCGGAGAGGGAGGGGACCGTAGATCCAGCCATCGACGGAACAAGGGATCGAGGGGAACCTCCTTTTCGCCTCTCCTATCGCTAACTGCTCTGCAAGAAAGTACTCGATTAGTTGCTAGATATTAGAGAAGTAAAATTAGATTTATCCTCCTCTAACACTTACGGCTGCCACACCCGCGCCACTAGCCAGCACGACAGGCGTGGGTGTGGCAGCCTTAAATGTTAGAGGAGGTTGATACCATCGGCTCAGGTTTGAACCAAACCGACGGGGACAGTCTTGTGAGCAAAAGAAAAGAAAGAGGTCAGTAGCACTCACCAAGCCTTCGATGATTAAATGCACAAGGGCCGGTACGGGCGCGAAAATTCCACATGAGGCTCTTGATCTTGATCCAGCTAGTCATTTATTTTATACTCCATTCGACCTAAAATAAGTGATTTAAAAGTGACTCAACTTTTTAATGCTAAAGTTAGTACAAAGTTGAGTTATTTTTGAGTCACTTATTTTGAGACAGAGGGAGTACTTGTTAAAAAAGTTGCTAACGTCGACTAGAGAAACTGACAGGAAATTAACCTGGACATGCACCAGTCTGCTGATCAAAATTGCTAGGCTTACGGACGACTGCTTACGGATTCTGGTTACGGGATGCACTATAGCATTTCTCGTCTGCTGATGAGACCGGACACGATCGATATGCTCCACAGCCGTGTGGACTTTTGAGCTAGTTCACCAATCGATCACGTCGGCTACTCCCTTAATTTACCGGCTCGTAGTACGTACATGTGGCATGGCGTCCGTCGGTGCGTGCACCTGACTTGACCAGCTGGTGGTGCAACGCTCTGACTTGCTCGGCCGGTGTACTTTTCGACGCTTGACGCCACTTTGGCTTAGCTGAAAATGGTTGACCTGTGTAATGAACTAGTTTTGTACTCCCTCCGTAAAGAAATATAAGAATGCTTAGATAACTAAAGTAGTGATCTGAACACCTTATATTAGTTTAGAGGGAGTATAAAGGATCATAGGTCAAACTCAGTGGTTTGGTACAGTTGGGCAACACGTTGTGTGTCCTTGTCTTTTGGTATTTTCCTAATGCAAGTGAGGTCCGTTTGCGTATGTTGTCCTCTTTGCCGACAATGTGACACCACGTGTCACGTGGGAGGATGAACGGAGAGCCAGGTGGACCGCCATGTTAATATGGATCCAAGTTTTTTCTTTTCTTTTCGTGAGCCTGAATCTAGAATTCTAGATCCAAGTTTTTTTTTAACACAAATCTTGATCCAAGTTCTTAGATAAGTATGAACCATTTTTTTCCGAAAAAACAGAAACACTAAAGGATGACTTCATATTTTCTTTAGATTATCTAAAAGATAATCTTGTTTACCATCAACGACGTCATGTTCCTGCACGCGGGGTTAGGCGACTCTGAGACGTCGCCCCAGCCGTCGCCACCGCCAGCCGGATCGGCCCTCGTGGTCGCCGGCACCGGCGCCGTCTCCACGCTCGCCCTTGGGGTGGGTGTTGGACTTGCCTGCTCTCTGCCGGAGCTACGTGCTCGTGGTGGAATTGTCGTTCCTCAGATCGGAAAAGTCAAGGTTGGGTCTCCATCTTCCGTACGGGGAAAGGAGACCAAGGAAGCTGTGAGCCCTAGTCCCTCCGTCAAAGGAAAGGGAGGCCGCGGCGTCTGCATACTTCAAGGGATCTTGGCTTGCAGGCGAGAACCACTACAAACCCCGCGAGCCCCCTGATCGTGTATGTCGATCCAACCAAAGACATCCCAGGAAACCAAGACCTGCAACTATGACGAACTATGCGCTGCCATCAGCTAGCGCGCCGGAGGCGGCTAAGGAGAACCCGGAAGTAGGTGGGGGCGAAAAAGGGGCTCCCCTTGTGGATGCCACCCGCCCGAAGCCTTCTGATGGGGAACCCGAGGACCTGCCGGCGGCGAGCCAAGATGCGCTGACGATCGCTGTTGCTAATCAGAGAGAGGATAAGATGCCGGCCGCGGCGTGTACTCAACATGCAGGTACGCACGCAGCTGAGATCTATGGCCCAGAAGAGTGCATGGTAGAAGAGGATCAGGAGGTGGAAAAGTGCTTTGCTGAGGTGAATATTGAGGAAGGTGCCATTATACAGACGCAGGAACACTCGTGGACAATTATTGTGCTGGTCTATTCCCTTCAGAGGCCTACACCGTTTACACTGTTTGATGGTTTGAAGGATGCGGTGTTAGAGGAAAGCTACTCCACGCTAAGGAAAAGAATGGATGGGGAACAACGAGTTGTGGGTAGTATGATCTTTCAATCCAACAATGCATTAGTTCCTTTTGCTAGGCAGGTACAGGCAGACAAGCATGCCATGGAGGGAATACCAAAGAAGCAAAAACTGGACGTGGTGGAGGAGACCTTGCCGGAGGGGCTGCGAGGTGATGTGACCGGGGCAGACAATACTATGGAGGCAACCAGCCCAGGGGCCGCTGGTGACCTGACGGAGCCAATTGTGGTGCTCCGTCAGGAGCAATGAATTGTCTAAGCTGGAACTGTCGGGGGGTGGCCAACAAACCGACAGTTCGAGATTTAGTTGGCATGGTAAAAGCAACACAAGCGAAAATTTTGTTCCTTTGTGAGACTAGACAGAGTTCAGAGAAAGTTAAACGTTTGCGTGGTAGGTTGGGTCTAAGAGGTTTTTCTGGTGTCAGTAGCAATGGTTTGAGTGGAGGTCTTGCTCTCTTCTGGTGTGACAGTTTGTATGTAGAAGTGCAATCATCAAATGAAAGATATATTGATGTGTATGTAAGGTTATCTGAGCATGACCCACTGTGGCGTTTGACATGCGTGTATGGAGAGCCACGAACAGAAAATCGGCATCTCATGTGGACACTTATGAGGAATCTAAAGCAACAGTCTGATCTTCCTTGGTGTGTTTTGGGAGACTTCAATGAGGCCATGTGGTCCTTTGAGCACTTCTCTATGACTCCCCGCAGCGAGATCCAGATGCTTTCCTTTCGAGACACACTTGAGGTATGTGAACTTGTGGATCTTAGTTTCTCTGGCTTACCGTTTACTTATGATAATAAACAGAGAGGCCGGAAGAATGTCAGGGTTCGACTAGACAGAGCGGTTGCTGATAATCGATGGCGCGATATCTTTGGAGAAGCACGGGTGGTACATAATGTGTCACCATGTTCTGATCATAACCCACTTGTTCTGCAATGTGTCCAAGAGGAGATTAACCATGTACGGAGAAGCTTCAGGCGGTATGAAACGTTTTGGGAAAGGGATCAATGTCTCCCTGAACGGGTGGCAAATGCTTGGAGAAAAGCAGGACAAAAATTCAGCTTGGGGGACATCCGGTCAGGTTTGACCAAACTTATGGTCGAGTTGCATGCTTGGAGTAAACGTAAATTTGGAAACATTACGAATGAACTTGAAAAATCTAGAACCAGACTAGAAGAACTGATGAGTATGAATGCAGACAGAAATGAGATTAGGAAAGTTTCTGACCATATGCAGGAACTGCTATACCGTGAGGAGATGCTCTGGATGCAACGAAGTCGTATTGACTGGCTTCGGGAAGGGACCGCAACACCAATTTTTTTCAGCGCAGAGCAGTATGGAGAGCACGGAAAAATAGAGTCAAAAGGTTGGTTGATGATGGGGGCAGAAGCCATGGCAAGCATGAGGTAATGGCCACCATGGTTAATTCTTATTTCCAAAACCTTTTTACTCGTGATGATTCACTTGTACAGCAACCACTTTTGGACTTGTATGAGGTGAAAGTAACACCTGAGATGAATGACCGTTTATGTGCTGAATTCAGTGAGAAGGAAATCTCTGACAGCCTATTTCAAATGGGCCCTCTGAAAGCACCTGGTAAGGACGGTTTCACCGCGAGGTTCTTTAAAAAAAAACTGGCTTGTTATGATAGAAGAAATTGTACGGGCAGTTCAAGAGTTCTTCCGTACTGGACACATGCCCAAAGGTGTTAATGAAACGGTAATTGTTCTCATACCCAAAGTCGATGATCCTATCCGAGTGACTGATTTTAGACCTATAAGCCTCTGTAATGTCATTTACAAAATTGTTGCAAAGTGTTTGGTGAACAGACTCCGACCGCTACTAGACGAAATTATCTCACCATATCAGAGTGCATTTGTTCCAGGGCGATTAATCACAGATAATGCGCTACTTGCTTTTGAATGTTTGCATTTCCTTCAGCATGAGAAAAACCCAGAGAACAATTTTTGTGCGTATAAGCTGGACTTGTCAAAGGCCTATGATAGAGTGGATTGGGGTTTCTTGAAGCAAGCGATGGAGAGGATGGGCTTCTCTCACCGATGGGTACAATGGATTATGACATGCGTAACATCGGTGAGCTACTCAGTTAAATTTAATGAAGCCATCCTGGATTCGTTTGCACCGACGCGTGGGCTTCGGCAAGGTGACCCTTTGTCCCTTTTTTTTGTTTCTTTTCATTGTTGATGGTCTATCTGCACTATTGAGACAGGGCGTGCAAACACACGCTTTCCAACCAATTAAAATTTGTAGCAGAGCACCAGGGATTTCACACCTCTTGTTTGCGGATGATACCTTACTTTTCTTTAAAGCTAGTGTTGAACAGGCTGAGTATGTGAACGGTATCATCCAGCGCTATGCTCAGGCCACGGGCCAACTTATAAATCCACAAAAGTGTTCTATCCAGTTTGGTGACAATTGCCCGGTGATGGTACAAACAGCGGTCAAACATGTACTGCAGGTGCAAAACTCTGAGTTTGAAGGCAAATACCTCGGTTTACCTACCCCGGATGGCCGTATGCACAAAGGTAAATTTCAGATGCTACAGGCAAGCTTAACCAAAAGGATCATGGCTTGGGGTGACACACTCTCGCAGGCAGGGAAGGAAACTTTGATAAAATCTGTTCTGCAAGCAATTCCCACATATATTATGGGCCTGTTCAAACTGCCTTTTTCTGTGTGCGACGACCTTACGCGGTTGGTTAGAAATTTTTGGTGGGGCTCAAAGCAAGGCCAAAGAAAGACACACTGGCGAGCTTGGGAGAAATTGATAGAACCAAAAGGGAAAGGGGGACTGGGGTTCAGAGACTTCCGTATCTTTAACCAGGCCCTGCTAGCGCGCCAAGCATGGCGCCTCATTACAAGGCCAGACTCCTTATGCACACAGGTTCTAAAAGCAAAATATTATCCTAACGGCTCTCTTGAGGATACAGTTTTTTCAGGTAATGCCTCTCCAACGTGGCATGCTATCCAGCATGGGCTTGAGCTGCTCAAGCGTGGTCTCCTATGGCGTGTGGGGAATGGTGAACATATCCGCATATGGCGAGATCCATGGATCCCGCGCCCCACCTCCTATCGGCCTATCACGCAGCGAGGCACATGTCGTCTCCGGCGTGTGTCGGAGCTCCTTGATGATAATGGCCGGTGGCGGGTGGATCTCCTTCAACAACACTTCATCGCCCCCGACGTGGAATGCATATTAGCGATCAAGACCAGCCCGCGCCGGCTGCAGGACGTCCTATCTTGGGCTCCGGACTCGCGCGGCATCTTCAGCGTCCGCAGCGCGTATAAGACCGCTCTGGAGGAGCGAACAAGCACCACTGCGTGCGCCACGAGCAGGGCACCGGACGGCACTCGTGCCGTCTGGAAGACAGTGTGGGGGTGCCCTGCTCCCCCGAAGGTACGAGTGTTTGCATGGAGGGTCGCGACTAATTCTTTGGCAACTCTTGAAAATAAAAATAAACGGAAACTGGAGGTTTCTAATACGTGTGCTTTATGTGGTTTGGAATGCGAGGACACATATCACGCTCTATGCCGCTGCCCTTTGGCTCGCCGGTTATGGACGGAGATGGCGCGTACCTGGAGTATGCCCAAGCTGGAGACCGTTGTCAATACGGGACCGGAGTGGATTATCCACCTGCTGGACCAGTGCAAGCACGAGGAGAGGCTCCCCGTGGTGATGACATTGTGGCGGAGCTGGTATGTACGTAATGAAGTGTATCATCACAAACCAGCGCCACCACTTGCTGCTTCAACCAGGTTTTTGTCTGGTTACATCAATACATTGCTGTACATTCAGCAAAATCCATCTGATGACGTTGCCAAAGGGAAAGGAGTGATTAGCTATGGTGGCCGCTCGTCCAGCATTAATCAGCATAAAACATCGAGTAACTGCTCGCTTCTCATCTCACGCTGGAGCAAGCCACCTTTTGGCTGGGTTAAACTCAATGTGGATGGTGCATGGATGGAAGAGGAGGGAACTGGAGGTGCCGGAATGGTTCTTCGAGATCATACAGGTACCGTCATTTTCTCATCATGCCGTTTCATCCCGCGATGCACGAGCGCCCTCGAAGCAGAGATGGCGGCGCTCATGGAGGGAGTGGCTCTGGCCTTTGAGCGGAGTCCAGAAAGATTAATTGTAGAGACAGACAGCTCGACGGCGGCTCACATGATCAGGGACACCGAGGCCAATAGGTCTCCAGTGGCGGCCATGGTGGGCGACATCAAGCAACTTCTAGCTGGCCGGCCACATGAAATAATGCTGATTAAGCGAGAGCAAAATAAAGTTAGTCATGCTCTCGCCCAAATGGGTCGTTTACTATCCAAAACTGCTGTTTGGCTGCACAGTATTCCTGATGAGGTTGACAACTTATGTCAAGATGACTGTAATGATTCTGGTTAAGTAATGAAAGGTTCGATTTGCGCAAAAAAAAAATAAAAAAAATCAACGAGATGTCTGGGCGTGTGAGCGTAAGATACTGTAGTGTGCCACCCATAGGCCTTGTTCGTTTCAACTTTGGACCGCAAGTTGAAGCTGAAACAAACAACTATTTTAAAGCAGTTGTGGAATCACAACTCAAAACTGACTCGGGACTATTTTCAGTGTGATGACCCAAAGTAAGTTTTGGTGTACTTCACAGCCAAAGTTGTTTGGGCACTGCTATACACACGATAAATTGCGGCCGATGCCTGGACGATGCAGTGCCACAGCGTGCGTGCACGCACGAGGCGATTGAGGACCACGTTGAGTTGTTCACCTAAAGCCCAAGCCCAAGCCCTACCCAAACTGCCATAGTCCAAATCTCGTCTCGTCTCTTGTGTGCGGCCGACGCGGTGGCCGCCGCGACATCCCCGTCGACAGCCGGATCTGCAAACGAGCGTGTGGCCCTCCGCAACCCCGACGAACGTCGCCTTCCTCTAGCTATTCTCTTCTTTGGTAACCGTCGTTGCCGCAGCAAGCGTGCGACCACACCGTCGTCGTCGCCGCCGCGACCACGCCGTTGTCGTCTTGGCCTCAACAAACTTGTCCCCGTATCTTGCTGATCCGAGTCTATAGAGAGCTGTGGTGACGGTGTGTACCCAATCTAGTGGCAAGAAATTGACTTTTGTAGATACAAAGACTGGCTGTTGCTGTTACTCTGTACTTGGTGTCGTTTTGTACTCTGAAACATGTGTGCTGCTTGTGTATCGATTAACAGTTGAATATGAGATTTCAGAATACAGAGTTGATGTTGAACAAGAGAATAGAGAAGTTCGCAATGATGACAGTCAGATGGCTCTCATAATATGTTTGTCTAGAGTTTACTTTGTCCTGCATTGAGATTTGCTCTCATAAAATGGTAAGTGCAATGCAGGAACATTAAAAGGAAAATAAGATAACGCAGACCAAAATTATCCATATTAACGCAAAAGATTTGTTCATAACTTTGTCGCCAAAGGAGTTCACAGTGATATGTAGCTTGTTGAAAGCAAAAATAGTGGTTACATTACTGAAAATAAATGGTGGCATCCAATGCTATAAGACACTGTCAAATTCATTCAGAAGTACTGCAGATTGCAAAGCATGTCTCTTTCATTCATTCAAGCCAGCAGAGAGCAAATCCATGGCATCTTTGTTTCCCTTCGAAGTTTACAGAACACAATTAGTCCTAGACAAATATATCTGAGAATAAATAATTGATGGTGTATATGTGTAGCACCTGGAGAATATCAATGTAAGACATGATGTCAATTGGTGTAGCAGGTTCATTTGTTTGTAGTTCCTGGAAAAAGAAGCAGTGCTTGAGTGTCTTATATATTAGTATTGTACAGTTTGTCCTGTAAGGTTACAATTTCTCAAACTAATTACCTGAAACTCATTTGGAAAGAACACAAAACTTCCAGCCTCATATCCTTCATAGTGATCATTTCCCTGAAGAAAAACCTTACGCATAAAGGGAAATATGTTGAAATGCTATATTACTAACAATATCTGGATGAAATATTACCTCTGTTTGTTGTGAAATCTGGAGATTAGTGTCCTGGCCATTTTCTGATTTGCTGGTGTGTTTCTGCTACAAGGTAGTTCTTACACTTTAGCAAGTTATAACAGGAAAAAGGGAAATAACTATAAATCTGGATACCTTTCCCCGTCGTTGAGTTGGCACTTTGGCTGTACTTTTCGGCACCTGCCCCTTCTTTGCTCTCAATCTTTTGATCACTTGATCGACCTTAGATTCCTTTCTCTTTGAAGGAGGACGGCCTACAGTGCGAACAGGGATTGGACTAAGTATAACTTTTTCTTTGTTTAGCATTGTATCTTCATGCTTTGAAGTTGGACCATCTTCTCGAACATCCTGGCTAGCACAGTATGCCTCAATATTTCTTTCTAACTCATCAAGGCCATCCATCACCAAGTCACGCAATTTATCAGACTCTGCACCTTTCTCTGCCACTTCATGAGAACGCTTGCACAAATCATCATAACGATGCACAACTGGTGTATTCAGCATATCACCGTAGGAGCATTTAATAAATGCGTGTTTGCGCTTAAAATCCTTTCTCCATCGCTGCAATATATACCTAGAAGGTACATCTGTAATCTTCATGAGAGCAAGCACAGAAATGATGTGGCTACACAAGATGCCTCGAGATTCAAAAAGGCTACAAATACATTGCACTTCACATTCCCCCTGGTTGAACATGACAGTGAACTCTGAAATGATCCATTTCTCTTTAATCTCGCCATCCTCCCCTTCAAAAAAAAAAATTGTGGTCCTCGCTAACTCCAAATGTGTGTGACCCTTGTTTGTTTGTCAGAGATGGATAGCAATAGATTTTACCTCTTAATTGCTCTTGAAACTCTTGAAACTTTGCATTGGTATATGCTGCTTGAAATTGCTTCTCGAAGTCATAGTGAGTAATGCATGGAATTTCCTCTTGGAACGACTTACAATCAGCCTTGTTTTCTTTCTCTACCTTGTCTCTTAATGCATTTTCATATTGCTCCATAAATTGCTTCAGAGTTGTTCTAGCATTGACATAGCCGTCAAAGAAAGAATTCATACCCTCACTCCTTTGCGTTGAAGACCTTCCTGCCCAAAATGTATTTTTTACATATGCTGGTACCCATCGATTTTTATTATCATATAATCCAGCAAGCCATTCATTGTCCTGAAGATCATATTTATCAATCATCTCTGCCCAAGCTTTGTCAAAATCATGTTTGGTCAAGGAATCATACACCACATTTGACAAAGTATATTTAATGTTTTCATATTTTTCATACCCACTAAGCTTTTCAGGAATCTTCTTCATGATATGCCATATACACCATCTATGACGAGTTTGAGGAAAAACCACTTCAATAGCATTTTGCATTGCTTTGCACTGGTCAGTGATGATAGCATTTGGTGGTTTGTATGACATACAACAGAGCCAAGATCTAAATAACCAAGCAAAAGTTTCAGTGTCTTCATTGGACAGAAGACCACAACCTAATAGAACAGACTCTCCATGATGATTTACGCCAACAAAAGGAGCAAAAGGCATCTTGTACTTGTTTGTTAAGTATGTAGTGTCAAATGTGATGGCATCCCAATAAGACTCATATGCAGCCCTACTTCTTGCATCTGCCCAAAAGACATTTATCAGACGTCCATCCTCAGCCACATCCATAACATGGAAAAAGTCTGGATCTTTTGATTGCATACGAAGAAAATATTGATAAACAGCATGTGCATCCCCAGCACCAAGTTCCAGCCTTCTTTTCTCTTGCAAATAGTTCCTACATTCCTTTTCACCAAACTCAAGATTTCCATATCTGCCAGCTTCCATAACAAGAGAATCAAAATTCTTGTTCATACGGATTCCTGCTTGATCATTCAATTCTAGCCTTCTCTTGGAATGCAAGTCCAATTTCTTATGACATCTCAGAAATTTGGATTTGCTTGGACTTATAGGATGATTGTGGTCAAGCGTAAGAGATGTAATACAGAACTTCTCCCCACGACGGGAGAAATTACTCTTAACTGGGCATTGCATCCTTGTCGATGGATTAGGTTTTAATGAGTTCTTTGTTGAGCATTGAGTCTTTCCTTGCCTGCTACAAGCGAGAGTAAAATAAATAACCATATTGTCTTCTCCGTATCTAGTTGTCTTTCTTATCACACCAAAGCCCTTCTTTTTGGCATAACCTTTGTAGAACCTGACAGCATCATCCTCGTTATCGAACACCATCCCCTTCCTGGGTTCCAACATCATGATTGGCTCTACCACTTGTTGTTCATCTGAAGAATCCCCAATCTGCTCAAAGATGAAAGCATCCTCATCATCTTTATCAAGTGCTGGTCCATTATGTTCTGCTTCTTCATCCAAAGTTAAATCTGGCTCCATTGAGTACCTAAAATTGCCAACAAAAATATCAGAGATGGTGTATATTGGGAGGCCAATATTAAGCCTAGAACATGTATAGATTGGATCTAATCAATGCAATCAGAGATGTTGTAGTGGGAGGACAATTTGAAGTCTGGAACATGTATAGATTGGATCCAATCTATGCAAAAGAAAAGCCAAGAATTGTACAGACCTCGTGTTGATCCCTTCTGATCAAACTTGTGTGTAGTGCTTGCAGATTGCGTGAGCAAAATTGACTTATAAATCAACAAGAGAGGATCCAGCTTTGAAGAAAGGAGGAGGCGAGAAGGTTTTGGAGGGAAGAGGAGAAGACACCGTAGCTTTGGGAGGGAAGGGGAGAAGGCGTGAAAGGGTTATGGAGGGAGTGAGATCGGGTCTGGGTTTGGGTTTGGGCTGGGCTGGACGGTAGCTTTGGGTTTTCTTTTTTAGCTGACGCTAGCGCTGTTGGGAAGAGTTATCGTTCGCAGATCGTCCGGAGTTGTCGTGCATGAAGCAATTTCCAAGTTGTTTCCCTATCCTCTTGTCCTTGGCGTTTTGTGGTGATCATGTCATAAATGCCACCGCATCGACGACTTATCTTCCATGTCGCCCCCTCCTCTTGAAGCAGACACCAGCTCACAATCGTTTCCACACCTGCATTGTGAAACAGCTAACTTTCACTATAGCAGCTTCCTCGGTACAACAACTTTGCCAACATAGCTAGTCCACTGCTGGATTTTTCGAAGCTGCGGCCCAAACAAATAGGGCCTTGGTGGCATTTCTAAGTTGCCAAAACTCTTAGTGGTGTTTCTTAGTATTGTTACACTAGTGACTTAATGGCAAAAAACTATGAATATGTCTTGAGGGGCAATTAAAAGAGAAAAGAAGCAAAAGAAACATATGATTGGATTTCTTGTTAATAAAAAGCACAACTTACCACAACTATATGAATATTGTGATGTACTCTATGAAGAGTGGGCAATGTGCAACTAATAGCAACGACACAGCGTTACTCATCGACATCCTTCATCCTTGTAATCCTAAATGTGCCATCATATTTTGACACAATGCCATCCTCCATGACGCATATATCACTTTGCTCATTGCCGCAAACTCGGGAGATCAACCATGAGTCATGGCTAACCAAGACCAAACCTACTCGAAACTCATCTAGAGATCTCGCCAATGCATCGATACTCTGCATGCTCAAGTGATTCGCTGGCTCATCCGACGGGATAATGTAAGGACGTTACATCGATATTGAAGCGGTCATGACACGGGCCTTCTAAGAGCATATCCAGTAAAAGCCCTAAAAGGCTTTAAGTCCTCAGAACATTCCCTTTGAAGATTTAAACCCTTTCTAATCGAACCCCGAATCGGTGTAACTCCTCAATAATTTGAGGAGAAGTTACTCTCCCTCCTAGAATTTGAGCAGCCTAAATTGATTCTCGGTAAGAGATTCCCTCGTCCACGCCCCCTCTCTCTCTCAGCCTCGTCCACACTGGTACATCCTTTGTTGTGTTCTTTACCTCAAATCCAACATGTGTGAATGGTTGAAATGGAGTATGTAAGAGCATCTACAAATGGTCCCCTCAAATCCTCCTGAAACTTTCGCGGATGCGTCTATTCAGTGCCCAGACAGGAGAGAGAAGAAAAAAAGTGACCCAATCAGACTCCTTGTATCGTACCTATACGTCCAAGTTGTCCGCAAATCCTCATATTAAAACCAAATATAGAGTGAATATGAGGGCTCACGGACGCACCCGGCCAGTCTGCCATGTAGGACCCGACCCATCCTAGACAACCTTTTATATTTCTTTATTTTTTTTCTTTTTCTTCTCTCTCTTCATCTTCATCAATCACACGCATGTGACCGGACCTATAAAGGAGAAAATAAGGAGCATGCATGCATGCACGAACAAATAGGGGCTCAAAACAAACACTCGGACACTGACCGGGCACATCCATAGACGTTTGGTGGGCTGGATTTGCTAAGTCCGGCTATAGATGCTCTAACTGAAAAGATGGGAGAACTAGCAAAGATACTCATTTAATAGCAAATCTTATCTTATAGCCTACCTTACTATGCGAGGGACTATAATGGTGATTATCTATCAGGACTATACTATTAACCATGCTAGCTTCTGGTTCCTGCTACATTGGGCCCGACACTCGCTCTCATGTTAATACCGACATTGACGCTCGACAGCTTGAAGTCTGTGTAGCTGAACCCGACATCGATGATCTACAGGAGCGGTGGTGTGACTAGTGTCGGCTCTTGGCAGTCGTGTTCATCTCCTTCCTATTGATCTTGGTACTTCCTTCATCCACATTATAGGGCCTAATACATTTTTTGAGGTAACCTTTGATCAGTGATAAAACTATTAGTATATGAGATGTATGATATAAAATTATATCATTAAAAACTCCTTTCATATACGAAGTTGATGGTAATGTTTTGTGTAACATGCATATCATATATTATTCTGCTTCTCATGCACCCCGACCCTGCTGTAAGGGCATATTTCTCCCTAAGTAGTTTTGGTGATTGATGACAATATATTTGCGGACTAATCGTGTGCTCTAAGCTCTTTCAGATATATATCACCTAGGCACAAGACGATTGTGTGCCCCTCGGAATCTATGGAAGGCGGTGTTTCCTTTTGCTTCCTTTTCGGTCGATTTGAGTAATAGGAAAGCCGTACTATTAAGAGGGGGTCCGCTTCGGAAAGGTTTGGGTGGAATCAACACGTACACGTCCTTACTCTCGCACCACCTTTCCTTTGCTTCTCTGGAGCTCCGGCTGTTCTCCTCGTCAGTACAAAACCATGGCTTCCTACTAGTACAACTGCCTGGCAGGCGGTAGTACCGCTCATTGTAAGCGGTAGTACCACACACCCACACGGTAGTACCGCCTCAGGGCACGGTAGTACCACACCAAGCGGTAGTACCGCATCATGAGCACGGTAGTACCGTGTAGCTGGCCCGGCACAGTACCTAGTACGGTAGTAGGTGCGGAAGTATTTTTTTTTACTTCCGCATCCTACGCGGTAGTATCGCTTGGGTCAAGCGGTAGTACCGTGTCGTGTTTTTGCTACTACCATATTTCTGCGGATATAGCTACGGATGTATTTTATTTCATCCGTGCTTGTCCTCTGCCTGCTTATCTCTGCCTTGCGGTAGTACCACAGGGACGAGCGGTAGTACCGCTCAGGCAGTACTACCGCTCGTGTGTCAACGCAACAGAGTTAAGTCTAGGCTAGTACTGCTCCAGCGGTAGTACCGCACCCACAGCGGTAGTACCGCTTGCCAAGCGGTAGTACCGCAACTTACGTGCGGTAGTACCGCACTCTGCGGGTAGAATTGTGGGATAACGGTTGGATTTGTTCTCCCACTATATATAGGGAGTCTTCTTCTCCAAGAAGACTCACCTCTTCCTCCCCAAAGCTCCATTGTTGCTCAAAGCTCCATTTCCGCCCGATCTCTCTCCCTAGCCAATCAAACTTGTTGATTTCCTCGGGATTGCTTGAGAAGGCATCGATCTACACTTCCACCAAGAGATATTTAATTCCCCCCACTAATCCTTGCGGATCTTGTTACTCTCGGGTGTTTGAGCACCCTAGACGGTTGAGGTCAGCTCGAAGCCATATTCCATTGTGGTGAAGCTTCGTGGTGTCGTTGGGAGCCTCCAATTCGGTTATGGAGATAGCCCCAACCTTGTTTGTAAAGGTTCGGTTGCCGCCTTCAAGGGCACCACTAGTGGAATCATGGCACCTTGCATTGTGTGAGGGCGTGAGGAGAATACGGTGGCCCTAGTGGCTTCTTGGGGAGCATTGTGCCTCCACACCGCTCCAACGGAGACGTACTTCCCCTCAAAGGGAAGGAACTTCGGCAACACATCCTCGTCTTCACCGGTTCCACTTGTGGTTATTTCTTCCCTTATCTTGTGCAAGCTTTACTTGTTTATCTTATATAGCTTGCTTGTGAGGTTGTTATCTTTACTTCCTATAAGTTGTCATCTTAGTAGCTTATCTAGACAACTTACTTTGAAGCTTAATTTAAAGTGGTTAAGAAAAGCTAAAAATTGTTAGTTTCCTATTCACCCCCCCCCCTCTAGTCAACCATATCGATCCTTTCAATTGGTATCAGAGCCTCGTCTCTTTTTAAGGACTTTACCGTCCAAAGAGTATGGGTGACAATGTAGTCGAGATGGAGTAACATTCCGGTGGAACTCCGTCCTTGCCTACGTCCGATGGGGGAGCTTCGATCTCTTGTGAGGAGTTCAATGTGGCTATGACCACATTGAAAGAATCACTAGCGACCGAGGTCAAAGGCATGTTTAAAGATTTACTTGAGGGGCTTAAATTATCCACCACACCGTTGGAGGTGGTTCGTCCCGCCACCATCGTGTCGGAGGCTACTCCCGACAAGGGAGAAGCTAGTAGTGAACAAGCCCCGGTTACTAAGAATGGGAATGGCATCTTTGCCCACTCCGCTCCTCCTACTCACTATGGAGGACCCGTTCCCACACCGCATTTAAATTCCGGTGGACCTCCTCCTAAGTTTATAAAAAAATCTGATTTTGCTACTTCGATGTTTCGCTTCAAATGTCATTTAAATCATTGCTCTACTAATCTTTGGAGAATCATTGAGCAAGGTTTTTATCCACGTGATCCCGACAACATGACTCCGAGAGAAACTGCGGATCATCAATTCAACGAGTCTGTTCTTTGCATACTTCAAGATGCAATCCCTCCCGAAGACATTGCACATCTTCGACCCTTCACTGTGGCCAAGGAAGCTTGGGAGCATGTTGGCACTATGTACAAGGGGAGCGCTAGCATTCAACGCTCAAACTATGAAGTTGTGCAAGATGAAGCCGATGAGTTTGCTATGATCGAAGAAGAAGATCCTCGTGAACTTTATCGGAGATTAACCACTCTTGCGGTTTCTCTTCGAGATCATGGGAGTAAGGACACGGATGACAATTGGATCAAGCGCAAGTTTCTCAAGGCCATGATTCCCTACCATAAGGCCATGTCCTCTGTCATCCGTCAAAGACCGGACTTCCACCACTTGTCATCAATGAAGTGTTGGATGAGTTCGTTGCCATGAGGATCTTGGACAAGACCGCCGACAATGCGGTTTTAAGAGCTCAACGATCAACGAAGCCTAACCTCGCCTTGAAGGCCAAGGCTTGTGTGGAAGAAGAGGAGGAGGAGGATGATGATGAGAGTTGCCCCGAGGTCACCAAATATGCCTATCATGAGCACATGGCTCTTGCTTCACGGCAATTTTGGGGCAACAAGAAGAACACAAGACCCAACTTCAACAAGAACAACTCAAGTGGCAACAAGGGCAAGCAACGAGTGAGGACTTGCTTCAATTGTGGGAATGTAAGCCACTTTGTTGTAGATTGGCCATATGAGAAAAGAGAAGACTTTGGAGGCAAGCTTATCCGGAAGGACAAGGCCAAGTCTTATCCCAACAAGAACAACTTCAACAAGAAGACCCCTCCTAAAGGGTTGGTGGCCCAAGAAGAATATGTTGAGGATGATGATAATGATGAAGATGATGAGGTGGTCACCATGGACACAATTGCTATTGCTACTACTCCGCGCTCATCTCTCTTCGACTCGCCAAATGAGAACATCACCGCCAAGTGTCTCATGGCCAAGGCCACCAACAAGGTAACCCCAAACATCAATACTACCATCCCTACTAATCCTTCATTGACGGATTGTATTGATGAGAGTGAGGGAACTAAGGAGGGAGAGAATGAATTTGAGTTGTTCATGAGCAAACTTAAGGGCAAACCCAAGAAGCACTTTGTTGCTCTCTTGGAACAACTCGGTGAGGCCAATGACATGATCGAGGCTCACAAGGAGACCATTGCTAAAATGGAAGGACATAGTTGAGACTATGCCGATGAGATATCGGATCTCTCTAATGCTCTAGAGGAAGAGCGTGGTCTTCGTTTGGCTCTTGAGGAGTCACACAACGATGATCATGCTAAATTAAAGAAAGATCTCGATCATGCTTTAGTTGTCTCTCGTATGCTTAATTCCGAGAAGGCAAAACTTGGGGTTGACCATGCTAGACTCAAGGAGGAGTTTGTTATACTCGACAAGGCTCACAAGGCCTTGAAAGGTATGCATGCTTCTCTCAAGGAGTCTCACGATCAACTCCAAGTTTCGCTAACCAAGGAAAAGGCTATCTTTCCTCGCATGATGTTGATTGATAATGCAAATGCTACCAACCCATGTTGCGAGCATGTGCATCTTGTTGAAGAAAATGCCAAGTTGAAGAAGCAACTTGAGAAAGGCCTTGTGACATGCATACAAGGTGAGAAGAACCTCAACAATCTTTTGAGTAATCAAAAGGAGGTTGTGGCAAAGGAAGGAATTGGGTTTGTTCCTAAGCCCAAGAAGAAGAAGAATGACAAGACCAAGCTACCTCCCCCTCTCCGACAAACCTTTGTGAAAGAGGGAGAGGGGGCCTCTAAGAAGAAGAACAATGTGAAGGGTAGTGGGGTCAAGAAAAAACCCACCATACCATCAAACATGGCCGGTGACTTTAATCCTTCATATGTTTTATGTCGTGCTAGTGATGGTCATGTCTTTGCTAAATTTGTTGGTTCTTCTTATGAGTACATTGAATGGTCTATTTGGGTTCCTAATACCCTTGTTACTAACCTCAAAGGACCCATTACCAAATGGGTACCTAAATCCAAGCATTGATCTCTTGTAGGAGTTTGCTTCCGGTGGGGGATCATGGTTGCTCGATAGTGGAGCCACAAATCATATGACCGGAAGCAAAGACTTGGTGGTGGATGTGCATCTAGGTTCATCTATGGCCACCAACGTCGAATGGGGTGATGCTTCATCTTCTAAGGTATTGGGGCTTGTCAAGGTTGTTGTCTCTCATGATCTCACGATCGAGAAAGTCATGCTTGTTGAGTCCCATGCATATAACTTACTTTCTGTTCGCCAACTTGCACTCATGGGTTTCGCTACATTCTTTGATATTGATATCGTGGCCCTCTTATGGAGCAAGACTCTTAAAGTAGCCTATGTTGGACATGTCGAGAACGGTCTTTATGTGGTTAACTTCTTGAAGCAACCCACTAAGACCGCGACATGCCTAATGGCTAAAGTTGATGTGGGATGGCTTTGGCATCGCCGGTTAGCCCATGTCAATATGAGATCTCTACAAAGTCTTCTCAAGGGGGACCATGTCCGTGGACTAACAAATGTTAGCTTTGCCAAAGATCATGCTTGCAGGGCTTGCATTGAAGGAAAGTTACATGAGACGGCTCACCCTCCCACGACTATCATCTATTCAAAAAGACCCCTAGAGCTCCTTCACATGGATCTCTTTGGGTCTCCATCTTTTGATAGTCTTGGGGGTAGAAAGTATTGCTTGGTGATTGTGGATGATTATTCAAGATACACCTGGGTATACTTCTTCAAGAAGAAGAGTGAGACCCAACATACCGTCATCAACTTTGCAAATGAAGCTCAACGACAACATGAAGCAAAGATTTTGATGATCCGAAGTGACAACGGCACCGAGTTCAAGAACTACACCTTGGATGAGTTTCTTAGTGATGAGGGGATCAAACATCAATATGCAGCACCATATACCCCTCAACAAAACGGTGTAGCGGAGAGAAAGAACCGGACACTGATGGATGCGGCAAGGACCATGATGGCGGAATTCAAATCTCCATACAACTTTTGGGCCGAAGCCATCAACAACGCGTGTCATGCATCCAATCGGCTCTATCTCTGCAAAGGCTTGAACAAAACTCCATATGAGATACTTACCGGTAACAAGCCCAATCTCAAGTACTTCCGGGTGTTCGGGTGTAAGTGTTTCATCCTCAAGAAAGGTGTTCGTTTGTCTAAATTTGAATCTAGAGCTCATGAGGGCATATTTGCTGGTTATGCTACAAACTCTCATGCTTACCGTGTCCTCAACAAGTCCAATGGACTCATTGAGGAGACGAGTAACGTAGAGTTTGATGAAAATAAAGGCTCCCAAGTGGAGCAAAGTGGTACTTGTGATGTAGGTGATGAAATTCCTCCTCAAGCCATAAGAAGAATGGGTGTTGGATATATCCTACCCATTGAGGAACCCCTTGTGGCCGAAGGAGAAGGACAATGTTCCACTCAAGTGGAACCATCACCAACTCAAGACCCACACGCTTCCGAAGAACAAAGTGAAGGCCCTCAACCGGACGATCAAGGCCAAGTGCAAGATCAATCACAAGATGGTGAAGAGCCACCAAATGATGCACAAGACCAAGTTCTATCCTCCGAGCAAGATCAAAATCAAGAGGAAGCTCAAGATCAAGATCTAGCTCCCGACGTCGCTCAAGATGATCAACTCATTGCTCCTCAATTATCTCTTGAAGAGTAATTGGAGCGTCGTGCTGCAAAAGTTGCCTCCAGGCTGGCTTCTAGAGAACATCACATGGAGAATATTCTTGGCAGCATCAAAAGGGGGGTAAGCACTCGTAGAAAACTAGCAAACTATTGTGCTCATCAAGCTTTTGTCTCCTGTGTTGAACCTCAAAAGGTCTATGAGGCGCTCGAAGACCCTGATTGGCTTAATGCCATGCATGAAGAACTCCACAACTTCGAGCGTAACAAAGTATGGCGTCTGGTGCCGAGGCCAAAGGAGAACCATAATGTCATTGGAACCAAGTGGATCTTTAAGAACAAGCAAGATGCTCACGGCATTGTCATCCGTAACAAGGCACGTCTGTTGGCTCAAGGCTACTCCCAAGTCGAGGGTATCGACTACGGTGAAACCTTTGCCCCCCTTGGTCGCCTTGAATATATTCGTTTGTTGCTTGCCTATGCTTCTCGTCATAACTTTAAACTACAACAAATGGATGTGAAAAGTGCATTTCTTAATGGTCCTATTAATGAGTTGGTGTATGTCAAACAACCCCCGGGGTTTGAGGATCCCAAGTTCCCCAATCACGTGTATCAACTCGATAAGGCACTCTATGGCCTTAAACAAGCCCCACGTGCATGGTATGAGCATCTTACCGAGTTGTTACAAGATCGTGGGTTTGAAATTGGGAAAATCGACCCCACTCTTTTTACTAAGAAGGTCAAAGGGGAGTTGTTTGTCTGCCAACTATATGTTGATGATATTATCTTTGGTTCTCCTAACAAAGCTTTCAATGATGAGTTCACCGCACTCATGACCACACATTTTGAGATGTCTATGATGGGAGAGTTGAAGTGTTGGAAATATACCCTAGAGGCAATAATAAAAGTATTATTATTATATTTCCTTGTTCATGATAATCGTCTGTTATTCATGCTTGAATTGTATTGTACGGAAATAGCGATACATGTGTGAATATATAGACCACAATGAGTCCCTGGTAGGTCTCTAGTTACCAGCTCGTTGATCAACAGATGGTCACGGTTTCCTGACCATGGACATAGGATGTCAGTGATAACGGGATCACATCATTAGGAGAATGATGTGATGGACAAGACCCAGTCCTGAGCATAGCACGAGATCGTATAGTTCGTAATGCATAAGCTTTTCGGTGTAAAGTATTTATTCCTTAGACCATGAGGTTGTACAACTCCCGGATGCCGTAGGAATACTTTGGGTGTGCCAAACATCACAACGTAACTGGGTGGCTATAAAGGTACACATCGGGTATCCCCGAAAGTGTCTGTTGAGTTGGTACGAACCGAGACTGGGATGTTGTCACTCCGTATGACGGAGAGGTACCTCTGGGCCCACTCGGTAAGACATCATCATAATGAGCTCAAGGTGACTAAGGAGTTAGTCACGGTATGATGGATTACGGATCGAGTAAAGAGACTTGCCATGACGAGATTGAACAAGGTATCGGGAATACCGACGATCGAATCTCGGGCAAGTACCGTACCGATGGACAAAGGGAATAACTACGGGATTGAGTGAATCCTTGACACAGTGGTTCATCCGATGAAGATCATCGAGGAACACGTGGGAACCAACATGGGTATCCAGATCCCGCTGTTGGTTATTGACCGGAGAGTGGTCTCGGTCATGTCTACGTGTCTCCCGAACCCGTAGGGTCTACACACTTAAGGTTCGGTGACGCTAGGGTCGTAGAGATACATGCACATGGAAACCCGAAAGTTGTTCGGAGTCCGGGATGAGATCCCGGACGTGACGAGAAGTTCCGGAATGGTCCGGAGGTAAAGAATGATATATAGGAAGTCCTGTTTCGGCCATCGGTTGAACTTCGGGGGTCACCGGGAGTGTCCCGGAACCATCGGAGGGGTCCCGGGGGTCCACCGGATGGGGCCACCCATCTCGGTGGGGCCCCTAGGCCGCAAGGGGAAGGGGGCCAGCCCCTGGTGGGCTGGCGCACCCAACTGGGCCCTCCCTCCATGCGCCTAGGGATGAAACCCTAGGGGAGGGAGGCGCCCCCTATGCCTTGGGGGGCAAGTTTCCCCCCAGGCCGCCGCCCCCTTTGCAGATGGGATCTGCAGGGCCGGCGCACCCCCCCTGGCCCCCTATATATATATGGGGGGGAGAGGGCAGCCGCACCCAAGTCTCTGGCGCCTCTCCCCCTCCCGTCACACCTTCCTCCTCCTCCGCAGGGCGTCGGCGAAGCCCTGCAGGATTTCCCGCTGCATCCACCACCACGCCGTCGTGCTGCTGGATCTCCGACGACCTCTCCTCCCCCCTTGCTGGATCAAGAAGGAGGTGACATTGCTGTACCGGATGTGTGTTGAACGTGGAGGTGCCGTCGGTTCGGCGCTAGATCATCGGTGGCGAAGAACGCGAAGAGTACGACTACTTCATCCATGCTTCTTCGAAAGCTTCCGCTCGCGATCTACAAAAGGGTATGTAGATGCACTCTAATATGCTCGTTGCTAGATGTCTCCTAAGATTGATCTTGGTGAAAGCGTAGAAATTTTTTGAATTCTGCTACGTTCCCCAACAGTGGCATCTGAGCTAGGTCTTTTGCGTAGCATCTTGCACGAGTAGAACACAAAGCAGTTGTGGGCGTTGAGTTTGCTCAATTTTCTTACCGTTACTAGTCTAATCTTGATTCGGCGGTATTGTGGGATGAAGCGGCCCGGACCGACTTTACACGTACGCTTACGTGAGACTGGTTCCACCGATAGACATGCACTAGATGCATAAGGTGGCTGGCGGGTGTGTGTCTCTCCTACTTTAGTCGGATCGGATTCGATGAACAGGGTCCTTATGAAGGGTAAATAGAAATTGACAAATCACGTTGTGGTTTTTTGGCGTAGGTAAGAAACATTCTTGCTAGAAAACCTATAGAAGCCACGTAAAAACTTGCAACAACAATTAGAGGTCGTCTAACTTGTTCTTGCAGCATGTGCTATGTGATATGGTATGGCCAAGAAGATGTGATGAATGATATATGTGATGTATGAGATTGATCATGTTCTTGTAATAGGGAATCACGACTTGCATGTCGATGAACTTGACAACCGTCAAGAGCCATAGGAGTTGTCTTAATTATTGTATGACCTGCGTGTCACTGAATAACGCCATGTAATTACTTTACTTCATTGCTAAACGTTAGCCATAGTAGTAGAAGTAATAGTTGGCGTGACAACTTCATGAAGACACGATGATGGAGATCATGATGATGGAGATCATGGTGTCGAGCCGGTGACAAAGATGATCATGGTGCCCCGAAGATGGAGATCGAAGGAGCAAGATGATATGGGCCATATCATGTCACTTTAATTGATTGCATGTGATGTTTATCATGTTTATGCATCTTGTTTACTTAGAACGACGGTAGTAAATAAGATGATCTCTCACTAAAATTTCAAGAATTGTGTTCCCCCTAACTGTGCACCGTTGCTAAGGATCGTTGTTCCGAAGCACCACGTGATGATCGGGTGTGATAGGTTCTAACGTTCGCATACAACGGGTGTAAGCCAGATTTACACACGCAACACACTTAGGGTTCACTTGACGAGCCTAGCATGTACAGACATGGCCTCGGAACACGGAAGACCGAAAGGTCGAACACGAGTCGTATAGAAGATACGATCAACATGAAGATGTTCACCGTTGATGACTAGTCCGCCTCACGTGCTGATCGGACACGGGCTAGTCGATTCGGATCGTGTATCACTTAGATGACTAGAGAGATGTCAATCTGAGTGGGAGTTCATTAAAATTTGATTAAGATGAACTTAACTATCATGAACTTAGTCTAAATTCTTTACAATATCTCTTGTAGATCAAATGGCCCACGCTCATGTCACCCTCAACTTCAACGCGTTCCTAGAGAAATCCAAGCTGAAAGACGATGGTAGCAACTACACGGACTGGGTCCGTAACCTGAGGATCATCCTCATAGCTGCCAAGAAAACTTATGTCCTAGATGCACCGCTAGGTGACGCTCCCGTCCCGGCAAACCAAGATGTTATGAACGCTTGGCAGTCGCGTTGTGATGATTACTCCCTGGTTCAGTGCGGCATGCTTTACAGCTTAGAATCGGGGCTCCAAAAGCGTTTTGAGCACCACGGGGCATTTGAGATGTTCCAAGAGCTGAAAATGGTTTTCCAAGCTCATGCCCGAGTCGAGAGATATGACATCTCCGACGCATTCTACAGCTGTAAGATGGAGGAAAACAGTTCTGTCAGTGAGCACATCCTCAAGATTTCTGGATTGCACAACCGCTTGTCTCAGTTGGGAATGAATCTCCCAGACGAAGCGGTCGTTGACAGAATCCTCCAGTCGCTCCCACCAAGCTATAAGAGCTTCGTGTTGAACTTCAATATGCAGGGGATGGAGAAGTCCATTCCCGAGGTGTATTCAATGCTGAAATCAGCGGAGGTGGATATCAAGAAAGAACATCAAGTGTTGATGGTCAATAAAACCACTAAGTTCAAGAAGGGCAAGGGTAAGAAGAACTTCAAGAAGGACGGCAAGGGAGTTGCCATGCCCGGTAAGCCTGTTGCCGGGAAGAAGCCAAAGTATGGACCCAAGCCTGAGACAGAGTGCTTTTATTGAAAGGGAACGGGTCACTAGAAGCGGAACTGCCCTAAATACTTAGCGGACAATAAGGCCGGCAACGTCAAAGGTATATGTGATATACATGTTATTGATGTGTACCTTACCAGCGCTCGTAGTAGCTCCTTGGTATTTGATACCGGTGTAGTTGCTCATATTTGTAACTCTAAGCAGGAGTTGCGGAATAAGCGGAGATTGGCGAAGGACGAGGTGACGATGCGCGTCGGGAATGGTTCCAAGGTCGATGTGATCACCGTCGGCACGCTGCCTCTACATCTACCCTCGGGATTAGTTTTAAACCTTAATAATTGTTATTTAGTACCAGCTTTGAGCATGAACATTGTATCTGGATCTCGTCTTATGCGAGATGGCTACTCATTTAAATCCGAGAATAATGGTTGTTCTATTTATTTGAGAGATATGTTTTATGGTCATGCCCCGCTGGTCAATGGTTTATTTTTGATGAATCTCGATCGTGATGATACACATATTCATAGTGTGAATGCCAAAAGATGTAAAGTTGATAATGATAGTCCCACATACTTGTGGCATTGCCACCTTGGTCATATTGGTGTCAAACGTATGAAGAAGCTTCATGCTGATGGACTTCTGGAGTCTCTTGATTATGAATCATTTGACATGTGCGAACCATGCCTCATGGGCAAGATGACCAAGACTCCATTCTCCGGAGCAATGGAGCGAGCAACCAAATTATTGGAAATCATACATACCGATGTGTGCGGTCCAATGAGTGTTGAGGCTCGCGGAGGCTATCGTTATGTTCTCACCCTCACGGATGACTTGAGTAGATATGGGTATATCTACTTGATGAAACACAAGTCTGAAACTTTTAAAAAGTTCAAGGAATTTCAGAATGAGGTTGAGAATCAACGAGACAAGAAAATAAAGTTCTTACGACCGGATCATGGGGGTGAATATTTGAGTCATGAATTTGGCACGCACCTTAGGAAATGTGGAATTGTTTCACAATTGACACCGCCCGGAACACCTCAGCGTAACGGTCTGTCCGAACGTCGAAATCGTACTCTGTTGGACATGGTGCGATCTATGATGTCCCTTACCGATTTACCGCTATCTTTTTGGGGTTATGCTTTAGAGACTGCCGCATTCACTTTAAATAGGGCTCCGTCGAAATCCGTTGAGACGACACCGTATGAACTTTGGTTTGGCAAGAAACCGAAGCTGTCGTTTCTGAAAGTTTGGGGTTGCGATGCTTATGTCAAGAAACTTCAACCTGAAAAGCTCGAACCCAAATCGGAAAAATGCGTCTTCATAGGATACCCAAAGGAAACGATTGGGTACACCTTCTACCAAAGATCCGAAGGCAAAGTCTTTGTTGCCAAGAATGGATCCTTTCTGGAGAAAGAGTTTCTCTCGAAAGAAGTGAGTGGGAGGAAAGTAGAACTTGATGAGGTGACAGTCACCTCTCCTGCACCGGAAAGTAGCGCAGCGCAGGAAATTGTTCCTGAGGTGCCTGCACCGACAAGGGAGGAAGTTAATGATGATGATCATGAAGAAACAGATCAAGTTACTACTGAACTTCGAAGGTCCACAAGGGCACGTTCCGCACCAGAGTGGTACGGCAACCCTATCATGGGAATCATGTTGTTAGACAACGGTGAACCTTCGAACTATGAAGAAGCGATGGCGGGCCCGGATTCCAATAAATGGCTTGGAGCCATGAAATCCGAGATAGAATCCATGTATGAAAACAAAGTATGGACTTTGGTGGACTTGCCTGATGATAGGCACGCCATAGAAAAAAAATGGATTTTTAAGAAGAAGACAGACGCGGATGGTAATGTAACCATCTATAAGGCTCGGCTTGTCGCTAAGGGTTATCAACAAGTTCAAGGGATTGACTACGACGAGACTTTCTCTCCCGTAGCAATGCTGAAGTCAGTCAGAATCATGTTAGCTATTGCCGCATTCTATGATTATGAGATATGGAAAATGGACGTCAAAACGGCATTCCTTAATGGCTTCCTCAAGGAAGAGCTATATATGATACAGCCGGAAGGTTTTGTCGATCCAGAGAATGCTAACAAGGTATGCAAGCTCCAGCGCTCGATCTACGGGCTGGTGCAAGCATCTCGGAGTTGGAATATTCGCTTTAATGATGTGATCAAAGCGTTTGGCTTTATACAGACTTATGGAGAAGCCTGTATCTACAAGAAAGTGAGTGGGAGCTCTGTAGCATTTCTCATATTATATGTGGATGACATATTACTGATGGGAAATGATATAGAATTCTTGGAAACTGTAAAGGCCTACTTGAATAAGAGTTTTTCAATGAAGGACCTTGGAGAAGCAGCTTACATATTAGGCATCAAAATCTATATAGATAGATCAAGACGCCTCATCGGTCTTTCACAAAGTACATACCTTGACAAGATATTGAAGAAGTTCAATATGGATCAGTCCAAGAAGGGGTTCTTGCCTGTTTTGCAAGGTATGAGATTGAGCAAGGCTCATTCACCGACCACGGCTGAAGATAGAGAAAAGATGAGTGTCATACCCTATGCCTCGGCCATAGGTTCTATCATGTATGCCATGCTGTGTACCAGACCTGATGTGAACCTTGCCATAAGTTTGGTAGGGAGGTACCAAAGTGATCCCGGTATGGAACACTGGACAGCGGTCAAGAACATCCTGAAGTACCTGAAGAGGACTAGGGATATGTTTCTCGTTTATGGAGGTGACGAAGAGCTCGTCGTAAAGGGTTACGTCGATGCTAGCTTCGAGACAGATCTGGATGACTCGAAGTCACAAACCGGATACGTGTATATTTTGAATGGTGGAGCAGTCAGCTGGTGCAGTTGCAAGCAGACCGTCGTGGCGCATTCTACATGTGAAGCGGAGTACATAGCTGCTTCCGAAGCAGCACAGGAAGGAGTCTGGATGAAGGAGTTCATCACCGACCTAGGAGTCATTCCAAGCGCGTCAAGACCAATGACTCTCTTCTGTGACAACACTGGTGCTATTGCTATTACCAAGGAGCCCAGGTTTCACAAGAAGACCAAACACATCAAGCGCCGTTTCAACTCCATCCGGAATTATGTTCAAGATGGAGACATAGATATTTGTAAAGTGCATACGGATCTGAATGTGGTAGACCCATTGACTAAACCTCTTCCACGGGCAAAACATGATCAACACCAGAACTCTATGGGTGTTCGATTCATCCCAATGTAACTAGATTATTGACTCTAGTGCAAGTGGGAGACTGTTGGAAATATGCCCTCGAGGCAATAATAAAAGTATTATTATTATATTTCCTTGTTCATGATAATCGTCTGTTATTCATGCTTGAATTCTATTGTATGGAAACAGCGATACATGTGTGAATATATAGACCACAGTGAGTCCCTGGTAGGCCTCTAGTTACCAGCTCGTTGATCAACAGATGGTCACGGTTTCCTGACCATGGACATAGGATGTCAGTGATAACGGGATCACATCATTAGGAGAATGATGTGATGGACAAGACCCAATCCTGAGCATAGCACGAGATCGTATAGTTCGTAATGCATAAGCTTTTCGGTGTCAAGTGTTTATTCCTTAGACCATGAGGTTGTACAACTCCCGGATGCCGTAGGAATACTTTGGGTGTGCCAAACGTCACAACGTAACTGGGTGGCTATAAAGGTACGCATCGGGTATCTCCGAAAGTGTCTGTTGAGTTGGTACGAACCGAGACTGGGATGTTGTCACTCCGTATGACGGAGAGGTACCTCTGGGCCCACTCGGTAAGACATCATCATAATGAGCTCAAGGTGACTAAGGATTTAGTCACGGGATGATGGATTACGGATCGAGTAAAGAGACTTGCCATGACGAGATTGAACAAGGTATCGGGAATACCGACGATCGAATCTCGGGCAAGTACCGTACCGATGGACAAAGGGAATAACTACGGGATTGAGTGAATCCTTGACACAGTGGTTCATCCGATGAAGATCATCGAGGAACACGTGGGAACCAACATGGGTATCCAAATCCCGCTGTTGGTTATTGACCGGAGAGTGGTCTCGGTCATGTCTACGTGTCTCCCGAACCCGTAGGGTCTACACACTTAAGGTTCGGTGACGCTAGGGTCGTAGAGATACATGCACGTGGAAACCCGAAAGTTGTTCGGAGTCCCGGATGAGATCCCGGACGTGACGAGGAGTTCCGGAATGGTCCGGAGGTAAAGAATGATATATAGGAAGTCCAGTTTCGGCCATCGGGTGAACTTCGGGGGTCACCGGGAGTGTCCCGAGACCACCGGAGGGGTCCCGGGGGTCCACCGGGTGGGGCCACCCATTCCGGTGGGGCCCCTAGGCCGCAAGGGGAAGGGGGCCAGCCCCTGGTGGGCTGGCACACCCAACTGGGCCCTCCCTCCATGCGCCTAGGGATGAAACCCTAGGGGAGGGAGGCGCCCCCTTTGCCTTGGGAGGCAAGTTTCCCCCCAGGCCGCCGCCCCCTTTGCAGATGGGATCTGCAGGGCCGGCGCACCCCCCTGGCCCCCTATATATATGTGGGGGGGAGAGGGCAGCCGCACCCAAGTCTCTGGCGCCTCTCCCCCTCCCGTCACACCTTCCTCCTCCTCCGCAGGGCGCCGGCGAAGCCCTGCAGGATTTCCCGTTGCATCCACCACCACGCCGTCGTGCTGCTGGATCTCCGACGACCTCTCCTCCCCCCTTGCTAGATCAAGAAGGAGGTGACGTTGCTGTACCAGACGTGTGTTGAACGCGGAGGTGCCGTCCGGTCGGCGCTAGATCATCGGTGGCGAAGAACGCGAAGAGTACGACTACTTCATCCACGCTTCTTCGAAAGCTTCCGCTCGCGATCTACAAAAGGGTATGTAGATGCACTCTAATATGCTCGTTGCTAGATGTCTCCTAAGATTGATCTTGGTGAAAGCGTAGAAAATTTCTGAATTCTGCTACGTTCCCCAACATGAAGTACTTCCTTGGGTTTGAGATCAAGCAAAGAAGAGAAGGGGTCTTCATCAAACAATCCAAGTATACTCAAGACATGCTCAAGAGGTTCAATCTAAGTGATGTCAAGCCGGCTACTACTCCAATGCCAACCAAGTGCCAACTTGACATTGGTCCCAATGGTAAAGTGGTGGATCAAAAGGTATATCGCTCTATGATCGGATCCTTGCTTTACCTTTGTGCATCTAGACCAGATATTATGTTGAGTGTGGGAATCTATGCACGGTTTCAAGCCTCACCTAAGGAAAGTCACTTTGTGGCAGTCAAGCGAATCTTTCGATATTTGGCTCATACCCCAAACTTTGGCTTATGGTACCCAAGAGGAGCAAACTTCAACCTAGTAGGTTTCTCCGATTCGGACTGGGTGGGAGACAAAGTGGATAGGAAGTCCACTTCCGGAGGGTGCCAATTCCTTGGTTGCTCTCTCGTTAGTTGGTCTTCCAAAAAGCAAAGTTGTGTGTCTCTCTCGTCCACCGAAGCTGAGTATGTGGCAGCTGGCAGTTGTTGTGCTCAACTCCTATGGATGAGGCAAACTTTAAAGGATTACGGTGTCACGTGTGACAAAGTGCCTCTTTGGTGTGACAATGAAAGTGCCATCAAGATTTCTCTCAACCCGGTGCAACACTTCAAGACGAAGCATATAGAGATTCGGTATCACTTCATCCGGGATCATATACGGCAAGGAGAGATCGAGCTACACTATGTCAACACTCATGATAACCTTGCAGATATCTTCATGAAGCCGTTGGATGAAGCAAGATTTCACGAGTTAAGGCATGAGCTAAATATCATCGATTTGAGCAATGTGGCTTGAGACTTTGCACACACACCTCCCACTCAATATAGTTATCTTTTCTAGATGTAGGCATGGACATAGGGGGAGTATTGTTCTCTCAATGAACTATTCCTCCCCCCATTATGCATAAATCGATCAAGTCTTTGTCATTTGCCATGTTAGATGGTATAAGTGCTTCAAGACGAGTATTGGTCATGGGCCCAAGGATAGTTCTTTGCGGTGCCATACCAAATAACTCAAACATAGGTGGCCTCGGCCATCGACCTCCTCCTTGGAGAAGTGTCTTGTGTGCTGTTTTCTTTGTGTGTGTTGTGTCTCTTCCCTTTTGCCTTGCGTGTGCATTTTTCCTTGCTAAAAGCCTCTTGTCTAAACTTGCAAATTCTCGGAGGGGCGGTACTACCGTGAGTAGTCACGGTACTACCGCAAAGAGAGTACGGTACTACCGCAAGTCCAGCACGGCAGTAATTTTTTACTGCCGCTGGTCGAGCGGTACTACCGCTCCGTGTGTGGTACTTCCGCCCGGGCGGTACTACCGCGATGACCGCGGTACTACCGCCCTTATCCGAACGGGTGGGGGTTATAAGCGGGCAGGGGGAGTTCCAACTCCCCCATACCCATTCATCTCATATCCCCACGTCGTCTCTCTCTCTCTCCCTCTCAAGAACGCCGCCGGAGGACCTCGCCGGATCTCCTCCCCCGGCCACTCTCCTCGCATTCCGACCGGTGAGATCGTTCCCCACCTCGACCTCTTGCCATGGATGAAGGTTTCTCCCCAAATCCCCTCTTCTTTTTTGCCTAGTTGTTGTTTTTAGGTTTTGGGGAGATGCATGTTGTTCTAGTGTCCTTCTTGTTCTTATCCATGGAAGATTAGGATGTAGGAGATTTTTTTGCAATAGAAATGCTAGTAAGTATGATGTTACCAAGTCACTATGATCAGCCGTAGTATCGTTCGTCGTCCTACGCGTTCTAGTCTAGATCCATTCTTTTCAGATCTGACCCGAGCGGTACTACCGCTGGCTAACCGCGGTACTACCGCTCTGTCGCGTAAACGGTACTACCGCTCTGCTGAGCGGTACTACCGCAACTACGCGGAAGTAAATTTTTACTACCGCTTTCTGTGCGGTACTACCGCAACTTCCAAGCGGTACTACCGCTCCCTAAGCGGTACTAAATTTTTACTTCCGTGTTCATCAAGCAGTACTACCGCTTGGTTCATAATTTCTTTGTAGCACATTGATGACCCACAACCGTAAGGGATCTATTGCAGCGTTTTCGATAAGTAAGAGTGTCGAACCCAACGAGGAGCAGAAGGTATTGATAAGCGATTCTGAGCAAGGAATTACTGCAAGAACTGAAAGATAACTTTTTAGGGGTTTTCTTGATATAAGCAACAGGAAAGTAAAAGCGAACAAAGTAAAAAGGCACTGAGGAGTAACAAGTGGCCCAATCCTTTCTGAGAAAAGGAGAGGCCTAGCAACTGAACTTATAAAGGCTAAAGTGTTCTTGAGGACACACGGGAGAGGTAGTCATGTGCTTTCGCCATATTCCGTATCGGTACTATGTTATGTGTTGATAAGTGTTGAGTGGGTAGATCTATGCTAGTACACTCTCTAGACTAAGATGAGTGCACTCTTATGATTAAACACCGCGCAAGCATCCGCAAGTACAAGATAGTATTTAAGGCAAAAGCCTAACCATAGCAATACGATCGATGATCCATTGTTCCCTTGTGCAAAAGCGTGCGAACTGGGGTTCAGGTTTCTGTCACTCCGGCAATCCACCGTAAGCATTCTTTGTACACAATGTATTCCCCTAGGTCCTTAATAAGGCGAAGTGTTGAGTGTTCAACTCACACAACACCACTAGTAGAATAACAACACAACTTAAGTATCAAACAACACATATTACTTCAACAGCATATGACTACTAACAACAAGACTTTCCCCATGTCCTCAAGAACTAAGGTAACTACTCACAAGACATAAAAGAGATCATGATCAGTGGGGATAAATATGTGATAAACAATCTTGACATAATAATATTTCTCCAACAAAACTCAATAGCATTCACCACAAAGTAGTAATCAACACCGATGGAGTAGAGAGGATAGGTAGTACAAGTTACAACACGAGTTGCGATGGAAAGATGAGATTTGGATGAAGATGGAGATGGTGCTGGTGTTGGGGATGATGTTGATGATGATCTCGATGATGCCCGTGACGATGGTGATGACGATGGCGATGATCTCCCCTTCCGGGAGGTGATCTCCCTGGCGGAATCTATCCGCCGGAGATGGCTTTTTCTTCTCTGTAGGTTTCCGCCACGGAGCGGCGGCGGAACTCCGTCAAAACTCTGTTTTTAGGGTTTTCGGATAACGAGGAGTATATAGGCAAAAGGGGGCAGCCGGAGGTGGGCCAGGGGCTCCAGGCGCCTCCCCGGCGCTGCCAGGGGTGGGGCCGCCCCCCCCCCCCCCAGGGCGCCTGGACGCCCTGTGGCCCCCCTCTGGTTTCCCTTTTGCGTGCCTTCGTGATCCGTCTGGAAAATACCCTCCGTTGATTTTCAGGTAATTTGGAGGTATTCTTCTTCAGCAACTCAGCGTCCACTTTTTACCGCTGAATCCTGCGTCTGCTGCTTCGGCACCGGAAAGTTGTAAACTGTGTAAAATAGGCCAAAACAACATAAGAACATCATCGTAATGTGAAATATATCAATGAATAAGGATAAATTACGATATAAAATAGTGATGCATTTTGGACGTATCAACACCCCCAAGCTTAGACTTCGCTTGTCCCCAAGTGAATACTGAGCTCGGTAAACCTGTCCACAAGTTTAGAGAGTGAAGCGTCGATAAATAGAATATGGACAAGAAGCATCACAGTTTCTTCAGCAACTCAAATATCCTCAACAGCAATCTTCAACTCATAAGGCCCTTATAAAAGAGTGGTGTGACGACCCCGGCCCGACCGTGCACTAATCATACACGCAAATGCACACGATCAAGCCTAAGGACTCACGTGAAGGAATCACAACACAACTCTAAAACATAAATAAAACATACAAGTTATATATTACAAGCCAGGGGCCTCGAGGGCTCGAATACATAACAAGTGTCACACACATAGTCAGCGGAAGCTTTAGGTATCTGGGTACAGATACAACACAGAAGAAGATAGGCCTGATACACAGGCGGGGCAAAAGAAAAGCTACGATCGAAAAGGCGCAGGCCTCCTGCCTGGGACCTCCGATCCTACTCCTGGTCGTCGTCCGCCGGCTCCTCGTAGAAGTACTCGCCGGCCGGGTAGTAGTAGTAGCCAGCCTCGGGCTGGTAGTAGTAGTCGTCAACGGGGGCTGCTGGCATCATGGCTCCGTCGTCTGGTTTATCATGCGGGTAGGACAAAAGAGGAAGCAAAGCAACCGTGAGTACTCATCCAAAGTACTCAGCAAGACTTACATCAGAACTATACTAAGCAATGCATCATTTTCAAAGGAGGCTTTATGTGGGTGGACTAGACTGCAGAAAGCCAGAGTAGAGAGGGGAAAAGCCTAGTCCTGACGAAGACTAGCATCTTCAGGGTCTTGCAGCAATTAGAAGGGTGCAGATTAGTACATCATAATGTAATGTGTTTATAGTAATATCAATCTCATATCTCAAGTCACCAGTTCTAGTTGTACCGAAGTGGATACAACTCCGAGTGTCCGTTACCGTAGGACAGGCTATCGATAGATGTTTTCTTCCCTGCAGGGGTGCACCAAGTTACCCACCACGCTCGCTTAACTCCGGCCGGACACACTTGCTGGGTCCTGCCCGGCCTCGGCTAAACAACACGACGCAACCCGACCGGATACCGCCAGAGAGGATCAAGCACGTCGGACTAACCTATGCCCCCGGGGGTCTTGGCCATCGCCCCGGACGCTCCTGCACGTTACGTGGCCGTTCGGTAGCAGACCTAGCAACCCCTTATACAAGCACGCAGTTGCATCCTGGGTCCAATCCGAACGGGCCGCTCAATCGCTGACGTCGTGACGACTCCGGCTGATGTATACGACGCAGAGCACCCACTCACACCCACGTGGTGGTTAGTGCTATCGGACCCGAAGGCCCCTCGGATCAAATATCCAAATCGCTTAGTGGATTGGGAGCGCGCGGTAACGAGCAGAGCCCATGATACTGTTGGCCCCGTCGTCCCGTCTCGAGGACTTGTGACAAGGACTAAGAATGACCGGCCACGCCTCGTAGTTATCTCGCGGGTACCCTCACTGGTCACCTGACTCCACAGCTCACGCCTCAAAGGCACTCGCGGGTACCCCTCTGGGTCAACCCGCCTCCATCCAACATGTGTAGCAGTAACTTCAAAGTGTCTTCAGACGCACGATACCTCTGGCCGCACGCCTTTGTTCCTGCCGACGTCCGGCCTCGGGGATCGATACGTCTTTAAACACGGTACGGTAAACCAGGGCATCCGTGTGGTTTCCATGCCGATGAGGAATCCGAGGAATCACCCTCGTTGGATTCCTAAACGACAAGTCCCGTTAAGGTGGTACCGGAGGAATCACCCTCGGCGGTAATCACCATAGCGGATGCACGACAAAAGCTAAGTCGGAAGTGGGAAGAGGAATCACCCTCGGTAACCCACAACGAGCTAGCTATACTACAGGGACAACATCGGAAGTGAGTTCGGAGGTATCACCCTCGTCACCTGATGTTAACTCTGCGGAGTCGAGCATATTAGGGGGTGTGCGGTGTTGTGAAGAAGGTCAGGGAAAGGGGCTCGATCGTTCGATCGAGGCAAGGGTACTATGCGAGGCAACTACGAGAAAGCGGGACCACAGCAGTGCTACCCAACCTATACTAAGCAGTTTAAGAATAAAGACAGGTATCAACAGTATTTGCAAAAACAGGCTATGCAACAGTAATAGGAGCAGTAGCAGTAGCAGCAATTCTAATGCAAGAATAAGAGAGAATAGACATAGGCGATATCGGAATGATCAAAGGGGGGGTTGCTTGCCTGGTTGCTCGGTGGCAAAAGCAAGGTCGTCGGAGGGGGAACCAATCACCGGGACGGCGTCGGTCTCTGGAGCGGCGTCAGCGTCGGACTCTACCGAGAGAGAAGAGGGGGGGAAGAAACAGATAAATACACAGAATACAAGCATCACAAAGCGTGCTAGGCTAAGGTGCAGTGCAGGGTTGCCTAAAAACATGTCTAAGTCATATTAGTTATTTTTAGGATTTAACTGGAATTATTTACCGGTGTATGTGCACTATTCATCTACCAGAAACGGGCTAAAAGTTGCGGGTTCACCTCCGTAGAGGGTCCCGACACGGAAACGGATAGCACGGTTGGCTTCGTCTCGTCGTTCTGAGCAACTTTCATGTAGAAAGTTTTTCCATCCGAGCTACGGTTAAAAAGATATGAATTTCTAAAGATTATTGAAATTTCTGGAATTATTTTAAATATCAGAAATGAATTATTGCGTCAGCACTGCATCAGCATCACATCAGCAGTCAGCTGACTCGCTGACTAGGTCAAACTGACAGGTGGGGCCCACCTGTCAGCCTCTGTGAGCTTAACAAAATCTAAATTATATTAACAGAGGTTAATTAGGCTAGGGGCCCCACATGTCTGTGACTAATAGTTTAACTAATTAAGTTTTAATTAAAAAAAACGTTTTATTTAACTAAATATGCGGTGGGGCCCGCGTGTCAGTGACACTGGGCTGCCCAGTCAGCAGTTGACTGGGTCAACCCAGTCAACTGGGGCCCGTGGGGGCCACTGGCAGTGACCCTGGGGGTGGCCCCAAGCCACGCCAGGTCAGCACGGCGCCGGAACTGCGCCGGCGACCTCTCCAGCGGCGGTGCTTCGCCGGAGCGGCTCGGAAAAACGCTACGCCGCTCCGTTTCTTGCGTTTTAAAGTGCGTTCAAACGTGGAAGTAGTGCCACGTCGAACTGGGGTGGTCGCGTGGCCGGAGCTGCACCGTGGTGACTACGGCGAGCTCGGAGGCGGACGCCGGAGTTCGGGCCCCGACGGAAACGACGCTATGAGGCACGGGGAGAGGTGCTAGAGGCCTCGCTGGACTCGCACGAGCTCCAGGAGCTCGAAGCTGTCCTCGGTTGCGCACGACGGCGACGTTGGCCACGGTAGCGAGCGTCGTCGGCGGCAGCGGGTTCGGGCTCAGGCGAAACTCCGGCTAGCGAGCGCACGAGGAAGACTAGAGTGATAGGAAGCAACGGGAGCTCACAGAGGAGGCGCACGGTGGCCCGGTGCAAGCTTAGTAGCGCAGAGGCGTCGCCGGAGACGAGGTGGATCACCGGCGTCCCGAGGAAGAAGACGAGGCGATTCCGGCGCGGTGGTGCTCCCCGGTTTCGTCCGTGGCCACCCGAAGAACGAGCAGTCGCCGGCGAAGCCCGCGGACACGGAGAGGCGGCGAGGGGGTGACCGTGGCCGCGTGGTTGACGGCGAACGGCGGCGTCGGCTTCGGGCGCCGACGAGATCGGGGGAAGGAGAGCGAGGGGAGAGGGGAGAAATGGTCGAGGAGGACCAGGGGGGAGGTGGGCTTCGGCCTTATCCTCTCCCCTCACCTGCTACGCCCCGGTGTCGAGCGGGGGACGGCAGCGGCGGACGTGACCACGGCGGCGTCGACACGGCGGCGGGGGCAGGTAGAACAGGGGAGGAGAGGTGGGCCGGGCCGGCTTCGGGCCAGAGGGAGGCGACAGGTAAGGTTGTCTTCTCCCTTTTCTTTTAGTTAATTAACAGAGAGGTAAAAGGATTTATTTGGGCAACCAAATTAATTTTGAAAAATGTTAAACCAAGTCACATAATTCTTTAACAATATTTGGCACTGCCATATAAGGTTGGAGGAAATATTTGAAGTTGTTTTGAATTTATTTAAATGCAAAGGCATTTAAATTTGCTGGAATGGCTCTGTTTAAATTAGCTACTGTTCATTTTAGCAACATGGTGATGTTGTTTTCCTTAACAATTAATTGTTGTGGAATTTCTGCTATATGATGAACATTTTTGCAGTGGATTTTGAGCAACTTCAAAATGCACTTAAAATTTGAATTGATTTCAGAGGGAAAGTTTGAACTGGGTGCTTAACCACTGTGATCATATTAAGCAAATGATGATGACATGACACCATTAGTAGAGTGTCACAGTGACATGGTACAGAGGGGTGTTACAAATTCTCCTCCTCTAAAAGAAATTCTCGTCCCGAGAATTTAGGAGGTAGAAGCAAAGAGGTCGGGGTATTCCGCCCGAAGATTTTCCTCGCGTTCCCAAGTGGCTTCATCTTCAGTGTGATTCGACCACTGCACTTTCAGGAACTTGGTTGTCTTCTGGCGGGTCCGACGTTCAGCTTGATCGAGGATGCGGATCGGATGCTCCTTATAAGAAAGGTCATCTTGAAGCTCGAGCATCTCGTGATCCACAACACGATGCGGGGACTCCTTGAAAGATCGGCGGAGTTGCGACACATGGAACACATCGTGGATATGCGAGAATTGCGGCGGCAATTGCAATTTGTAAGCCACGAATCCACGTCTAGCAACCACGGGGAAGGGACCAATGTAGCGTGGAGCTAACTTGCCCTTGACGCCGAAACGGTGTGTGCCCTTCATAGGGGTGACACGAAGATAGACTTGATCACCTGGTTGATAAGTCAATCCCCATCTCTTGCGATCATAGTTGCTCTTCTGACGGTCCTGAGCCGCCTTGAGATTCTCACGCACGATACGGACTTGCTCTTCGGCGTGTTGAATAATGTCCGGACCAATAACTTGTCGTTCCCCAGTTTCTGACCAGTTCAGAGGGGTTCGACACTTACGTCCGTACAGAACTTCAAAGGGGGCCATCTTCAAGCTTGCTTGATAGCTGTTGTTATACGAGAACTCGGCATATGGAAGGGATTCTTCCCATTTCTTACCGAATGATATAACACAAGCTCGCAGCATATCTTCAAGCACTTGATTGACTCGTTCAACTTGACCTTGGGACTGGGGGTGATAAGCTGAACTCCAGTTGATATGAGTTCCCAAAGCCTCTTGAAAACTTTCCCAGAACTTGGAAGTGAACAGGGTGCCACGGTCCGAACTGATCTCCTTCGGAATTCCGTGGAGGGATACAATTCGGGAGAGATACAGTTCTGCTAACTGGCTAGCAGTGATAGTCTCCTTGATTGGCAGAAAGTGTGCAACCTTTGAGAGTTGGTCGACGACGACAAGAATGGCATCGTTACCCTTCTGGGACTTAGGAAATCCAGTAATGAAATCCATCTGCACCTTATCCCATTTCCACAGCGGAATAGGAAGAGGTTGCAGAAGTCCAGCAGGCTTCTGATGTTCTGCCTTCACGCGACGACAGACATCGCATTCAGCAACATAACGAGCAATATCCCGCTTCATATTAGGCCACCAGTACCTTTGGCGGAGATCACGATACATCTTAGTACTACCAGGATGGATAGACAGCGGTGTATCATGTGCCTCCTTCATGACCTTGTCAGTCATAAGCTCGAAACGAGTTACCACAATGCGACCTCTGAAATACAAGGTTCCATCTTCGGATATTGAGAAATCCCTGTATTTCGGAAGATGCAGTTCCCGTTTCACAACTTCAACGTAAGCATCTTTGGTTTGCGCTACCTTGACAGCCTTCTCAAGATCCGGCTGTATCACAAGGTCATTAAGCGAACCATGTGGAACGATATGCAGATTCAGCTTGCGTAATTCCTCATAAAGATGAGGCTGAGCTCGCTTAACCTTGAGGTTGGTGCTGTATGACTTGCGACTCAAGGCATCGGCCATCACATTAGCCTTGCCAGGGGTATAAGAAATACCGCAGTCATATTCAGAAATAGTTTCCAACCATCGCTTTTGGCGGAGATTAAGATCCGGCTGAGTGAATAAATACTTCAAACTTTGATGATCAGTATAAATCTCACACCGGTTACCGAGAAGGTAATGTCGCCATAGCTTCAATGCAAAGATCACTGCAGCAAGTTCAAGATCATGCACTGGATAATTCTCTTCATGCGGACGTAATTGACGCGATGCATAAGCAATTACTCTTCGTTCTTGCATTAGGACACAGCCTAATCCTTGACGAGAGGCGTCGCAATATATCACGAAGTCCTTGCAAGAATCTGGAGGAGCAAGCACTGGTGCAGAAACGAGCTTGTCCTTAAGAGCTTGAAAGCTCTCCTGGCATTTATCTGTCCACTCAAACTTAACGCCTTTGTGAAGCAGATTAGTCAGGGGCTTGGCAATCTTGGAAAAGTTCTCGACGAAGCGACGACAATAGCTTGCAAGGCCGAGAAAACTTCTCACTTGCTTGACATTCTTCGGAGGAGTCCAGTCCAGAATAGCCTGAACCCGTTCCGGATTAACGGCAATGCCATCCTTGGAAATCACATGTCCAAGGTAGGTTACTTCAGAAAGCCAGAACTCGCATTTGGAAAACTTAGCATATAGCTGATGCTCTCGCAGCTTCTCCAGAACAAGGCGAAGATGTTCGGCGTGTTCTTCCTTGTTCTTTGAGAATACCAGAATATCATCCAGATATACCACGACGAACTTGTCGAGGTAATCCATGAATATATAATTCATCAGGCGGGAGAAGGTAGCTGGAGCATTAGTCAGTCCAAAAGACATGACAGTGTACTCATACGAGCCATAGCGAGTAACAAATGCAGTCTTTGGAATATCCTCTTCGCGAACACGGATCTGGTGATAACCCAACCTCAAGTCAAGTTTAGAAAACACCGATGATCCAGCCAGTTGATCATATAAGTCATTGATCCGAGGAAGCGGATATTTATTCTGGATGGTTGCCTGGTTGATAGGTCGGTAATCTTGTACCAGCCTATTCGTACCATCTTTCTTCTTGACGAAAAGAGACGGTGCTCCCCAGGCAGAGGAACTAGGACGAATGAAGCCCTTCCTGAGTGACTTGTCGATTTCCTCCTTAAGCTCGAGGAGCTCATGCGGTGGCATCTTGTAAGGACGCTTCGCAATAGGAGTAGTACCCGGCTTCAAGTCAATAACAAATTCGACGGCTCGAGCAGGGGGTATTCCTGGAAGTTCTTCTGGGAAGACATCCGGGAAATCACGTACCACTGGTATGTTTTCGAGCCCTTCAAGTGGTGAAGCATTCAATGCATTTGAGGCATAGATTTGAGCCTCGGCATCACGAGATATACGAGCGCGACAACTCACGAGTTGATTCGAGGGGTGCCGAAGACGTACAGTCTTGGTGGCACAATCGATTTGGGCCTCGTGAGCCTCCAACCAATCCATACCTAGGATAAGATCGATGCCGCAGGATTTCAGGACAATGGGGTGTGCCTGAAACTTCCTCCCTTCAATCTCAACACTAACTTGAGGACAGAAGAGGGTAGATCGGCAAGGACCCGCGGAGGTTTGTATTTTTACTGGATGACACAGTGTGTCAAATGTAAATTCATGCTTGAGTGCAAAAGGTTCAGAAATGAAAGAATCCGAAGCACCAGTATCGAACAAAACATTAGCAATTACTGAGTTGACAAGAAGTGTACCCATCACTGTGGCTGGCTGCTCTGGGTCTTCGCTCAGGTTGACGTGGTGAAGCTGACTACCACGAGCATACGAAGGCCTGATATTATTGTTGCGCTGTGGAGGAACTCCACGTCCACTGCCACGGCCAGCAGATGGAAGAGCCAGCTGACCCTGAACCTGCGGACAGTCTCTGGCACGGTGACCCAGACGGCCACACTTGAAGCAGAGTCCACTTTCTGGACGAATCGCAGGTGCTCGAGGTGCTGGGACTGCAGGCCTGTACTGCATTGGCGGTGGGGGAGGCAGACGAGGTGCAGCATAAGAAGGCCTGTACACTGGGGCGTTTGGACGATACATGCTCTGAGGAATCCATATGCGGCGCTTCTGAGAAGACGAGCCCGAAGATGAGCCCGACTCGCGAGAGCGCTTAAGAGCGTCCTTGTTTAACTTGAGTCCAGTTTCAACCTGAATGGCCTTGTTCACTAGAGTGGCGAAGTCCGGAAAATCAAGCGCCACTAAAGCAAGCAGAATATCATGATGAAGTCCGCGCCTGAACTTCTCCTGGCGTCTTGCGTCAGTAGCGATATCCTCCTCAGCATAGCGGGACAGTTCCAGGAACTCCCGCTGATAAGCATCAACTGACTTGTTGCCCTGAATCAGGTTACGGAACTCCGTACGCTTGCGGTCGATAACCCCTTCCGGGATATACCGAGCACGGAAGGCAGTCTTGAAGTCTGCCCAGGTGATGACAGTTCCAGCAGGCACTGTGTTCCGGTGCGTATCCCACCACTGGGCCGCCGGACCCTTCAGGAAATATGTCGCGAACTTGACATAGTTGTCAGGGGACACGGCGGCAGAATCCAGCTCAAAGAAGATATCACGCAGCCAATCATCGGCATCCAAGGGGTTGGCGGCACTGCGAAATATCGTTGGATTGAGCCGCAGAAATTCTTGCAGAGTGATAGCGGCTGGCTGATGCTGAGCATTGGCATTGACCTGGGGTATCTGGTTGAGCATACCCTGCAGCACCTGACGCTGCAAGTCAAAGGTCTGCATTACGGCAGCCATATAATTTGGCGGCGGAGGCGGAGGCGGAGGTGGAGGTGGATCATCGTTACCAGCCATCCTGATAATTCCAACAGGGGTGGTTTAGCGACAAGAATACACGTTGCATGAATTCAACAATGAAGTAAATATGCACGACCTAAGGGAAGTGCAATAATACAACATCATACACATCATGACATACGGGTTCGTACATAACGTCGGTTACAAACGGGCGGTATAACGGCGCAAAATCAAAAACTAGACATAGTAGGCGGCGCGCAGACCGCGGTAAGGAAGTACACAACGAGACGTAGCAAAGGCTACATCAACGTCGGAGAAAGGAACTGAAACGGGGTAGCTGCAAGTGCGGACGGCGGATCTCAATCGCAGAAGGATCCTGAGCTCCATGTGCACTCTGATGCAGAACCCGGTAGCGGTCGGGAATCAGAGGTCCACGAACTGGCGTGTGACCTCCAACCGCAGGCCACTCGACACCTGGAGGTGTGTTGATCCTGCGCGGACAAAGGATAGACTGAGGAAGTGTCCCTGCTTGGACAGCCGGTACCAACTGCGTCAACGTCTGGTAGAGAGTTGTCCGAGTGATGGACAACTCAACCGCCAGGGCCCGAGCAGTTCGATCCAGCGCCTGAGTGTGCTGAATCAGAACCTGCGGGTCATAACGTCGACTCTCGTACGGGGCACAGATAGCTGAGTAGTATCCAGTCTCATCTCCAGCAGGTGCATACGGAATGTACCGAAACTCAGAGGCATCCAAGCTATCTCTGTGCTCTCCTCGGAGGCGTGCGACAGCAGCGTAGGCAGCATCATGGACTGCCATCGCAACCGTCACGCCACTACCGCGAAAGCGGTACAGCTCAGTGTCTGAGTCATCCTGCCGGTCATAGATACGAACATCAGCATAATACTGCTCCTGGTTGAACTCGCGATACTCCTCGTAGACCATGTACTCGGGGTACCAGCGGTATCCCAGCCTGGTCAGGAGAGCGACTAGAATGGCCGGAAACCCAGGGGCATCTCGAGCCCAGGTGCGAAGCACAAGCTGAGTCTCCGGGTGAGGTGGAAACAGAGGATTCATCTGAAAGAAGAAGAGTCAGACTTGTCAAGTCCTGATGATAATTAAACAGAACTTGGTAAGAAAAGTTAAACAAACAAATGGAAAGGAATGATTATCAGACTATTCAGGTCAATGATAAGAAACCGCACTGATATCCAGCTCTCCGGGTAGATGTGAAAACGAGAACCTAATGGAGTTAGTAAAACTTAACCCGAATGGAAGAGAGATTCAGAGTCCCAGAGTATAGACGAGGAATAAAAGAAGCTACACCACCCAAGTGGCGACGTGGGGCCATAAGCCACACAGCCAAGTTAGTAAAACATTTTTGGACCTCTAGACTCGACTTCGGCCAAGGAGTTGGAAAGGGGGTTCCTACAGGCAGTCGGCTCTGATACCAACCTGTGACGACCCCGGCCCGACCGTGCACTAATCATACACGCAAATGCACACGATCAAGCCTAAGGACTCACGTGAAGGAATCACAACACAACTCTAAAACATAAATAAAACATACAAGTTATATATTACAAGCCAGGGGCCTCGAGGGCTCGAATACATAACAAGTGTCACACACATAGTCAGCGGAAGCTTTAGGTATCTGGGTACAGATACAACACAGAAGAAGATAGGCCTGATACACAGGCGGGGCAAAAGAAAAGCTACGATCGAAAAGGCGCAGGCCTCCTGCCTGGGACCTCCGATCCTACTCCTGGTCGTCGTCCGCCGGCTCCTCGTAGAAGTACTCGCCGGCCGGGTAGTAGTAGTAGCCAGCCTCGGGCTGGTAGTAGTAGTCGTCAACGGGGGCTGCTGGCATCATGGCTCCGTCGTCTGGTTTATCATGCGGGTAGGACAAAAGAGGAAGCAAAGCAACCGTGAGTACTCATCCAAAGTACTCAGCAAGACTTACATCAGAACTATACTAAGCAATGCATCATTTTCAAAGGAGGCTTTATGTGGGTGGACTAGACTGCAGAAAGCCAGAGTAGAGAGGGGAAAAGCCTAGTCCTGACGAAGACTAGCATCTTCAGGGTCTTGCAGCAATTAGAAGGGTGCAGATTAGTACATCATAATGTAATGTGTTTATAGTAATATCAATCTCATATCTCAAGTCACCAGTTCTAGTTGTACCGAAGTGGATACAACTCCGAGTGTCCGTTACCGTAGGACAGGCTATCGATAGATGTTTTCTTCCCTGCAGGGGTGCACCAAGTTACCCACCACGCTCGCTTAACTCCGGCCGGACACACTTGCTGGGTCCTGCCCGGCCTCGGCTAAACAACACGACGCAACCCGACCGGATACCGCCAGAGAGGATCAAGCACGTCGGACTAACCTATGCCCCCGGGGGTCTTGGCCATCGCCCCGGACGCTCCTGCACGTTACGTGGCCGTTCGGTAGCAGACCTAGCAACCCCTTATACAAGCACGCAGTTGCATCCTGGGTCCAATCCGAACGGGCCGCTCAATCGCTGACGTCGTGACGACTCCGGCTGATGTATACGACGCAGAGCACCCACTCACACCCACGTGGTGGTTAGTGCTATCGGACCCGAAGGCCCCTCGGATCAAATATCCAAATCGCTTAGTGGATTGGGAGCGCGCGGTAACGAGCAGAGCCCATGATACTGTTGGCCCCGTCGTCCCGTCTCGAGGACTTGTGACAAGGACTAAGAATGACCGGCCACGCCTCGTAGTTATCTCGCGGGTACCCTCACTGGTCACCTGACTCCACAGCTCACGCCTCAAAGGCACTCGCGGGTACCCCTCTGGGTCAACCCGCCTCCATCCAACATGTGTAGCAGTAACTTCAAAGTGTCTTCAGACGCACGATACCTCTGGCCGCACGCCTTTGTTCCTG
>LR738709.1:673421849-673439872 GCA_902687465.1 Secale cereale
TAGGCGATATCGGAATGATCAAAGGGGGGGTTGCTTGCCTGGTTGCTCGGTGGCAAAAGCAAGGTCGTCGGAGGGGGGACCAATCACCGGGACGGCGTCGGTCTCTGGAGCGGCGTCAGCGTCGGACTCTACCGAGAGAGAAGAGGGGGGGGGGAGAAACAGATAAATACACAGAATACAAGCATCACAAAGCGTGCTAGGCTAAGGTGCAGTGCAGGGTTGCCTAAAAACATGTCTAAGTCATATTAGTTATTTTTAGGATTTAACTGGAATTATTTACCGGTGTATGTGCACTATTCATCTACCGGAAACGGGCTAAAAGTTGCGGGTTCACCTCCGTAGAGGGTCCCGACACGGAAACGGATAGCACGGTTGGCTTCGTCTCGTCGTTCTGAGCAACTTTCATGTAGAAAGTTCTTCCATCCGAGCTACGGTTAAAAAGATATGAATTTCTAAAGATTATTGAAATTTCTGGAATTATTTTAAATATCAGAAATGAATTATTGCGTCAGCACTGCATCAGCATCACATCAGCAGTCAGCTGACTCGCTGACTAGGTCAAACTGACAGGTGGGGCCCACCTGTCAGCCTCTGTGAGCTTAACAAAATCTAAATTATATTAACAGAGGTTAATTAGGCTAGGGGCCCCACATGTCTGTGACTAATAGTTTAACTAATTAAGTTTTAATTAAAAAACGTTTTATTTAACTAAATATGCGGTGGGGCCCGCGTGTCAGTGACACTGGGCTGCCCAGTCAGCAGTTGACTGGGTCAACCCAGTCAACTGGGGCCCGTGGGGGCCACTGGCAGTGACCCTGGGGGTGGCCCCAAGCCACGCCAGGTCAGCACGGCGCCGGAACTGCGCCGGCGACCTCTCCAGCGGCGGTGCTTCGCCGGAACTGCAATCTTCTTTTGATCCTCGTGATGTTCCTTTAAATTCTTTGATTGCTAAAGAACAAGTAGATGTGAACTTTATCTCTAGAAACAATTTTAATAACAATGCTTATAGGAGTAATTTTGGTAGCAATCCTAGACCGTTCCCCTCTAATTTTTATGAGAACAACAATGCTTATCCTAGCACCAAAAACTCCACTACTGAACTAGAGATTATGCTTAAAGATTTCATCACTACTCAAAAAGCCTTTAATAATAGTGTAGAAGAAAAACTAAACAAACTAGATGATCTCTCTTCGAGGGTAGACAATTTAGCCAATGAGGTAGAATTGCTTAAAATTAGAACTTCTCCTCTTGAGGAGAGGAAGGTCACTCCTATGAATGCTATTCAAGTGCAAATTAATGAAAACATTAGGATGATGGCTAAACTTAAAGAGAGATGGGCTAGAGAAAGGGAGGAAGAAGATAGAATTAAGAACCTTCCTACCCACCACATTGTTGCTACTATCCAAGTTGTTGAGGATATCCAAACTCTTAGCACCCAATGCACTCCTGGTCCCAATGGACCTATTAATGGTGATGCTATGACTATAGAAACTACCAAACAAGTGAACCTAAAGGACACCACTACCACCTTACTTGATAGTAGTGACCTTGATTTTGATAATTGCACTCTTACCGAAGTTATTGATTTCCTTCACAAGATGTCTAGAGATCCCCGCACTAGCACGCTTAACCTTGCCTTCACAGAGCATATCACTAATGCTCTCATCAAAGCTAGGGAGGAGAAACTTAGAGTAGAAGCCTCCATACCTAGAAAGCTAGAAGATGGTTGGGATCCTATGATTAAAATTAAGTTGAATAACTTCTCTTGCTATGCTTTATGTGATGTTGGAGCTAGTACCTCTGTTATGCCCAAAAGAATATATGATATGCTTAAATTGAAACCTTTTGATTCTTGTTCTTTTGGTGTTCGTCTCGTTGATTCTTCCATAAAGAAACCTTTGGGGAGGATCGATGATGTTCTTATCATTGTCAATGACAATTATGTTCCCGTTGATTTTACTATTATGGACATTGAATGTGAACCTTCTTGTCCAATTATTTTGGGACGTCCTTTTCTACGCACCGTTGGTGCTATCATTGACATGAAAGAGGGGAATATAAAATTCCAATTTCCTCTCAAGAAAGGGATGGAACACTTCCCTCGAAAGAAAATTAAGTTACCTTTTGAGTCCGTTATACGGGCTAGCTATTCTTTTACTCTTGATAAAACTTGATCTCTTTGCATTATGCTTAGCTTAAAGGCATAAAAGAAAGCGCTTTTGGGAGGCAGCCCACATGAATAAAAAAATTATTTTGCTTTTGTTGTGTCTTGATGTTGTTACTACAGTAGCATCATCATTGTATCTTTGCTTTTCAACTTTGTGCCAAGTGTAGCCTCTGATTGCAAGAAAGTTCAAAAGTTGTGACGTGCCGTCCAGGAAACAGATCTTGTCCTTGGATAGAAAAATTCGTATAAAATCACCAGATCATCTTTTTGGTCTGAATTGTTTCGACAGCGTGCTCTATATAATTGTCTTTCGTGCGTCTGTTCTGAGTTTTTTTATTAGAGTTGCAGAAGTGCCCCGAAAAAATCATTTACTACCTGCTGTTCTGTTTTTCATAGATTCTGTCCTGTTTTGCCTTTCCTTCATTTTGCAAACCTTGAGCTTGCTTTTTCTTTGCAAAAACCTTTTGGCAATCTTGAGAAACAGTAGATCTTCAAGAATATCCTTATTTCCAGCAAGGAACAATTATTTTATTATGGGTACTAACCTCGCTAATCAGATTATGATGAGTTATGTATGAAGGGAGTTTTCAAGTGTGCGAGGGAAGATGATAAAAAGATTGAGGAGTGTCAAACGCTCAAGCTTGGGGATGCCCCCATGCACCCCCAAGAAATATTCAAGGAGACTCAAGCGTCTAAGCTTGGGGATGCCCCCGTGCATCCCCTTCTCCATCAACATTATCAGTTCGTCTTTCGTTCCACTATATTTTTATCACTTCATGTGTTATGTGCTATGCTTGGAGCGTCTTGCTTTTAGTTTTCCTTTTTAGTTTTCTTTAGCTTTTCATAACGAATCGGAACTCAGCTTTCTTTATGTGGGAGAGAAACACGCTCCACTTCTACCCAGAACACAACATAGAATTTTCATGTCTATCCTTGCTGTGTGTGTTCTTTGTCTTTCAATAGCTACTATCATGTTTAGCTTTTAGTTTTCATGCTTATCTTTTTAAAGAACTTTTGTTTAGTTGGTTGCTTGAACTCTCTTTATTTATCATGATTATCTTATTAAGAGAGTTTGCTTCTGTTGCATGGTTGGTATGTCTATGATAAAGATGCTACGTGCATAATGGTGCTTAGTAGTTCATGTTTTCTTATGGTTAGTCTCAAATAGCTGGGGGGTTTCCCATGTGTTATTGGAATACCAACATGATTTGTTTGCTTATGATGTGGTATGGTTTAGTAATATCTTCCTTTAAGAATTTATTTTGATTGACTTGGCGTATGCTCACGCATATTTAAGACTGTAAAGAAAGTCTGTCAAGCCTTGATGATCTTTTGTTTCTGAGTAGCGATATAACTACCATGCCTGATTCAATGTTGCTTTGTCGCTCTGCATGATTATGACCGTCATTGCTCTCTTAGTTGGTCGCTCCCAGTCTTTTGCTAACCTCCACCGGTACTAAGCGGACTTACTGCTTGTGCATCCAAATTCTTTTAAACCAGTTATGCCATATGAGTCCACCATACCTTCCTACATGGTATTTACCTGCCATTCCTAACGGAGACTTGCATGTACCATCTCGAAATTATTCAAAAAGGAAAAAAATGCATTACTGTTTTGTGCCTCTGTTTTAAGTCCATGAGGAAGTAGTAGTTAATTCATGATCTTTTTAAGTTGGACAAGCTTCACCCCGGGATTGCATGTCTAATGTGCAAACCCATAACACGAGAAGGAACTAGCATTGAGTGCGCCCGGCTCAAAATTAATATAACAAACAAACCCTCCTTCACGCTTTGTTCATGAGAAATCAGAAAACTTTGGCAGTGATAAACAAAGGAGATTAAGAGGATGTGATCGTCCTCATTCAGGAGCCGTTCCTCAAAACTTGTCCATCTCAAGAAGTGATTGAGTTGTCTGCTAGCATTCATTGACGAAACATGCATAATCAAAAAAATAATTATTACCTCTGTTTTTAAAACCAAGAGCTCTGGTACATGTTTTGTCTTTGTTTCTGACTACGGGTTTTCAACCTTGCCAACAAAAGCCACGGTTCGAGAGTCTCCACCTTCTTTTAAAGCACCAACTACTGAGAGCATGGTTGTCATTCTGAGTGTAATGTGCATTGTCCCAAAGTAGCATTGTCTTTTGCATGATTGTGATATCGTTTATTCTAAAATTATTGTATCTAGTCATCACTTAAACCTTGGAGGTGCCCCTGCATTTATGTTTTGCTTCACTAAAGGGGGCAAGCGAGATATCACTTTATCATATTTGCACACCATGCTCATTACAAATCTATTTGATGTTTCAGTATCATATTGTAAAACTTTCAGTTCTTTGTGATTTTCTCATGAGGCAACTTAATTACTACAGATTCATTGTCTCAGTAAGCTTTTGTCATATGACTATGAAAAATCCTTATATGGTTAATAGCATGTCACCACACAAATTATTCTTGTTATCATTTACCTACTCGAGGACGAGCAGGAATTAAGCTTGGGGATGTTGATACGTCCAAAACGTATCTATAATTTCTGCTTGCTCCATGCCTCTTTTGGGTGATATTGCTATGATATTTATACACTTCCATACACTTTTGATCATATTTGGACTAACCTATTAACTCAGTGCACCCTAGTGCCAGTTTCTGTTTTCTGCTGTTTTTGTATTTCAGGTTTTCCCATTACGAGAACTGCCAGAAAAATCCCGGAAAAATTATATAAAAATCAGCGTTCCAGAAGCTTCCCGGTAGCCAAAGTACAGCCGGAGGGGGGCCACCAGGGCTCCAGGCGCCCTGGTGGCGCGGCCCCCCTGGCCGCGCCGGGGGGGCCTGGGCCCCCCAGGCCTCCGCTGATGCCCCCCTTTGGCATATATTTATATCGTGTCCCGAAACCCTCGAGACGGGAACCCTTTTTCGCGATCTCATGTCTGTTCCGCCGCCGCCGCGCTTCCAAGATCGGGAGCGCCAGGAGAACTCTTCCCGGCACCCTGCCGGAGGGGAGGATCACCACCGGGAGCCTCTCCACCACCATGGACGCCTCCCGGATGAGTTGTGAGTAGTCTCCCTTGGACCATGGGTCCATGACCAGTAGATATGTGATGTTCTCCTCCCCTTCTTGTGCTTCACTAATTAGTCCTCGTGAGCTGCCCTACATGATCGAGGCACATATGTAATCCTTATGTTGTTGCTATGATGAGTTTGCTGGGATCCGATGGATTGTGAGATTATGTTCAGATTGTGTTTGAGTAATATATTTGATCTACCTCTTTTATATTTATGTTCGTAAGTAATTCTTGCATGTTCTCCGTTGTTATTTATTGCTTTGGCCAAGTAGTAGGTAGTGACTCCAAGAGGGAACGTTATGCTTGATTGTGGGTTCATGCCCCTCGATGACTAGCTTGAGTGACAGAAACATGAGTCTAGGGGATGTGCTGTTGCCACAAGGGGGAAAACAACGGTGCTTGTGCCCGCGGGTGCAAGGATTGTTTACTTTACGCAAAGTTCTTTTAATGCAGTTGTCTGTTGCTTTGAGTTTACACTATGGGTGGGACTCGCAACTTAATACCAGTGAGATGTTCTGGATAGATATCTCAAGGTGGATGATTAGTAGTAGATGCAGATGGATTTCGGTCTACTTGCCTTGGCGTACCGCCCATGCTTTGAACCTCTACCTTTCTTGTAACATAGTTAGCATTGGTTTGCGCACATAATTCTGTCAATTGCCCAACTGTAATTCGTTTATCTCACATAGCTGTTTTATCGTCTTTTGGGAGAGAGACATCACTAGTGAACATCATGGGACGCCGGTCCATATTACCATCATTGATCACATCTGCTATTTACTTTCCACTTTTACTTACTATTTGCAGCAATACCTATCACTTTTATCACTTGCGTTTGATCCTTTGTAAACTACAAGGCCGGAGGGATTGACAACCTCTCTGTACTCGTTGGGAGCAAAGTTATTTGTATCTGTGTGCAGGTCCACGTTGATTGCTAATATCTGGCGCGGTTAGCAGTTGACACCTTCTTGTTGAAACTGGGAGTCTCAGGGAAATCGATCCTTGGTATCTTTGCCAAGGGAAAACTTCCGCTACACTGCATCTCAAACCTTCCACTTGGGGTAACCAACAGGGGGCGAGAAGCCATCAGGTGGACATGGTCCACATGCAGAGGGATGATAACCTGGCCTACTTTGCCGAGGCTCTGGATCTGGTAGAGCAGTTTGGGATTGAGCACATCATGACTTTTGAGAATGATTTTGACCCAGAAATCGTTGCTCAGTTTTATGCTTCGGTGCACTTTCATACCAAGGAAGACCGCACAATGACTTGGATAGCAAATGGTCACAAGATGACTGCTACTTGGAAGGACTTCATGGATCTGATTCAGGTTCCTGACGAGGGACTTCACAACCCAATTGGAGCTCGGCCTCATGCCAACCCGGAAGCTGCCAACAAAGACCGTCTGTTACCTTTCTATATGGAGAAGACACTTGCAAGTGGTAAGAAGTCATGGGTGTTGAACCCCTTCCTGGACATAATGCATAGGATCTTCCGCAACACCTTGTTTCCTCGAGTTGGGGACAAGGACAAGATTCATGCATACCTCGTCGACATGATGCTGATGTGTGAGGAGGCTCGCACAGCTCAGTCTCCACCACTTAACATATCCCATATCATGTGGTGTGAGCTTCGCTTTGCGATCTACACTCGCAAGGTGTCCATCTACGGTTCGTTCCTGTTTCTGCTCATCTCCAAGACTTGGGAGCACCTTTACCCTGATGAGGAGTTCGAGGCGGAGTGTATTCGCCATGACCCCATCCGTCTTCGCATCAAGACTCGTTGGGCCAACATTGATACTCGTGCACAAGCTGCTGCAGCACAGATGGGTGTTGGGGAACGTAGTATTTTCAAAATTTTCCTACGATCACGCAAGATCTATCTACTAGATGCATAGCAATGAGAGGGAGAGTGTGTCTACGTACCCTCGTAGACCGGGAGCGGAAGCGTCTAGTGACGCGGTTGATGTAGTCGAACTTCTTCGCGATCCAACCGATCAAGTACCGAACGTACGGCACCTCCGCGTTCAGCACACGTTCAGCTTGATGATGTCCCACGAGCTCTTGATCCAGTTGAGCTTCACGGGAGAGTTTCGTCAACACGACGGCGTGGTGACGGATATGATGTATCTACTGGCGCAGGGCTTCGCCTAAGCACTGCAACGGTATGACCGAGGTGTGTTTCTGTGGAGAGGGGCACCGCACACGGCTAAAACAATTCAACTTGTGTGTCCTAGGGTGCCCCCCTGCCCCCGTATATAAAGGAGCAAGGGAGAGGCCGGCCCTAGAGGGGGCACGCCAAGTGTGGGGAGTCCTACTAGGACTCCCAAGTCCTAGTAGGATTCCCCTTTCCTTTCCGGAGTAGGATAGAAGGAAAGAGGTGGAGAGGGAGAAGGAAAAAGGGGCTGCACCCCTTGTCCAATTCGGACCAGAGGGGGGGTGCGCGCCTCCTTCCTTTTGGCCTTTCTCCTCTATTCTCGTATGGCCCAATAAGGCTCATATACTCCGAAAAATACCCGAATCACTCGGAACCTTTCCGATGTCCGAATATAGTCTTCCAATATATCAATCTTTACGTCTCGACCATTTCGAGACTCCTCGTCATGTCCCCGGTCTCATCCGGGACTCTGAACTCCTTCGGTACATCAAAACTCATAAACTCATAATACCGATCGTCATCAAACGTTAAGCGTGCGGACCCTACGGGTTCGAGAACTATGTAGACATGACCGAGACTCATCTCCGGTCAATAACCAATAGCGGAACCTGGATGCTCCTATTGGCTCCTACATATTCTACGAAGATCTTTATCGGTCAAACCGCATAACAACATACGTTGTTCCTTTTGTCATTGGTATGTTACTTGCCCGAGATTCGATCGTCGGTATCTCTATACCTAGTTCAATCTCGTTACCGGCAAGTCTCTTTACTCGTTCCGTAATACATCATCTCGTGACTAACTCATTAGTCTTTTGCTTGCAAGGCTTATTATGATGTGCATTACCGAGAGGGCCCAGAGATACCTCTCCGACACTCGGAGTGACAAATCCTAGTCTTAATCTATGCCAACACCACGAACACTTTCAGAGACACCTGTAGAGCATCTTTATGATCACCCAGTTACGTTGTGACGTTTGATAGCACACAAGGTGTTCCTACGGTATTCGGGAGTTGCATAATCTCATAGTGATAGGAACATGTATAAGTCATGAAGAAAGCAATAGCAGTAAAACTAAACGATCATAGTGCTAAGCTAACGGATGGGTCTTGTCCATCACATCATTCTCCTAATGATGTGATCCCGTTGATCAAATGACAACTCATGTCTATGGTTAGGAAACATAACCATCTTTGATCAATGAGCTAGTCTAGTAGAGGCATACTAGGGACACTCTGTTTTGTCTATGTATTCACACATGTACTAAGTTTCCGGTTAATACAATTCTAGCATGAATAATAAACATTTATCATGATATAAGGAAATATAAATAACAACTTTATTATTGCCTCTAGGGCATATTCCTTCAGTCTCCCACTTGCACTAGAGTCAATAATCTAGCTCACATCGCCATGTGATTTAATACCGATAGTTCACATCGTTATGTGAATAACACCCATAGTTCACATCGCCATGTGACAAACACCTAAAGGGTTTACTAGAGTCAATTATCTAGTTCACATCGCTATGTGATTAATACCCAAGAGTAATAAGGTGTGATCGTGTTTTTCTTGTGAGAGAAGTTTAGTCAACGGGTCTATCACATTCAGATCCGTATGTATTTCGCAAATTTCTATGTCTACAATGCTCTGCATGGAGCTACTCTAGCTAATTGCTCCCACTTTCAATACACATCCAGATTGATACTTAGAGTCATCTGGATTTAGTGTCAAAGCTTGCATCGGTGTAACCCTTTACGACGAACTCTTTATCACCTCCATAATCGAGAAACATTTCCTTAGTCATCCAGTTACTAAGGATAATTTTGACCGCTGTACAGTGATCTACTCCTGAATCACTATTGTACCTCCCTGTCAAACTCATGGCAAGGTACACAACATGTTTGGTACACAGCATGGCATACTTTATAGAACCTATGGCTGACGCATAGGGAATGACTTTCATTCTCTCTATATTTTTATGCCGTGGTCTGGCTTTGAGTCTTACTCAACTTCACACCTTACAAGTCAGGCAAGAACTCCTTCTTTGACTGGTCCATTTTGAACTACTTCAAAATCTTATCAAGGTATGTACTCATCGAAAGTCTTATCAAGCGTCTTGATCTATCTCTATAGATCTTGATGCCCAATATGAAAGCAGCTTCACCAAGGTCTTTCTTTGAAAAACTCCTTTCAAACACTCCTTTATGCTTTCCAGAAAATTCTACATCATTTCCGATCGACAATATGTCATTCACATATACTTATCAGAAAGGTTGTAGTGCTCCCACTCACTTCTTGTAAATACAGGCTTCACCACAAGTCTGTATAAATCTATATGCTTTGATCAACTTATCAAAGCGTATATTCCAACTCCGAGATGCTTGCACCAGTCCATAGATGGATCACTGGAGCTTGCACATTTTGTTAGCACCTTTAGGATTGACAAAACCTTCTGGTTGCATCATATACAAGTCTTCTTTAATAAATACATTAAAGAATGCAGTTTTGTTATCCATTTGCCAGATTTCATAAAATGCGGCAATTGCTAACATGATTCGGACGGACTTAAGCATCGCTACGGGTGAGAAAGTCTCATCGTAGTCAACTCCTTGAACTTGTTGAAAAACTTTCGCAACAAGTCGAGATTTGTAAACAGTAACATTACCGTCAGTGTTAGTCTTCCTCTTGAAGATCCATTTATTTTCGATGGCTTGCCGATCATCAGGCAAGTCAACCAAAGTCCACACTTTGTTCTCATACATGGATCCCATCTCAGATTTCATGGCCTTAAGCCATTTTGCGGAATCTGGGCTCATCATCGCTTCCTCATAGTTCGTAGGTTCATCATAGTCCAGTAACATGACTTCCAGAACCGGGTTGCCGTACCACTCTGATGCGGAACGAACTCTGGTTGATCTACGAAGTTCAGCAGAAACTTGATCTGAAGTTTCATGATCATCATCATTAGCTTCCTCACTAATTGGTGTAGGAATCACTGGAACTAGTTTCTGTGATGTTCCACTTTCCAATTCAGGAGAAGGTACAATTACCTCATCAAGTTCTACTTTCCTCCCACTCACTTCTTTCGAGAGAAACTCCTTCTCTAGAAAGGATCCACTCTTAGCAACAAAGACCTTGCCTTCGGATCTGTGATAGAAGGTGTACCCAACAGTTTCTTTTTGGGTATCCTATGAAGATTTACTTCTCCGATTTGGGTTCGAGCTTATCATGTTGAAACTTTTTCACATAAGCATCGCAGTCCCAAACTTAAAGAAATGACAGCTTAGGTTTCTCGTCAAACCACAGTTCATACGGTGTCATCTCCACGGATTTAGATGGTTCCCTATTTAACGTGAATGTAGCTGTCTCTAATGCATAACCCCAAAAGAGATAGTGGTAGATCGGTAAGAGACATCATCGATCGCACCATATCTAATAAAGTACGGTTATGACGTTCGGACACACCATTACACTGTGGTGTTCCAGGTGGCGTGAGTAGTGAAACTATTTCACATTGTTTTTACTGAAGGCCAAACTCGCTAACTCAAATATTTTACCTCTACGATCATATCGTAGAAACTCTTATTTTCTGTTACGATGATTCTCCACTTCATTCTGAAATTCTTTGAACTTTTCAAATGTTTCAGACTTGTGCTTCATTAAGTAAATATACCCATATCTGCTCAAATCATCAGTGAAGGTCAGAAAATAACGATACCCGCCGCGAGCTTCAACACTCATTGGTCCGCATACATCAGTATGTATGATTTCCAACAACTCTGTTGCTCGCTCCATAGTTCCGGAGAACGGAGTTTTAGTCATCTTGCCCATGAGGTATGGTTCGCAAGCACCAAGTGATTCATAATCATGTGATTCCAAAAGTCCATCACTATGGAGTTTCTTCATGCGCTTTACACCAATATGACCTAAACGGCAGTGCCACAAATAAGTTGCACTATCATTATTAACCTTGCATCTTTTGGCTTCAATATTATGAATATGTGTATCACACGATCAGGATCCAACAAACCATTTTCATTGGGTGTATGACCATAGAAGATTTTATTCATGTAAACAGAACAACAATTATTCTCAAACTTACATGAATAACCGTATTGCAATAAACATGATCAAATCATATTCATGTTCAACACAAACACCAAATAACACTTATTTAGGTTCAACACTAATCCCGAAAGTATAGGGAGTGTGTGATGATGATCATATCAATCTTGAAACTACTTCCAATACACATCGTCACTTCATCCTTTAACTAGTTTCTGTTCATTATGCAACTCCCATTTCGAGTTACTACTCTTCTGCAACTGAACCAGTATCAAATACCGAGGGGTTGCTATGAACACTAGTAAAATACACATCAATAATCTGTATATCAAATATACCTTTGTTCACTTTGCCATCCTTCTTATCCGCCAAATATCTAGGGCAGTTCCACTTCCAGTGACCATTTCCTTTGCAGTAGAAGCACTTAGTTTCAGGCTTGAGTTTAGCTTTGGGTTTCTTCATGGGAGTGACAACTTGCTTGTCATTCTTCTTGAAGTCCCCCTTCAATCCCTTTGCCCTTTACTTGAAACAAGTGGTCTTATTAACCATCAATACTTGATGCTCTTTCTTGATTTCTACCTTCGCCGATTTCAGGATCGTGAAGAGCTCGGGAATTACCTTCGTCATCTCTTGCATATTATAGTTCATCACGAAGTTCTACTAACTTGGTGATAGTGACTAGAGAACTTTGTCAATTACTATCTTATCTGGAAGATTAACTCCCACTTGATTCAAGTAATTGTAGTACCCAGACAATCTGAGCACATGCTCACTGGTTGAGCTATTCTCCTCCATCTTGTAGGCAAAGTACTGTCAGAAGTCTTATACCTCTCGACACGGGCATGAGTATGAAATACTAATTTCAACTCTTGGAACATCTTATATGCTCCGTGGCGTTCAAAACGTTTTTGAAGTCCCGGTTCTAAGTCGTAAAGCATGGTGCACTTAAACTATCAAGTAGTCATCATACCGAGCTTTTGTCAAAACGTTCATAACGTCTACATCTGCTCCTGCAATAGGTCTGTCACCTAGCGGTGCATCAAGGACATAATTCTTCTGTGTAGCAATGAGGATAATCCTCAGATCACGGAACAATTCCGCATCATTGCTACTAACATCTTTCAACTTAGTTTTCTCTAGGAACATTAAAAAAATAAACGGGGAGCAACATCGTGAGCTATTGATCTACAACATAGATATGCTAATACTACGAGGACTAAGTTCATGATAAATTAAAGTTCAATTTAATCATATTACTTAAAGAACTCCCACTTAGATAGACATCCCTCTGGTCATCTAAATGATCACGTGATCCAAATCAACTAAACCATGCCCGATCATCACGTGAGATGGAGTAGTTTTCAATGGTGAACATCTTATGTTGATCATATCTACTATATGATTCACGCTCGACCTTTCGGTCTCCAGTGTTCCGAGGCCATATCTGCATATGCTAGGCTCGTCAAGTTTAACCCGAGTATTCTACGTGTGCAAAACTGTCTTACACCCATTGTATTTGAACGTAGAGCTTATCACACCCGATCATCACGTGGTGTCTCAGCACGAAGAACTTTCGCAACGGTGCATACTCATGGAGAACACTTGTACCTTGAAATTTTGTAAGGGATCATCTTATAATGCTACCGTCGTTCTAAGAAAAATAAGAAGTATAATAAGATAAACATCACATGCAAATCAAAATATGTGACATGATATGGCCATCATCATCTTGTGCTTTTGATCTCCATCTCCAAAGCACCGTCATGATCACCTTCGTCACCGGCGCGACACCTTGATCTCCATCGTAGCATCGTTGTCGTCTCGCCAACTATTGCTTCTACGACTATCGCTACCGCTTAGTGATAAAGTAAAGCAATTACATGGCGATTGCATTTCATACAATAAAGCGACAACCATATGGCTCCTGCCAGTTGCCGATAACTTTACAAAACATGATCATCTCATACAAAACCGTATAACTCATCATGTCTTGACCATATCACATCACAACATGCCCTGCAAAAACAAGTTAGACGTCCTCTACTTTGTTGTTGCAAGTTTTACGTGGCTGCTACGGGCTTAAGAAAGAACCGTTCTTACCAACGCATACAAAACCACAACAATGTTTCGTCAAGTATGTGTTGTTTTAACCTTCACAAGGACCGGGCGTAGGCACACTTGATTCAGCTAAAGTGAGAGAGACAGACACCCGCCAGTCACCTTTAAGCAACGAGTGCTCATAACGGTGAAACCAGTCTCGCGTAAGCGTACGCGTAATGTCGGTCCGGGTCGCTTCATCTCACAATACCGCCGAAGCAAAGTATGACATGCTGGTAAGCAGTATGACTAGTATCGCCCACAACTCATTGTGTTCTACTCGTGCATATCATCTACGCATAGACCTGGCTCATGATGCCACTGTTGGGGAACGTAGTATTTTCAAAATTTTCCTACGATCACGCAAGATCTATCTACTAGATGCATAGCAACGAGGGGGAGAGTGTGTCTACGTACCCTCGTAGACCGGGAGCGGAAGCGTCTAGTGACGTGGTTGATGTAGTCAAACTTCTTCGCAATCCAACCGATCAAGTACCGAACGTACGGCACCTCCGCGTTCAGCACACGTTCAGCTTGATGACGTCCCACGAGCTCTTTATCCAGTTGAGCTTCACGGGAGAGTTTTGTCAACACGACGGCGTGGTGACGGATATGATGTATCTACTGGCGCAGGGCTTCGCCTAAGCACTGCAACGGTATGACCGAGGTGTGTTTCTGTGGAGAGGGGCACCGCACACGGCTAAAACAATTCAACTTGTGTGTCCTAGGGTGCCCCCCTGCCCTCGTATATAAAGGAGCAAGGGAGAGGCCGGCCCTAGAGGGGGCGCGCCAAGTGTGGGGAGTCCTACTAGGACTCCCAAGTCCTAGTAGGATTCCCCTTTCCTTTCCGGAGTAGGATAGAAGGAAAGAGGTGGAGAGGGAGAAGGAAAAAGGGGCTGCACTCCTTGTCCAATTCGGACCAGAGGGGGGGCGCGCGCCTCCTTCCTTTTGGCCTTTCTCCTCTATTCCCGTATGGCCCAATAAGGCTCATACTCCGAAAAATACCCGAATCACTCGGAACCTTTCCGATGTCCGAATATAGTCGTCCAATATATCAATCTTTACATCTCGACCATTTCGAGACTCCTCGTCATGTCCCCGGTCTCATCCGGGACTCCGAACTCCTTCGGTACATCAAAACTCATAAACTCATAATACCGATCGTCATCAAACGTTAAGCGTGCGGACCCTACGGGTTCGAGAACTATGTAGACATGACCGAGACTCATCTCCGGTCAATAACCAATAGCGGAACCTGGATGCTCATATTGGCTCCTACATATTCTACGAAGATCTTTATCGGTCAAACCGCATAACAACATACGTTTTTCCTTTTCTCATTGGTATGTTACTTGCCCGAGATTCGATCGTCGGTATCTCTATACCTAGTTCAATCTCGTTACCGGCAAGTCTCTTTACTCGTTCCGTAATACATCATCTCGTGACTAACTCATTAGTCTTTTGCTTGCAAGGCTTATTATGATGTGCATTACCGAGAGGGCCCAGAGATACCTCTCCGACCCTCGGAGCGACAAATCCTAGTCTTGATCTATGCCAACACCACGAACACTTTCAGAGACACCTGTAGAGCATCTTTATGATCACCCAGTTACGTTGTGACGTTTGATAGCACACAAGGTGTTCCTACGGTATTCGGGAGTTGCATAATCTCATAGTCATAGGAACATGTATAAGCCATGAAGAAAGCAATAGCAGTAAAACTAAACGATCATAGTGCTAAGCTAACGGATGGGTCTTGTCCATCACATCATTCTCCTAATGTTGTGATCCCGTTGATCAAATGACAACTCATGTCTATGGTTAGGAAACATAACCATCTTTGATCAATGAGCTAGTCTAGTAGAGGCATACTAGGGACACTCTGTTTTGTCTATGTATTCACACATGTACTAAGTTTCCGGTTAATACAATTCTAGCATGAATAATAAACATTTATCATGATATAAGGAAATATAAATAACAACTTTATTATTGCCTCTAGGGCATATTTCCTTCAATGGGTACTGACGAGGATCCTGTGGAGGAGGAGCCAGCTGTGGTTAGTTCTGGAGGATATGCTCCTCCCTCGTCTGAGCCCTCTTGGGCTAAGAAGCTAAAGAAGAAGATGAAGGCCCTTTTCTGTATGCAAGCTCAAGGTCAGTACAGGGCAGATGTCACTCACAAGCAGTCTCGCCGGCGTGACAAGAAGATCATGAGGATCTTTGGTGAGCATGTGTCAAATGGATCCGAGGAGAACATCACCCCTGAGGCAGAATGGATGCCCCAACAAGGGTACAAGTGGTCTGAATCCGACGAGGAGCAGCAGGAGGAGCGGCAGGAGTCTGATGGAGAGCATGACGACTGAGATCTTCTACCAGAGCTACCACCTCTCTTAGTTTTCCTCTTTCCCTTTGTCGTGTCTCGATGCCAAAGGGGGAGAGAGTGGGATTTGCGTCTTGTGCCGTTCTATTTGCTTTTTCGTTGGTCGAACTCTATTTGCTTGTTTGCGTTTGTGTCGTGTGCGTGAGACTATCGTATGGTGTAAGACATATGCTCTCCTCTATCGTTAAACTCGTTATTATGTCTTTGCTATATTATGTTGTGAGCAGTTTATTTACTTACCCTTTATATGTGCTCACCTTATCCTCCTTACTATTGTGCGTAGACTCTTATTCTTTATATGCAAGGAGTATATTATCTGTAGAATATAGGGGGGGCATTGATCCTAGTATGTGTGTTGTGCAGTCCAAAGCACTCTCTATTGTATGCACACATCTAGGGGGAGCTTGCCTATATTCTAGTGTTTATTAGGTTGCATACTTTCTTATATATCCTTGTGCAAATCCCGTATTGTCATCAATCCACCAAAAAGGGGGAGATTGTAAGGGCATATTTCTCCCTAAGTAGTTTTGGTGATTGATGACAATACATTTGCGGACTAATCGTGTGCTCTAAGCTCTTTCAGATATATCTCACCTAGGCACAAGACGATTGTGTGCCCCTCGGAATCTATGGAAGACGGTGTTTCCTTTTGCTTCCTTTTCGGTGGATTTGAGTAATAGGAAAGCCGTACTATTAAGAGGGGGTCCGCTTCGGAAAGGTTTGGGTGGAATCAACACGTACACGTCCTTACTCTCGCACCACCTTTCCTTTGCTTCTCTGGAGCTCCGGCTGTTCTCCTCGTCAGTACAAAACCATGGCTTCATACTAGTACAACTGCCTGACAGGCGGTAGTACCGCTCATTGTAAGCGGTAGTACTGCACAGCCACACGGTAGTACCGCCTCAGGGCATGGTAGTACCGCCTCAGGGCACGGTAGTACCGCACCAAGTGGTAGTACCGCATCATGAGCACAGTAGTACCGTGTAGCTGGCCCGGCACAGTACCTAGTACGGTAGTAGGTGCGGAAGTAATTTTTTACTTCCGCATCCTACGCGGTAGTATCGTGTCGTGTTGTTGCTACTACCGTATTTCTGCGGATATAGCTACGGATGTATTTTATTTCATCCGTGCTTGTCCTCTGCCTGCTTATCTCTACCTTGCGGTAGTACCGCAGGGACGAGCGGTAGTACCGCTCAGGCAGTACTACCGCCCGTGTGTCAACGCAACAGAGTTAAGTCTAGGCTAGTGCTGCTCCAGCGGTAGTACCGCACCCAGAGCAGTAGTACCACTTGCCAAGCGGTAGTACCGCAACTTACGTGCGGTAGTACCGCGCTCTGCGGGCAGAATTGTGGGATAACGGTTGGATTTGTTCTCCCACTATATATAGGGAGTCTTCTTCTCCAAGAAGACTCACCTCTTCCTCCCCAAAGCTCCATTGTTGCTCAAAGCTCCATTTCCGCCCGATCTCTCTCCCTAGCCAATCAAACTTGTTGATTTCCTCGGGATTGCTTGAGAAGGCATCGATCTACACTTCCACCAAGAGATATTTGATTTCCCCCACTAATCCTTGCGGATCTTGTTACTCTTGGGTGTTTGAGCACCCTAGACGGTTGAGGTCACCTCGAAGCCATATTCCATTGTGGTGAAGCTTCGTGGTGTCGTTGGGAGCCTCCAATTCGGTTGTGGAGATAGCCCCAACCTTGTTTGTAAAGGTTCGGTTGCCGCCTTCAAGGGCACCACTAGTGGAATCACGGCACCTTGCATTGTGTGAGGGCGTGAGGAGAATACGGTGGCCCTAGTGGCTTCTTGGGGAGCATTGTGCCTCCACACCGCTCCAAAGGAGACGTACTTCCCCTCAAAGGGAAGGAACTTCGGCAACACATCCTCGTCTTCACCGGTTCCACTTGTGGTTATTTCTTCCCTTTACTTGTGCAAGCTTTACTTGTTTATCTTATATAGCTTGCTTGTGAGGGTGTTATCTTTACTTCCTATAAGTTGTCATCTTAGTAGCATATCTAGACAACTTACTTTGACGCTTAATTTAAAGTGGTTAAGAAAAGCTAAAAATTGTTAGTTGCCTATTCACCCCCCC
>LR738709.1:673439913-673454392 GCA_902687465.1 Secale cereale
CCCCCCCTCTAGTCAACCATATCGATCCTTTCACCTGCTATTCACCTCCACCTCTGCTTGTACCCGCTCTCGAAGTCGTCAAGGTTATCCATAGTAGAGGGGAGATTCTCGTCGCAAATGTATGATGTTCTTGCACACGACATTGAGGAAGTCCTAGTCATGGGACACGACCACCAGCGTCGTTGTTCTTCCACCGCATCATGGGACGCGACCACCAACGTCGTTGTTCTTCCACTGCGAGCACAGGGTGCTGCTTTAGACACAACAGTGTATTTCAATTCGTTTTCAGACGATTGAATTTCAATGATTTTGCAGTTATGCAACTGCTAGTACCCCGGTCGGTTGTCCCATGGTGATTGCTGAAACGGATTCATTTGATCATTCAAAGATTGACCTGGAACTTCTCCGAGGAGGCCCCTTTATGGTCAGGCTAACCAAGTTGCTAATGAGATTTCTAGAAATTTGGTGTATGAACTGAAACTCAGATCGGCCTAAGTTTGTCCACCTTCATGAACTAAAACTCGATCGGTGTGACTGCAGCAGTCCAAGTTCATTGTATAGATCAATAACAAAACCTTGTCAAAACTAAATCATTGGCATGTAATATAGTGTACTTGCCAGGTGGAGCGAACTCAACTGACAGGGATGTCGTCCCTTTAAATTTAAATTCAAAAGCATCTGCTAGGTGTCTGGCACACACACTGACACGCGTCAGCTGAACAATTGAATAATATTTAAAAACTGATATGGATTTCAGTGATTAGCTAATGTTAGCAAGTGTCAATTTTGTCAGGAAAAATCAAACAAACATAAAGGTGGAATCATCAATGTGAAAAGACTGCCACTGTTTTCATGGCAAAATAGTCCCAAAGGCAAGTGAGATCAACTCGTTGGACAACAAAAATCCATCCGGGTCACTCAGACGGGGGAAGGCCACCCCTCTCCCAGTCATCTCACCTTTGCCTTCCAAATCCGACTCAAAATCAGTAAGTTGTAGGGCCCGTCGATAGAGCAGTTTATCGGATAGGACTAAGCTGACTGGAGTGGTGTTTGAATAGTAAAGTGTTCTCGACAGTTCCAGAGTCATCACGCACAAAACTGCCAATCATCTTGTCTTCGAGTGCCCCTTTGCTGTTTGGCGCTGTGTTGGGCTCGGGAGTAGTGGCGCATTGGTCACCGGCCTGCACCTCTTCGACGTGTCGCTGTCGGTCGGGGACGCCTCGCCTGATACCTTCCTCCTTCTTTGATATTGGCATATCCGGGAAGCTACTCAATCGCTCGCCATCACCATGAAGTGTTGTCGGGACCATGTTGCATTGTTGAGGTCTAGACTCTCTATCACCCACCGCAGCTATGTTGATGTGTGGATGCACGCTCTGGTGGTGCCATGCTAGTTTCATTTCCTGTTCTCTAGCATGACCGTGCTCTCTTGGCTCGTCTTAACCTCTATCTCCCTCTTCGTAATTGAACTCCAAGGGCATCTAGGAGTTTTCGGACCCTTTTTTCAAATAAAAATCACGTGGAGGAGAGCCCCTCCCCCGGTGAAAATTCAAGAAAATATAAACAAGTATAATGTGCACAACATATGCGGAAGCATAAGTCTAGGTCCGTATTACGATCCACTTGAATATGATTATGTGTGGGCAGAGCCAAATAAAGATTTATGCATACATGCAGCAGCCACGTATCACGCGAGTTGCCACCATTGTTTCCCTACGCCGGTTTTCGCAACGGTGATTAAGGGTTTCCCCTTGAACACGACATAAAGCTTTAGGGTTCTTCGTTACTCTCTATTGCAATGGTCGGGGAATGGGTACATAGGTATTGTCACTACAAACCTTGGAGAAAATACTGTCAAAGCAATAGTAATTCCCTTAAGTCCAAAATGACTAATGTTGAGTGATTGACGTTCACAACACCACGATAAAATCAACACAATACATAAAAAGTATGATTGGATTGCTCATAGACATAAAGTTCTAATCATGCAAGGGTTAAACCATATCCTCGAGAACTAATACAACTACTCAAACATAAAAGAGGTAAACATAGAAGGGAGAGGCGTGATACAGGTAGATATCGAGTCAGTGAAGGAGAAGGCAAGGTGGTGCCGATGGAGTTGGCATGGGCCCGAAGGTCGGTGAAGCACGGTGGCGGAGCCTCCTTTTCCTTCTTGTCTTCGCCCTTCGTCTTCTATGGATGTGGTCTTGGAACAACAATGGAGAGGAGATGGTGATGGAGATTGCGTATATGCCGGCAGCTATATAGGGTTGGAGGTGTATATATAGGAGGCCTCATCGGGTCTTATTCCTCAATGTAGCTCCTCCACTTTGATCCAAGGGCTAAATGAGCCAAATCCGATCTCAATATCTGTCTTGGTGGCCAAGGAAGTTGTGGAAACAAACGGGGATGAAATCCACCAAGAAACACTTAGGAAACATAGTTGAAAACAAAAAAAAGCTCGTCCTACGATCAAACCAGGAAACTATGAAGATGCAATAATGGTTTAGATCGGATCGTTACCAACTCTGAGTTGCAGCGGAAGAAGAGTCAGTGTAGATCGTACTTGAAGTCTCTCAAACTGTTCAGTAACGATGCCTCGAACTGAAGATCGTAAACATAGCCTCTCCACAGTTCGCAAGCGTATGGTCTTCACGATCTGGCAGCGCCTTGCTGTCCAAAGCTATTCGGCGCCGGGGAATTAGAGGGAGAAGTTTAGAACCATATTGGAATTCTAATTATGAGGACTAGATAGGATTAGATTTAGCTCTAATTGAATCAACTAGAACTAGAACTAGAGGAACTTGTGTCTCCCAAGGGACAAAATATCTAGTATATATAGGTTGAAGGAGAGGGAGGGCACCACAAGGGGGGGTGTGATGCCCAAGGACCGACGCTTCAGTAGACTTCCAGTTGTTTCGGGTTTCGCCGTGTATTTCTTTTTGGTTGTTCTGTTTATTTTTTGCATTGCATCATGTCATCATGCCATCATGTCATAAATCTTTTGCAACCCAACTAAATAAATTGTTTGGACCTTCGGTCCATTTAAATTGAGGGATGTCATTTAATGATTTCTCTTTATAACATATCCTCCTAATAATTATGGAGCTATTATAAAATTCCATTAGCTTGGAAGCAACCTCAACACATGTGCAAATTATATTCCTTTTGATTCCATATTTTTATCCATGCACAACTTCCCCTAGGAGCCAACTTCACTTCCAATTTCCCCTTTATTTGGAGTTTGGAGATTCAACTAGCCATTTTATCTTCACGGGAGAATGTTGCCTATGTGCCCATGGGTCATATTAATTATGCTAAGCCACATCCTCAAATTCAAGCCCTTTTGGATTCCATCTAAAGGGATTTCTAAAGTCAAACAATTTGACTTGTATTCAAACTTGTTTGAATTTTTCATATTCCGAGAGTCCTCAGAAAATTTTATTATATTCCTCACATTTTTGTGAGTCCAGATAATTAACCCCATGCCCACTACTCTCCTAACCTTCTTCTCTCTTTTCTTTCTTCCTATTTTGTCTGTAATTGAATAGAGAAGAGGAGGAGGGGAGCAGCCAAGCCCAACCAAGGCCCAGTAGCCTCCCTCTCCAGCCGTCGGCCTCCCCAAGGCCATCTAAAGCCGGCCCAAGACCCAGTCGGGCCTTACCTAACCCTAGCCCGCGACCCCCTCCTCTCGCTCTCCCCCGATCCCTTCTCTCGCTCGATCCCTCTCCGTTCCGAGCGCCGCCAGCCTCCCCATCTCCCTCTCGATCTCTCCCTCTCCCTCTCGTCAACTCCCTCGAGTGTCCGGCACCATCTCCCTCCTCCCGCTCTCTCACTCACGCCACCGCACATCGACGCCGTGCCTCAAAGCTCCGCAAGACTCCGTCGCCTGCCGGCGCCGCCGCGCGCCCTAGCTCCCCGTCACCGTCCTCCCGCGCCTCGCCTCCACCAGGCTCCCGCACCCGACAACCCGAGCGCCGCCCCACTGCACTGTGCTACCTCTTGAGCTTGCGTTGTATTCCCTCGAAGAGGAAAGGGAGATGCAGCACAGTAGCGTAAGTATTTCCCTCAGTTTTTTAGAACCAAGGTATCAATCCATTAGGAGACCACGCGCCAGTCCCTCGCACCTGCACAAACAAATAAGAACTTCGCAGCCAACGCAATAAGGGGTTGTCAATCCCTTTTTCTTATTTCTTTGGCACGTTGATATTTAATTAATTATAATTTATAAAAGCCTCCTAATCATTATTAGGGCCTTTTATTATTAATTTAACAACCCTGGAAACATTTTGCACCTATATATCAATTCCTGGAATTACCATGTGAACCCCGAAACTCTTCTGGTAACTCCAAAACGCGTCGGATTTCTCTCGAAACTATTTCTAATATTACTGAAACTATTTCATAAATATTTTCTCATAACTCTTGCTCCACTAGCACTCAGAAGATCGTGATTCCCTTAAGCTTGCGACCCTATAGGTTTGGTAAAACATAGACATGAACAAAACCACTTTAGTTCAATGACCAATAGCGGAACCGTGGACATCCATATTGATCCCTTTGAATACACGAATGATATTTGAGTGAACCTTTGGTTATCATGTGTTATTCTCTTTGCTTCGCAATACTTTACAAAACCTGCGGTGGGATATATCGATATCCTCTTGAGTCGTTCTCATGCTCACTATACATGTCTCCTTGTTACCGAACATGTTCTAGCATCCCTCTGACCTATTCACTTGTGTCTTGTCAAACAGTGATGGATCTTGTCACACCGAGAGGTCCCTAAGACTATCTCTGCATCGTTGGAGGACAAAATCTCACTCTTGAGCTATCTAGCCCCTTGTCAAACTTTGTGATGAACCTATAAGTTGTCATTATAATCACCATGTTACAGCTGACGTTTGAGCAATCCCAAAGTTCATCGTACGGTAAGAAGTGACTATGATACTCTCATGGTCTAAGGAACTAAAGCATACATTAACTCTTTGTGTAATAACGATTGAATTATGACGATAATATCTCAAAGTATAACAAACAAGTTTTGGTCAATTCAATATGATCATTCTTCTAACGCCATATTCTCAAAGTTGTTTTGGGAGATATCCCAAGATCCGGAAAACATAATCACTTACAACACTTGAATTAATCCTAGAGGTGAGACTAGGATCGGGTTTGTTGTTTATCATTCCACACGTGCATATAAGTTTTTCACTGAATCACATATTACATGATAATATCAGTTATAATATAGAATATAAAGTCTTAATTATAAACATGAAAATAAATAATACAATATTATTGTCTCTGGGGCATACTTCCGACAGGATCGCATCTGATGTGGGAGATGTGTAGCTTTCTGGGTCTGGTACGACCGCCAATACGACCGTGTTTGGTCGTACTGAGCGTCGTCTTTTGTTCTGGACCCCTTTAGTAAAAACGCTCGCCATTTCTTCATGTGAACTCCGATTTTGATATTCTTGGGCTCATTGCATTTGTATGAATGGCGTCAATGCACGTGTGGTGTTGGATCTTTATTTTGCTTACTTTTAAAAAGTCATATTTGACACTTCAAAATGCCTATATCTGGTGCCTGGAAGTCCTCCGTGTGGATCCCAACCTTGGCATTTTCATTGTGCTTGGTCTAATCAGATGACTACCTACGCTGGAATCTGACGGCTGGCAAGGTGGCCGGTTGAGGATTTCACCGACCGACAATTAGCGATTCCCTGGTAAAAGAAAGACAATTAGCGGTCCCCATAAAGTTAGATCCTTTTTACACCAAGTTTGACCATATCACCTATAAACTTAATACCACGATATCAAATAGAGCTATGCTCTAGTACCCTCCAGCAAAATGTATAAATATACTCAAACAAATATAAACAATATATACATGCATAATACATATATAAATATCATAAATTAATTTTGACGAATGTGATTCTATCTCTTTTGGTGTATTTGGATCTAGAGAGATTTTAATGTAGTTAAGTTATTGTAATCGCTTAAACTATGTTTCCAACATCTAACATGATTCCTATAACACATACATTTATATATTAGCAAAATTATATTTGTCTTAAATAGAAGGAACACTTTATATCAATATTATCAACACAACCAGTAGGTGAATTTGCTACAAATAGTTTGAAACACATTGTTAGTAGTAGCTTTGTAACTAATATAGGGCATTTTTGCAGTTCAATTGAACTGCAAAAACATCTTATATTTGGTTATAGATGTAGTATCATATACTAATAGTTGTGCTAATACCAAAAGACATTTGCTCCCTCAAGTAAGAATACACGTCTTCTAAGTTTAAAATAAAGTTAGAAGCACTAGTAAAATGTTCCATTAAATCATTTTAGAACCTGATTGTATTCTACTTCGTAAATATCAGACAATTTTTTTGAACTTAAGCCGGGCAAACATATCAAATAGTGAAATTGCTGAGAATAAATAGGTGATGTGTTCTAATATATTTAAAGGACAAGCAAACAAAGAAAAATAATTACTGATTAGTGAAGAAAAAAAGTATTGCACAAATATAAAAGTTTTATATAAATAGGTGAGGACTTTCCATCTCATCTCCGCCACACACATGTGGGTCACATCGTGCTCCGCGGTGGCGGAGTACATGGTATTGGTCATCGACAAAAGAGAAGTTACGCCTTCTTCGAGGTTAATATTATTGTAATATAGGAGTTAGTCAAGTTTCGAATGAGATTGTTAGAAATTTTTGTTTATATGAGCTGAAACTTAATCAGTCTAAGTTTCTCCATCTCTCTGGAGGAAACTCAATACCTTTTTCTACATGAAACTCTAGGCACTTTATTGCAGGATTTCAATTAATCTTTTTGAAACACGCAAGAGCTTTGAGTATTGATTCGTTAAGATCAAATAGATAAAACATAGTTTATAGGCCTCCTTTGGTTTGGAGGAATTTCATAGCATTTCTATAGGATAGGATTCTTATAGGAATTTTTCCTTTAGAGCCCTTTGGTTCATAGGAATGGATTCCTATTCCTACATAGGATTGGTTCCTATCCTCCACATTTCATAGGAAAATAAAAATGAGCCTAGACTCAACGGAAAAATTCCTTTGGTGTGAACCAAATGACATCTCTTTTCCTATTGCTACTCATAGGATTTGAGATACATGTCATCTCATTTCCTACAAATTTCCTATTCCTACGATAATCATATCCTATGAACCAAAGGAGGCCTAAGTTACATGATGCTAAAGAAGAAAAGCTCTAGCAATCCGCGTCCACCTGAAGCTATGATAATTTCATGTCTCATGTTCTCCCACTATCCCTACTCCACTCCTCTTCATATGCAAGTTAGTTTCCATAGCTTTCACTCCGCAAGGATTTTGTTTGCCACCTCTCTGTCCTACGTTGAGCTATTATCAAAAGTTCGTCGCTTCCTCTCTTTCGATATGGAGAACATCACCAGAGTGATTATCGCGTTGGCTTCCTTTGTGTTTGCCCTCGAATAATTGGCGAACACCACCTCCCACCAAGGCACGAGAACTGAATTTTGCCGAGGGCACAAGATGGCAATATTCAGAGGTACGGTCACTAATGACTAGACAGTCCTGGAGAATGGGCACTGCGTTACGAGATGATTCATAGTTCCAGGCTCTGAAGGCACAACATACACAGCGGTTGGCCCTATACCTGGCCATCCCTCGGGCCGGGCCGGGCCTAACCAAGCCCGACACACACAAAAACCCAGGCACAGGCCCGGCCAGGCCCATGCGTCGGGCCTAACCAAGCCCGGCACACACAAAAACCCAGTCCCAGGCCCGGCCCACACGTCGGGCCTAGAAATCAAGCCCAAGCCTGACCCATCATCATAAAAGCTCGCCGGGCCTCTTCATTAAATGGCAAATATGGCGGGCCCAGCCCGGCCTTCGAGCTCAAAATCTAGGCCCGGGCCCAGCCCGTGAGTAACATCAAGTCAGGCTTTTTTGGGCCAGGTCGGGTCGGGCCATCCGGGACAAGCTGCCCATGGCCAGGTATAGTTGGCGCTGGAGCGTCCGATACGCAGCGGACTGGGAGTCCGTGCGCACCGTCGTTCTCCGCGATGGCGAGCTCCTGCTCCACCGGGACCCGCTCTGCCTCGTCCTGTTCGACGATGGGGGCAGTGTGGTGGATGCAAGGGCTCTCCGTGAGCACGAGGTTGTAGATATTGGGCACATCATTTCGTTTCCGTGTTTTTTTGCTAGGGTTCGGGATAGAATTCCGGCGAGCTCAGCGGTGGTCGCGACTCACGCCGGCGAGGGGGACGTTCGCGAGGTCACGAAGGATGTTGGGCCAAGTCGCGCGGTACACGGTGCGGAGACACGATACCGCGTCCCACCTGACCCACCATGGGTGGGGCCGGTGGTGGGGGAGCGCCCGGCAATGGTGGATGGCGTACACGTGGACGGCGATGGGGGGGCGTCCCACGCAGCCGAGCGGGGGTACAAAACCCAGGCGCCACGCTCCGCTTGACCTAGACGCGGCATTCTCCCATTTCTAGGCGGCGCATCGAAACCCTAGATCGAACTCTCCTCCTCCCTCCTCCTTCTCCTGGTGGAGGGGAAAAATCGGTGGTGATCTCAGATCCTTCGCTGAGATTACTGCTTCCACTCCCATGGCGGATCAGGTGGCGCACGGCTTCCGCGGCGACCGTCGCGAGGGTTTCGGCACTGGTCGGGCAGGCCGTGGTGCTGGCCGATTCGACCGCGGCGGGGGGAGATTTGACCGCGGCGGGGGCAGATCCGACCGCGGCGGAGGTCGTTTCTCATGGCGCCGCGAGGGATTCGACAACAACAACAACGGCAAGTCCAATCTCTCAGACTCCTCCGACAATTTGTGTTGGGAAGCTGCTGCGGCGGCCACAGATCGGGCCAACACCAACTCGGGTGGAGTCTGGGTGGAGAGAAATCAGAAATCCACGAGATCTGGCGGGGGGAGCAGTTCTATCCAAGCGGCTGAGATCAGCGCTTCCGCTGCTCCTTCGGCTATCAAACCCCCTCCGAGAAATCAGGTGCTATCCTATCAATCTGGCGATCCTTGCCCTATCTGCAATTCTGTGGGTCATTCTCCTGTTCGTTGCGCTCAAGCTTCCTGTGAAAGATGTAACAAATTAGGCCATCTTGCTTCTGTTTGCATTGAATTCCTGCCATGGGAGTGTATTGCCCCTATGTGTGCATTCCAGGCTAGAGGTCAAGGCTTTTACTATGTGCATGATTATTGTTTGGCAGAACAAGCCAGGGAAAGATCGTGCAATGTAGTAATTACTGTGCTGAAAGGGAATCCTACTACCAAGCAAATGAATGATGCTTTTTTCTTATATCTGGGTAAAACTTGGAGATGTTCTGCTAAGATACTTGAACCTTGGGTTTTCTTGATGAGATTTCCCAATACTAGAGAAGTTGATAAGGCGTGCTATAGTGATCGCATGACTATGAAACCTTGTGGTACTGTGGTGAGAGTTACCAGATGGAACCATGATGATGGAGCTAAAGGAATTCTGGAGAAGGCATGGGTCAGGATTGGTAACATTCCCACGGATAAAAGGTGTGAGAGAAATATAGCTTTTGTAGCATCTCTTGGGGGTGTGCCCCTGGAGATTGATATGACTACTATGTATAGACCTGAGTCGGTGAGAGTTAAAATGGGATGCCGTGATGTTGATGAGATCCCTCCAGTGGCTGAGGCAGCCCTGGGGGGGCGTTTCTATGATTTTACCTTCTTTGTGGATCAAGTGCTGGTTAGAGACCCTGATAGAGAGAAAATTAAGAACAAGATCTCTGAAGAGCAGGGCGAACCCACTCCCAAAAAAACAAAAGAAGATGGGAGGAGTTGAGGATCTTATGGGGAGTTCTTCAGTTGGGGGTAATGATGTGGGGGAAAAAAGAATATAGGGAAACAATGTGCCACTGATCTTCCCGAGTCAACTGAGTCAGTTAACTTGGATAGTTCCAACCATGACACTCTTCTTATTCATGCTATGGAGAGAGAGGCTCAAGCTGGGGCTGAAAAGAAACATGTAGATACTGGCATTTACCCTGCTGTCCAAGGGACCCCCACTCTTGTTGTTGGCTACCCTGTTGGTAACAAACAAAAAACCTATGCTGAAAAGGTCAAGGAAAATATACATGTTATTGAGTTAGAAGGCCCATTTGGAGCAAACAATGAAGAAAAGGTTGAATATAGTATCCAGTCACCTGATTCTGCTCTGGATTGTTGTGGTGAGGTGATCCCCACACCTCCTCTTGTCTCTGAAAATATTCTCATGTTCAGTGTGAGGACTGCTTCGACCAACCTGGAGAAGGTGGAGGAAATGGCCAAGGCTGCTGGCAAGAAAAGAGATATGGAAGGTACATCTTCACATATTAATTCCTTTGCTGTTTTATCTGATCATGACATGATGCTTAGAGCTGGTATGATGGGTGTGAAGATACCTGATAATGACTTCTCTAGAGTAGATATTTTGAGAGAACTAGAGAATTGTAGAAATAATGCTATAGAGAAAGATGCTCCTATTAATGATAAAATGTTCATTACTAATGGGAAGGGGGAAGATATACCAGTTAATCTAAAATGGGGAGATGATGATAGCAGTGATAATTCTGATTTTACTGTGGTTATACCTAGAAAAAAAAGAAGTAATAAGAAAGTACAGACTAGTATTTCTAGACCGAGAACTAGGAGTCAGAAAACAGCGGAGCCCGCTGTTAAAACTGGTAATGCTGCTAAGCCTCCTAGCAGAGTGACCAGGGGGGAAACATTCTAAATGAATGGTATCTTCTGGAATTGCGGAGGAGCAGGGAAAAAAGGAATGACCACCTGCTTTTCTGACCTTATTAAGGATCATTCCCTTGATTTTATGTGTATCCAAGAGACTATGAAGAAGAATTTATCTTCTAGTTTTCTTAGAAAGATAGACCCCTATAATATTCTTGAGTGGAACTGGATTCCCTCAACTGGTAAAGCTGGTGGTCTGTTAAGTGGTGTTAAAAAGGAGAAATTAGAAGTAGTATCTTGGACCAAGGGTAAATATATTCTCCAAGTGGTTTTATTCGATGTAGAAAAACAGAAGGTGTGGGCCCTGTTGAACACTTACGGTGCTGCACATGATGAATATAAAAAAGAATTTCTGTTCGAACTGGGTAATTTTTGTAGTCATTTAAACATCCCATATATAGTTGGAGGCGATTTTAATATTCTTAGACACTATGGTGAGAAGAATAAAAAGATGGTTATCTCACAGCATGTAGATAGATTCAATACTGTTATTAATACTATGTGACTTCGTGAGATTTATGTTGAGGGAGGAGTGTTCACTTGGTCAAATAATCAAGCACATCCTACTCTAGAAAAGCTGGATAGGATTCTTATGAATGGTGAGTGGGAGGATCTCTATCCGTTGGTAACAGCTAGAAAACTGGTTAGAGATGTTTCGGATCACAATCCTTTGCTTCTGACCTGTGATATTGCCCGCCCTCAAGCACCTAAACCTAGGGAGTTTAGGTTTGAAATTAGCTGGTTGGCTAGAGAAGAGTTTCTGCCCCTTGTCAGGAAAATATGGCAACGACCTGTCAAATCGTCTGACCCCATTGATGTGCTTAATATTAAGCTGAAACGCTTTAAGAATTTTTTTTAAAGGATGGGGCTCCGACAAATTTGGTCATGATAAGAAAAGGAAAAAACGGATTAAAGAAGAATTGGCAGCTCTTGAGGCGATGGAGGAGCGGGGCCCTCTTGACCCTGATTCTTTAAACAAGAGGGCCATGTTGTGTGGGGAACTTCAACAGCTTTTGGTTAATGAGGAATTGTTCTGGCTCCAACAATCCCATGAGACATGGTTGTTGAAGGGAGATCAGAACACGGCATTTTATCACAGAATAGCTAACGGCAAAAAAAGAAAAAATACTATCCACTCCTTCTCACATGGTGAAACCACTGTTGAGGGGACAGATAATCTTCTCAGGCATGCCACAGGTTTTTACAAGGAGCTTTTCGGCCCAGGTCCAGGGAATATGTTCCATCTAGACCCAGACACTTGGGCCCCCGAGGAAAAGATTACGGAGGAAGAGAATGACTTTTTGACAAAACCTTTTAGTGAGAAAGAAGTGAAAGCAGCCTTATTCTCTATGGATAGTAATAGAGCCCCGGGCCCTGATAATATCCCAGCGGAGTTTTATCGGTTTTGCTGGGATATTGTGAAAAATGACATCATGAATATGTTTGCGGCATTTCATGATGGCTCTCTTGATGTAGAGAGGTTGAATTATGGAGTTATTACTCTAATTCCTAAGATCAGCGGGGCTAAGAAAATTCAAGAATTCCGCCCTATTTGTCTCTTGCGCTGTCCGTATAAACTTATCACCAAAGTGTTGGACATTAGGGTAGCAAACTTTGCGGATAAACTGTTCAGTCGTCACCAAAATGCTTTTATTAAAAAGCGAAATATCATGGATGGTATCTTGACGTTGCATGAAGTGTTGCATCATACTAAAGTCAAGAAGAAAATTGGAATAGTTTTGAAACTTGATTTTGAAAAGGCATATGATAAGATCAATTGGGAGTTCTTACTGGAATGCCACAAGATGAGAGGGTTCAATACCAAGTGGTGTGGTTGGATTGATCAAATCTTGAGAAATGGTACTGTTAGTGTCAAAATTAATAACACTTTAGGGGCTTACTTTCAAAGTTGCAAAGGGGTGCGACAAGGCGACTCCATCTCGCCCTTCCTGTTTAATCTTGCAGCTGAATGCCTTACGAAAATGGTACTCAATGCCCAGAAAAACAATTTGTTCAAAGGGCTCGCTGCTGACCTTATTCCTAATGGTGTTGCCATCCTACAATACGCTGATGACACTGTCCTCTGTATTGAGGATGATGTTGATAAAGCGGTCAATCTTAAGTTGTTGCTATACTTGTTTGAAATGATGTCTGGTTTGAAGATTAATTTTCTTAAAAGTGAAGTGCTTTGCCTGGGCGGGGATGATACTGTTACTCAAAAATACGCTGACCTGTTTGGTTGTCAGATTGGGCATTTCCCTATGAAATACCTAGGAGTGCCTGTCAGTTATTCCTCTCTCCGGGACGCTGACTGGGAATACGTGGCGGTCCGATATCTCAAATGTTGCGGCTCGTGGATTGGCAATTCTGCCTCTTCTGGTGGGAGGCTAACTCTCTTGAATTCATCCCTCTCTAGCATTGCATACTATTATATGTCTATGTTTCTACTCTCTAAGACCTTTATTGAAAAACTAGATAAACTCCGTCGTAAATTCTTTTGGTGTGGAGGGACTGGCAGAAAACGCTATCACTTAGTTAAGTGGGCGAGGGTCTGTCGGTCCAAAAAGAAAGGGGGCCTTGGGATGAAAGACCTCCACAAGCAAAATCTCTCGTTACTAACTAAATGGTGGTGGAAGTTAGATACAGGGAAAGGGCTCTGGCAAGATGTGGTGATAGCCAAATACCTCAAAAACAATACTGTGGCCAACGTCAAACTTAAATTCAATGATTCCCCTGTGTGGAAAGCTTTGCTTAAGGTCAAGGATGTTTATATGGCTGGTAGAAAAATCAATATCAGATCTGGCAACATAGCCAGGGTTTGGCATGATCCTATTGGTGTTCATCCTCCTTTGGGAGATGTTTACCCAGAGTTATATAGCATTGCCTATTACCAGGATGATACCATTGCTCAATTCAGAAGCCGTGCGGAGGGGGGGATCTGTAGACGTAGACTTAATGTGGACTTGGCTCGGCAATTTGGAGAAGTTAAAAAAATTGCTGATGATAGTGTTCAGTCGACTGAACAAGATAATGTGGAATGGGCATTTGGTCCCAGGGGGAGATTCACTACCAAATATGTTTATTCTTGCCTGGAGAGGAACTTGTCTCGAAGTGATTATAGATGGATCTGGAAGGCTAAGCTGCCTCTGAAAATACAGATTTTTCTTTGGCAACTCTTTCAGGATGCAGTCCTTACTAGAGATGTTATGAAACGTAGAAAATGGACTGGTGATCCCAGATGTTCTTTCTGCAACTGTAGGGAAACTTACTTGCACTTGTTCTTCCTCTGCCCAGTGGCCAGGGTAACTTGGCGCACTATTGGGGCGGTGCTTGGGACGGAGTTATGTCCTAACAACTTATGCCAGTTCTATTCCTGGTGCTATGCTTTCCTTCCTTATGGAGAGAGATACTATACTATGGGCCTGGCGGCTGTCTGTTGGGCTATCTGGAACCGGAGAAACCAGGCAACTTTTGAATTCAAGAAATTGTCATCTCCTTTTGAGATTGTCTTCACTGTTTGCGTGCATCTATCTTATTGGGCAGGGCTCTTGAAGGAGGAAGAAAGAACGGAACTGGAGTGCGGTGCTACGCTTCTAAAGGAGAATGCCAAGAAGATGATGAGACTCTGCGCTACTGCGCATGTTGATGGGTGACTCCACTGCTTGGGGGGGGGG
>LR738709.1:673454449-673524454 GCA_902687465.1 Secale cereale
GGGGGGGGGGAGGATTGAAGAATAGAAAATCTCCAACCTCCCACCTGATGCCGTTTTCGTGTGACAGTTGCTAGCTATTTTAGACTCCTGATGGGTCGCTTCTGTGTAGGCTGTAATGAACTGTTTGTTTTGCTTCTGGTACTTTGCGTGGTTTTGGTGCTTCAGGGTTTTTGCCTCGTAGTGGGCGCTTCGATTTCGAGCGCTCGCAACGGGTTTCCCTGAAGTGCTTGAACTCGCTTTTTCCCTTTCCCTTTTCATTTCAAACTAAGGATTCGGTTGTATTTCCGTTATGCCTATAATGGAAAGGGGATTAGCCCGTTTCAAAAAAAAAAGGTATAGTTGGCGCTGAAGCACTCGATCTTGAAGATGATCCTTTCTGTTTGACCTCGGCGAGGATTCTATTCAGGACTAGCAGTTCAAGTTCAGTGTCCAGACTCCGTGACCTGTAAACAATTCATGTGTACATTATCAATAACTAAGCCTTGCCAAAACAAAATCCTCGCCAGGATGTACTACACTACATTATCATCTCAGGAGGCGCGTGAACTCAGACTCGTAGAAGGCACCCCGTTAAATAAAATTCAAATTCAGAAGCACCGGCTAGGAGTCTGGTAAACACACCGATATGTGCCGGCCCAACAATTGAATTTTTTTATAAAACAAAAATTGCTATGGATCCCAGTGATCCGCTAATGTCTAGTATATCAGTAAGTGTCAATTTTGTCAGATAAAATCTGACAAATAAGAATGTGGAATTATCAATGCGAAAAGCCAGCCACTCTTGTTATGGCGAAATAGTCCCAAAGGCAAGCGAGATCAACTCGTTGGATAGCAGAAATCCATCCGGGTCACTCAGACGGATGAAGGCCACCCTGCTCCCGGTCATCTCTCCCTCACTTTCCAAATCCGACTCAAACTCATTGAACTGCAAGGCCTCTCGCTCCTTATCCATGGTGATCACCAGTCCACTCTCAACAAAAGGCCTGAACGTATCACACAACGACCGTGTCAGACCCTCTCCAAAAGATTTACTGAAACTGTGCAGATCTAGCCCGCGCGCTGTTCTCAGTGATAGCATCACCGAGTCCATCGCCATATCCTTCGTCTCGGAGACGCTAGACTCGTGGCACCAGGTCCCGTCTTCCAGCTTCTGAACCCAATCCGCATAGTTCTTCATTCCTCTGGGCCTAGAGAACCTGACACCGTTGATGTAGCTTGCTGATCCAAGACCAAACGCATAGAACGGCCTGTTTTGCCAGTATGTTACGTTGTGCTTGCACTCGTAACCAGGCTTGCAGTAGCTACTGATCTCGTAGTGTTGATATCCTGCTTCAGAAAGCCGTTTCGAAGCTATCTTGTAGAAGTTCGCAGAGTCTGTCTCATTTGGGAGAGGAAATACACCAGGCGTATAGCTGCAACATTTAATATGGAAAGAATGAGATTGGCATCAATCTGACAAATATTTACATGGGAACTTGATCTTTAATACAGAAATGTTGCTGCAAATTAGACGAAATTTTTAGAAACTTGGATATAATTAAGATGGGTAGAGAACAACATGGCTTTATACAGTAGTAGTACAATGCAATTGGTCGTGTAATGCCCCAGAAAAATAATAATTGCCAGTTAAGCCTTTTAACTTCGCAACTATCAGCATCATGAGTTCGAGAAGAAGACTGAACTTCTTTCTCTGGAAGAACATAATCTTCGCACAGTGAGGCAACAATCCGAGCTTCGGTTCAGTACTCTACTTACTCAACTATAGGAACAGTTTCTTTGCAGGATATCAAAGATGGTGTAAATGAATACGGCAAAAAGGGCAAGAGTTGTAGTCCACAGACAAGTTAGCAAGGAGAGAACTCCATACCGGACAAGTCATAGCAATGGTTGGTTGCCACCTGATGTCAGATGGTTTATATGGACACCAGTTTGAGCACCAAAATTAATACTGCCACTTGGACGGCAGTGATCAGAAACGAAGAGGAAAAGATCATTCTGTCTGCCTGGGACGTGGTGCTATGATGTCCTAACGCTGAAGAAGCAGAAGCCATTGCATCTATAAAGGCGTACACTAATCATGCTGATGCCACGATGCCCTAATTCTAAAGAAGCAGAAGCCATTGCATCTATAAAGGTGCGCTGGTCTAAACTAATGAGGCCGGTGTCAATTGCGAGCAACTGTCTGACGGTGGTTAATGCCCTTGAACCTCATATGTTGTGCTGGTCCACAAGTAGTGGTACAATTTGGGAGATTTTTCCATTGCTGCCTGAATTCCTAAGTCACGGAATTTTCAAGATCTAAAAGCAAGATAACAGGGTAGCGCATGGTATACTCAGTACTGTAGAAAGGTGTTGCTTGGTGGTGCCAGTGTTCACAAGACACGGTCCCGGCCAAGCTGTTAGTTATGATATTGGGTAATTGTAATTAACCTCAGCTCTGCAATCCAATTAATAAGTGGCTCCTCTCCAAAAAGAGAAGACTGAACTCTATAACACAAACAAGTGCAAATCGAAACACGAATTGTAGCTAATTGTGCGACAATGATGGTTGTAGTGTGTTTGTTTTCCTCCAATTTCATCATCTATAGAACAGAACCACCACAAACAACACACATATTTGTCAGGACCGATAATATTTTCAAGATAGGTCACAGTAGTTATGCATAGAATGAACTCACATTTGCCCAAACTTGGTGCCCTGCTCAATCTGCAGGTCGTAGACGGAGACATGCGTGGGGCGGGCATCGACGGTGCACCGCAAGCTCTCCTCCCACATCTCCTGGGTCTGGTTGGGCAGGGAGGAGATGAGGTCCATGCTCCAGTTCTGGAGCCCCTCGCAGGCGGTCACGATCCCGACCGCCTCGTGCACCTCCCGCAGGCCGTGCGCGCGGCCGCACGCCCGGAGCAGCTCCTCCTGGAACGCCTGCACGCCCAGCGACACCCGGTTCACGCCCACGCCCACCAGCTCCCGCAGCTTGGCCGCGTCGAACGTGCCGGGGTCCATCTCGATGGACACCTCCGGGCACGCGGACAGCCCGAACCTGCCGCGCAGCGCGTCGAGCACCGCGGCCACCAGCCTCGGCGGGACCAGCGACGGGGTGCCGCCGCCGAAGAAGATGGTCTCGAGCGGCACGCCGTCGTCGGAGACGGGCCGCGTGGCGGCCACCTCCCGGAGCAGGAGGCGCACGTAGTCGGCGATCCGAGGGTCCTCGCCCTCGCCGGGGGAGGACGCGGAGGAGCCGAGCGCGACGATGGGGAAGTCGCAGTAGTGGCACCGCTTGCGGCAGAAGGGGAGGTGCACGTAGGCGGATGCCGGAGGGAGCGGCCGTGGCGGAGGAGGCGGCGGCGGGACGGCGGCGGCCGGGGAGGCATAGCGACGAACAGGTGGTGGGCGGGGTGGGCGGATTGGGGGCGGTTTCCTGTGCGGCAACTGGAAGACGAGAGGGAAGGCTGATCTTAGCATTACTGACCACTCGCCTGCCAAGGCTCCTCCCGGTGGGCTGGTAAAGAGACAATTTTGCATTGAGTTGAAAACGGCTACAAAATCCAAAATGATAAGTACTTAACATTCAACCATGTTTATTTTTTACGGAAACTTCCAACCTATTCACATCAATTGTCAAGGTAGTACAAAAAACATCAAAAATAAAATTATGTTCAGATTCGTAAATCATCTAACGACGACTACAAGCACTGAAGACCATCTAACAACGACTACAAGCATTAAAGACCATCTAACAACGACTACAAGCACCGAAGCGAACCGAAGACTGAAGTGAACCGAAGGAGCGCCGCCGTCATCACCTCTCCTTATCGGAGCCGGGCAAACCTTGTTGTAGTGGAAAAGTCGTCGTGCTAACCCTATAGGACCAGCTTACCAGAATATCAACCAACGCCGATGAAGAGAAGAGTAGATCGAAAGGATTCAACCTATAAATATACACACGCATACAAACAAAGCAAATCCGCATGGATCCACCAAAAGACAAACGTCAACCGAATCCCACGAGATCTGCCAGAGAAAAAACCTCACACACCCTCTGACGACGTTAGAAGCACCGGCTAAAAGGGCCTAGCTGGGGAGAACCTTATTTCATTTTCAGAGAGTCGTCGCGCGCCTCACCTATCTGAGTATGCCACAAACCCTGACAAAACTAAAAAAAACTTTAAAAAATTGAGCCCTCCTATCCGCAAGAGCCGGGACCATCATGCCTCCATGGCCCTATGGCCAGAGGCGATAAGGCAGACCAGCGACAGCGTTGACGGGAGGCACGGGAAACCCTAGCAGCTGGGTTCCCTTCATAGGAGCGAAGGGGTACGACTGATGCGCGTATTCAACCATATCTATTGATCATCTACATAAAGTACATCAGATCAACACAAAGACAAAAAAACAAAGAGACAAGATAAAACATAAAGTTACATCAAAAGCCCTCCATAGTCATTGACTCCATTCATATCTTGCATCTCGACTTCTCTTCAAACATTCAACGAAGGAACTACGGAAGAGTGAACTTACACATGATGTATTAACAACTTCAAAGGTTTCAAATAGCCGTATTAGTTGTTTACAACAATGTGTTAGAAGCTAAGACCATTGAACACAGTATGGTTGAGGGCACATCGTTTGTGAGATAGGTTGTTGAATTGTTGCTTCGCCGACTAGGAGCACGAATAAATCAACATACCCAATATCGAGAGCATGCTTAACAAAAGAAATAATCTACATGCCCAGTGATGAGAGCATGCTTGACAGTACTATCGGCCACCATCGACAGATAGGCTGAAGCGCCATGCAACAATCTACAAGAGCAGGAGCCATTGATTCGTGGGACAAAAACACCATCAATCTTCGGTAGGCTAGTCTGTATCGGCGAAGATAGCCACATCGGAACAACAATAAAAACCACGAGAATTATTCCGTACAACGCCGCATCCATTGTCTACACTTTGCTATTAAGTACATACTAGTATGTATGCACGTGCAATGCACGTCTTAAAAGAATTGAAGCATGACTCGGAAAAAGTATAATAGAATGATTTTGATAAATGGAATTCCACCCACAATTGTTTTTAATATTCACACAAAAAACTGTACATTCACATATAAAATACTGTAGATTCATTAAAAAAACTATATGTTACTCTATCTTTTTTTCTCCCCATTCTCCTCCCAAACCATCTTATCTGGGCTCAAGTCCTCATCCGCTCAAACGGTAATATGGCCCATGAGGCATCACATATGGGCCTTTTTTTCCTGGAAGGGCCACGTGAATGTTCTAGAACAGAGTAGAGGCAACATCAGTCTATTGTTCATGGCGAATCCGGCTGATCTTAGCCCTTGGATTTTGGAAACCAACGGATATGATTGATGCTCTGGATCCATTTCAAAACTGGTACACTATAGAGTAGTATAGATAGACGAAACACAAAATGGGTCCGGATGTTAATTAATAGTTCCCCCACTTCTAGAAATTGGATAGGCCGGGGAGCCATAAAAAAACACGAACCTCCAAAATAAAGGAAGAGCTTAAGTATGCACGCTTCTTAAGTACTCTCTCTGTAAACTAATACAAAATCGTCTACATCACTGAAGTAGTGATCTAAACGCTTTTATATTACTTTACAGAGGGAGTATTTGTTTACTTTTTTTGCTTGCTTTTCATCATACCTAAAACGAAGGTAAGGTTCCGTTGTTCATCTCATCCTTACCCTTCAGTACTTTCTCTCTTTTTTTCTCATGTCTCTGTTTCTTTCATCAGGTTTTCTTGAAATATGTCCTAACGTTCTACTATTTATTGTAATACCAAATAAAATTATTATTTTCTTTAACAAGCCAATAGTTTTTACCAAAAAAATATATTATAAAATTCAGTTAGCTAGGTAAATCACAGGTAGCATTTTGTAAACAATTATTTACATAATTAAATATATATGAAAAAACAAATAATGGATTAACGTACTAGAATATTTATTTCCAGTTACAACACACGTACAATTATTTAGTATTATATATATATATATATATATATATTAAAAAACATTCCCTCTTTTTCTTGAGTGTCACAAAACCTAACGTGCGTGGGCCCAGTTAACCAGGCCAATATCGGGGCCAACGCATTGCTCGCTATGTTGGCCCAACAGGTGGCTTTGCGCCTGCCTGCCGCCGCGTGCCCTATATATAGCTTGAGCCGCCGCGGCCCACGTCATCGCCGACGCATCAACCCCGACTCCCACGAGCGTCGCCGCCGTCGCCATCGCCGTTCCCCATCGTCTCGACGTCACGTCCCTGCTGTCTCCACGCGCCCACGAGCTTTGGCCACTGGCTTTTGGGTCCCAAGGTCTGAGCTTGCGATCAGTCAAACCCCCACTGACCTCCACAATTGCAGACCAGATGAATGCTGCTGCTTCTTCTAATCATCATCAACATGCTAATGACACGATTAACTACTCGATTTTGTTACCAGAATTTTCTTCCTGTAAATTCACTCGCGTGGTCGTCTCGTTGTTAATTTTCAATTTCCATTGTGAGATTGTGACAGGTTGAGCAGGATGGGGATCGCCACGGAAGGAGGCCCGAGAGAGGGGGGGAACCGCCGAGGCTCTCTGGACGAGATGGAGATGAAGGTGGCCAGGTTCTCCCGGGGGAAGGCTGCTAACCTGGGGGTGAGATTGCTGCTCTGCTACTGTCCTACTAGTGCAGTAGTTGGAGATTCAGGTGCTAGATGCTCTGCCTGCTATAATACTTCAGAAGTGAATCTGACATATTTGGTTTTCTCCGTAACAGGCTTTGCGCGACAAGAAACTGAAAGGGCAGCTCGCCGGAAAAGAGAAGCTGATTGGAGTGTCCGCCAAAGCTGCCGCGCAGGCTGAAAAGGTGCGTGTTTGTGGATTTGCTGTAGAATGTGTCTGAATCTGTAGCTATATCACTGGAAATCTGAGGGGCACTGACTTACAGTGTATGCAGAGTATGTGTGATACAAAGGGAATCTGGTATTCTGAACTGGTGACTTGTGACAATAGGATGTTCCATCGTATAGCTCATCTTTAGCTGTTCGCCGGTGTCATCCTGTTTGGATGAAGTGTTGTACTCATATGCTTAGAACCTAAGCCACATGTTAAATGTAACATGGATTGATCTGTCATTGCTGTTAAAGAGATGATAGCCAACCAGCGAATGAACGCGTAGTAGATTTTCGATGCATCTACTGTGACAAGGAGTAAAAGTACTGAATTTACATATACTCCTTTTGGTTTGTTTTAATCCATACCGCTTGACAGTTATGGCATGGATATGACTATCATTTATTGAATGCTGCTGATTTTTTTTTTGTTACTCAATTTGCAGTGGCTATTGCCTATCGAGGGGGGCTATTTAGAGCCTGATGGTTTCGAGAAGACATACAGAATTCAGCAACTGCAGATTGGGCCCATGTTGAACATTCGGGATTCAGTAAATCAATTTGATATGGTCTTACCTGGTAAATATGTAAATCTGCTTTAGTATTCTCTGAAGCTGCCACCCTAGCTACAATATCCTTATCCAGTACCAAAATTGGCACACGATGTCCACCTCGGATTTCGAAAGAGAACACCATTGACATATCTTATTTCTTGATTCTTGCTTTGTACTGTATGTCTTTATAGACTTGTCGTGTGGCCATTACAAATAACCTTAGTGATTACGTGAAAGGAAGCTGAAAGATGGTCTATAGAACATATATAACCATAGCATAATATTGGCACTGCCAGTCTTGTAATGTACGACTATACGGTTTCACTTATCGGAATGATTGAGTGAGAGAAATTTGTTGTGGGCTCCTATGTTCTTTCATTAGTCATACTCTATATTGGCACCTTTCTGAATGCTGACTATCAATTTACTAATTGTGATTTTTGACCACGTGTTGTATGAGGGGGCTGACTAGCTCTTTCGTATGCAGAACTTGGTCCTTATACTCTAGAATACACATCAAATGGGCGCTACATCATAGTAGGTGGACGAAAAGGTCATATTGCAATGATGGATATGTTGAATATGAGACTCATCAAGGAATTTCAGGTCAGCTTTCAGTATTTAAGCAGTTTGTCAGTATGTAGTTTTACTTGTCTTTTGTTCTTTTTTTTCTCAGTAAAATGTTCGCTATTGTATTTCAGTGCTGTGCTCATAAATTAGACTCATGAGAATAGTCTGGTCCTCAATTTTGGTGGAAGTTAGCAGCACTAAAAGTTTGTGCGTTTTGTTAGAGCAACTTGAAAGCAAGAACTAAATGAACGCTGGGGTTCCGTTTGCTAGTTCGACAAATATACTCATGCGAAGGCTAAGAGCCTAAGATAGCATTGAGAAATAAGCATATCTATTTTATGTACTCATAAGTCGTAAGTAAAGATGACACACCTTTTATTTGATGGAAGGCTTGGATGTTGAAGTCAAGGAACTACTTATAGTTCAGATTGTTGCAAGAAACTAGAGTAACTGTTACCCAACAGTTTGCTTACCTTGCAGGGATTACACGGGTTAATCGCCCTTGTACTTAGTTATAATCAGCCTTATACTCCGGTTATTCTGATAACCTGTGAGTGCACCTAGTACGAGTTTTCGACTTCGTAGACCTAGTCATTGAGTTTTTCATTTCATATGATTTGAGTGACAGCAGCTCAAATTCAGATCAAATACGCTGAGTTTACTGTAGGTAGTTTTTCTTGTTTGCCTAGAGCAGAGTAAAGTCCATTGTTTCTCTCCGTTGGTTTCCAAGGTATGCAGAAGTGATAGGCGCTAAGTGAGCGGTGTATGGATGCCTAGTTCTTACACGGTCACCTGTAACGTGGTGACAAGCAGCCAAGTAGCCAACCGAGCACCTGATCCAAGGACCATGCATCCAAGAGCAAAAATTACATAGAGCGGTAAGGGAGGAGGATTGAGGGTGGCTGTGGAGAATGTACAGGTCGTTGCAGCTGGAAGCTGGAGGAGGATGTTTCGTGGCGGTAGGGAAGTGTGGCTCATGGAGTCTGGACAATGATGGTCCCCTATCCCCATGTTTTAGTCCATAACGGAGCGTGTAAGCAGCGCCTAATAGCATCTTTCGAACATTGATGAAAGAAAGCGGACCTGACCCCTTCGCATTTTTTGTCCCTCATTAAAAAAAAGAAATTTCTTTATAAGGATGGCATGAATCTTGACACACACTGAAAGGTCTAAATAGAGGGCACACTGGTATGGGGGTACAAAAAATTCACACTCAGTTCTAATATTGTTCCCCACTTTTCCCCGACATCAGCCCCTGGTTTTTATAATCACTGTGAATGTAGACATCTCCAACATTATTTCTTGTTGCACCTCATATATGTATTGTACTTCTCTGATCTTATCTTTTTTATAGGTGAAGGAAACTGTGCGCGATGTGGCATTTTTACAGAACGAGCAACTCTTTGCAGTCGCCCAGAAAAAGTAATTTATTGACTGTACTCAAGCTTTGCGACATATTTCCATTTCTCATGAAGTATATCAACATGTTCCATGTGCTTAAAAAGATGTAATAAGATGACCCCTACAGCTTGATGATGTAAAGAAAGGATGGACAAATCCATGATCAGCAAAATAAGAACCGTTGTCAGAATATGTTTGATATATGGGCCAATCAGGCTATAGAATGACGCAACATTTCACTGTCTAGGTACCTGTTTGAACTGTTAGTGCATAAACATGTGGGCTAAGTACGTCTTAGGGTTGCCTTCTGACTTCAATATTTAAGAATGGGTTGTTGATTCTGGACTCTGGAACTGTTAGTTTCTTAAATCGTGTATTAACACTCTATGCACAAATTGTGCTTACAAGCAAAGTTTTAAATAGCCCGCTATAGCTCCGCTATAGCACGCTATAGCTTTTAGAAGAGGTTCTGCGCTAAACGTATTTTGTCCAACCACATGAGCGAACATTTTAAATAGCTATAGCAGAAGAGGTCTGCCGCTAAGAGGCTTAGCGCGCTATTTAAAACTTTGCTTACAAGTTGTGAAGGGCTGATTATATCTATCATTTTTTATAGTTCCTCACAAGAATATTGTTCAAACAGGTACCCGTACATATATAATCGTCATGGCACAGAAATTCACTGTCTGAAGGTAATCATGATTTAAATACCTCTATGGTCTCTACCTTTGCCCTGGTTTTTGATGATTTTGAAGAAGTAGTTGTATATATAGTAAATATATGCTCCTCTTCCCTGCCTTTGTATGAACTCTACAGAACTAGTGATTAATATAACTCTTATGTTAGGTACATTCAGTGATTTGTTCTTAGATCAGCTAATGGGAATACATAACCTTCCTATTTTTGTAGTTGGAAAACTATTAACTAGTGCCCAGACCACATATTGCTATGATTCTGCATGTCACTGTGACATTCAGATGCATATGCATTTTCGATAACTGAAAGCTTCGTGGTGGCAAAATGCCGAGCATGAGTGTCTGAATTGAATGTTCCTTTGTTGATGAATGTGGTACCTTTTTCACATAGGGCTTTCCAAAAGGAACTTATTGGCACGTACTAAACAGTTGAGTACTGCAAAAAATTGGCCGCAAGGAATTACTTTGGACAGTTCTTCTGTTTCTTAAGCATCATAACACTAGTGTATAGCAACACCTTCATAGCTATCAGTCAATCATTGAATTTGTACCCAATGCATCTCCATGAAAGGCGTGCTATCTCCAAAATACTTCTTTTGGGAGTCTTAACAGTGATCACTATTCCGTTTCACAGGAACATGGCGAATCGCTGAAGCTTCAGTTTCTGGATAAACACTTACTCTTGGCATCGATAAACAGCTTCGGGCAGCTCCACTACCAAGATATGAGCACTGGTGAGATGATTGCAAACTACAGCACAGGTCTTGTATGTACGGACGTGATGCGGGTAAATCCCTACAATGCCGTCATTGGCCTTGGACATGCTGGTGGGAAACTCACAATGTGGAAGCCAACCAGTGTGAAACCCCTTGTCACAATGTTGTGCCATAATGGCTCTCTGACCGCCGTCGCATTTGACAGGGGTGGTCACCTTATGGCAACTGCAGGTGGAGACCAGAAGATTAAGATTTGGGATCTCAGGAAGTTTGAGGTTGTGCATTCATACGGCGGACATGCTCAGTCCCTGGATTTCAGCCAGAAGGGGTTGTTGGCGAGCAGCAACGGATCTCTAGTGGAGATATACAGGGATTGCGGGGGCCAGGACTATAAAATCTATATGAAGCACAGAATGGTGAAGGGATATCAGGTGGGCAAGGTTTTGTTCCGTCCCTACGAGGACATCTGTGGGATCGGGCACTCCATGGGCTTTTCCTCCATTCTCATTCCTGGATCAGGCGAGCCAAACTTTGATACCTTTGTTGACAACCCCATGGAGACCGGGAAGCAAAGGCGGGAGAAGGAGGTGCATGCCCTCCTTGACAAGCTCCAACCAGAGACCATCATGCTTGATCCGAATGTGATAGCCACCGTAAGACAACTGAAGAAGAAAGCGAAGAAAACCAAGAAAGAGATCGAGGACGAGATTGAAGGTGCCGTCGAGGCCGCCAAGAACATTAGGGTCAAGAAGAAGACCAAGGGTAGGAGTAAGCCGAGCAGGCGGGCCAAGAAGAAGGAGGAGGAGGTTCTCAGAGCCAAGAGGCCTTTGTTGGATCAACACAAGGAAGTCAGTGGGCACCCGGATAAGAAACAGCGGATCGGCGATGAGACCGAGCTGCCGAAAGCATTGCAGCGGTTTGCCAAGAACAGGCTATCGTGATCTTAGTTCATTAGCGAGTGTGTGCTGTAGTCTATTATGTAAAGGAGTAGCTGGAAAGTAGTAGTAGTTCATGTGAACTTGTTAGAAAAATATGCACCAAAATTTTATTCTCTGCTGGGCATGATGTTCTCCGGGTTGAAGTTTGGTTTAGGTCAGCTGTTCTTCCTGGGCTGGCATAATTTTTATGTCTGATGATGATGAGGTTGAGGCTTGAGAGTCCCGTTTGATCTAATTACTTATGCCTTGGTGGTGTCTAACACTGTTTTATGTGCTGAGCTCCAATTCCTATTGGAATTCACAACACTGTTTTCGTAGGATAAATGTGCTTGGGTCAGAAACACTCGACCAATGCAGCATAGAAAGAAACAAAAAGTATGAGTGAATTGCAAAAAAACCACCACATTTCAAGTTCATATATGGATTTGCTACCACATTTCATGGGCGCCTCAAAAATCTACGAGTTTCCTTGCTAATTTTCTCGATAAACACCGATGACCTATTTAGGGCGATTTAATTCGATTCCTGGCAGCATGGGCGCGGCCCTCTGTCAGGTCCACATGACACCGTCGAGCGTGCTTGCGGCAGTCTCCCTAGTGGTTGTGGTTAGGGCTAAGAGGTAGGGGGGCTGCTGGCTTGGTGGGCCGGCTGAAAAACTGGGTGGCTGATGGATGAGCCCTCCGTCAAAACTAACAGTCAACAAAATAGTTGACAATTTTGCCATGTCAGCGTTTACAACATGTCCGGGCTGACAGAAATTAGATTAAATCATCCTAAATTGGTGATCAATGTTTATTGAGAAAATTAGCAAGGAAGCTGGTAGATTTTTGGGGCGCCCAAGGAATGTGGTAGCAAATCCGGATATAAACTTGAAATGTGGTGGTTTTTTGTAATTCACTCCAAAAAGTATAGTTCTGGGAAAAGGGCATGTGTTACTTGTGTATATGTGTATATGTTTTTCAGTTGTATAGGATCACTTAGATTCGTGAAGAGACTACCAAAATCCACTGAAAATTATACAGAACACTCTCTTGTTCCCAACCTTAGTTGTTGCTACCGCCGGAGGTCTCCTCCACAATCCACTGAAAGAAGAAAGGCAAGCATGATTTTTAACATAAATTTATATTTTATATTGGTCGTTCTACAATCAATTGTTTTTTCAGTCACGAAGAAACTAGTACCACTGCTCTAATGCGCATGATTAACAAAGATAGTATCACTTTCTTTCTTCCAGGAGAAGAAAGAAAGGCAATCTCCCCTCCGGCCGCCAGGGCGCCTTCCTTCGCCGTGTTGATGTCTACTACACGCTTCTATTCCTGTAGATAGTGTTGGGCCTCCAAGAGCAGAGGTTTGTAGGACAACAGCAAATTTCCCTTAAGTGAGTAACCCAAGGTTTATCGAACTCAGGGAAGTGGAGGTTGAACGTACCCCTTTCAAGCAACCCTGCAATCAAGATACAAGAAGTCTCTTGTGTCCCCAAGACACCTAATACACTTGTCAGATGTATAGGTGCACTAGTTCGGCGAAGAGATGGTAAAATATGGATGATAGGAGTGGCAAAGCAAAGTAATATAAATCTGTGATAAAAAGTGCAGCAAGCAAACAAGTGGTAAACGTGAGCACAAATGGTATTGCAATGGTGGAAACAAGGCCTAGGCTTCATACTTTCACTAGTGGCAACTCCCAACAACATTAACATAATCGAATCACATGATATTTCCCATAGAACATGCAAGGGGGACGCACTCGGAGGTCATTCCTTTGTGGTCAAGAGAGGACGAGAATTATGTAGGGCTACAAAAGCACACCTCAAAGTTCGTAGTTCTCAACCTATGGATTTCCCAATGTCACCGCGGCCATCCAAAGAGAGTACCACCATCACCACAATATATCTCAAGGATAGTCAAAGACAAGCACCTAGAGACTCTCAATCTTCAATCAACACACAAAAGAGGAAATCACTCATGAAAATATTCTTCTAACCCATGTCCAATAGACCGCTGTCACCTTGGTCTCGGGGATTATACTAGATAAAGACAAGTGAGTACATCAATCCAATACATAGAGGAAGGGGAAATATCATGGGATCACCCTAGATTAACATAGCCTATGATCACAACGAAGATCACATCATGGAAGAGAGAATTGACCACATAGCTACTGGTAGAAACCTCAGCCCCGAGGAGGAACTACTCCCGCATCATGGAGGGAGGAAGCAATGTCGATGGAGATGAATCCGGGGGCACTTCCCCGTCCCGGCAGGGTGTCGGCACAGGAATTCTGGTCCCCCGAAACTTGGTGGCGATGGCGGCGGAGATCGGAATAGCTTCTGGAAAAAAAGGGGTCCGGAATCAGGGTTTCCGCGACGGGTGTTAAATATATGCCAAAGGGGGTCGCCAGGGGAGCTAACGGGGGCCCAGGCGGCCTGGCGCCGCGGCCAGGAGGGGGGGCGCGCCCTCTGGGCACCTGGAGCCCCTGTGGCCCCCCTCCGGCCCTACTTTGGCCGCATGGAAGCTTCCGGAACGCTGATTTTTTATATATTTTTCCCGGAATTTTTCTGGCAATTTACGTAATGGGAAAACCTGAAATACAAAAACAGCAGAAAACAGAAACTGGCACTGGGGTGCACTGAGTTAATAGGTTAGTCCAAATATGATCAAAAGTGTATGGAAGTGCATAAATATCATAGCAATATCACACAAAAAAGGCATGGAGCAAGCAGAAATTATAGATACGTTTTGGACGTATCAACATCCCCAAGCTTAATTCCTGCTCGTCCTCGAGTAGGTAAATGATAACAAGCATAATTTCTGTGGTGACATGCTATTAACCATATAAGAACTTTTCACAGTCACATGACAAATGCTTACTGAGATAATGAATCTTTAGTAATTAAGTTGCCTCATGAGAATATCACAAAGAACTGAAAGTTTTACAATATGATACTGAAACACTCAATAGATTTGTAGTGAGCATGGTGTGCAAACATGACAAAGTGGTATCTCGCTTGCCCCCTTTAGTGAAGTAAAACATAAATGCAGGGGCACCTCCAAAGTTTAAGTGACGACTAGATACAATGATTTCAGAATAAACGATATCATAGTCATGCAGAAGACAATGGTACTTTGGGACAATGCACATTACACTCAGAATGACAATCATGCTCTCAATAGTTGGTGCTTTAAAAAAAGAAGGTGGAGACTCTCGAACCGTGGCTTTTGATGGCAAGGTTGAAAACCCGTGGTCGGAAACAAAAACTAAACATGTAACAGAGCTCTTGGTTTTTAAAAACAAAGATAAAAATTATTTTTGGGATATGCATATTTCGTCAACGAATGCTAGTAGATAACTCAATTACTTCTCGAGCTGGACAAGTTTCGAGGAACGGCTCCCGTACGAGGACGATCACATCCCCTTAATCTCCTTTGTTTATCACTGCCAAAGTTTTCTGATTTCTCATGAACAAAGTGTGAAGGAGGGTTTGTTTGTTGTATATTTTTTTTAATGAGTCGGGCGCACTCTTTGCCAGTTCCTTCTCGTATTAGGGGTTTGCACATTAGACATGCAATCCCGGGGTGAAGCTTGTCCAACTTAAAAAGATCATGAATTAACTACTACTTCCTCATGAGCTAAAACAGAGGCACAAAAGAGAAATGCTTTTGATTAATTTCGAGATGGTACACGAAAGTCTTCGTTAGGAATGGCAAGTAAATACCATGTATAGGAAGGTATGGTGGACTCATATGGCATAACTGATACGTCCAAAACGTATCTATAATTTCTGCTTGCTCCATGCCACTTTTGGGTGATATTGCTATGATATTCATACACTTCCATACACTTTTGATCATATTTGGACTAACTTACTAATCCAGTGCACCCCAGTGCCAGTTTCTGTTTTCGGCTGTTTTTGTATTTCAGGTTTTCACGTTACGAGAACTGCCAGGAAAAATCCAGAAAAATTATATAAAAAATCAGCGTTCCGGAAACAACCGTGCGTCCGAAGGGCAGCCGGGGGGGGGCCACCAGGGCTCCAGGCGCCCTGGCGGCGCCCCCCCCCTGGGCCGCGCCGGGGGGGCGCCTGGGCCCCCCGAAGCTTCCCCGATGCTCCCCTTTGGCATATATTTAAAGCGTCCTCCGAAACCCTCAGAACGGGAACTTTTTTCGCGATCCCATCTCTGTTCCGCCGCCGCCGCCGCTTCCAAGATCGGGAGCACCAGGAGAACTCTTCCCGGCACCCTGCCGGAGGGGAGGATCACCACCGGGAGTTTCTCCACCGCAATGGACGCCTCCCGGATGACTCGTGAGTAGTCTCCCTTGGACCATGAGTCCATGACCAGTTGCTATGTGATGTTCTCCTCCCGTTCTTGTGCTTCACTAATTAGTCCTCGTGAGCTGCCCTACATGATCGAGGCACATATGTAATCCTTATGCTGTTGCTATGTTGAGTTTGCTGGGATCCGATGGATTATGAGATTACGTTCAGATTGATCTTGAGTAATATATTTGATTCACATCTTTTATATTTATGTTCATAAGTAATTCTTGCATGTTCTCCGTTGTTATTTATTGCTTTGGCCAAGTAATACGTAGTGACTCCAAGAGGGAACGTTATGCTTGATTGTGGGTTCATGCCCCTCGATGACTAGCTTGAGTGACAGAAACATGAGTCTAGGGGATGTGCTATTGCCACAAGGGGGAAAACAACGGTGCTTGTGCCCGCGGGTGCAAGGATTGTTTACTTTACGCAAAGTTCTTTTAATGCAGTTGTCTGTTGCATTGAGTTTACACTATGGGTGGGACTCGCAACTTAATACCAGCGAGATGTTCTGGATAGATATCTCAAGGTGGATGATTAGTAGTAGATATTGATGGATTTCGGTCTACTTACTTTGGCGTACCGCCCATGCTTTGAACCTCAACCTTTCTTGCAATGTAGTCAGCATTGGTTTGCGTTCGTGGTCCTGTCAATTGCCCAGATGTAATTCATTTACCTCACATAGCTGTTTTATCGTCTTTTGGGAGAGAGACATCACTAGTGAACATCATGTGACTCCGGTCCATATTACCATCATTGTTCACATCCACTATTTACTTCTCGCTTTTATTTACTATTGCAAAACACTATCTATCACTACTATCATTGCTTTTAATCCTTTGTGAACTACAAGGCCGGAGGGATTGACAACCTCTCCGTACTCGTTGGGAGCAAAGTTATTTGTATCTGTGTGCAGGTCCACGTTGATTGCTAATTGCGCCGTTAGCAGTTGACACCTACTTGTTGAACCTAGGAGTCTCTGGGGATTCGATCCTTGGCATCTTTGCTAAAGGAAAACACTTCTACATACTGCATCTTACACCTTCCACTTGGGGTAACCAACGAGGGGTTCGAGGCCCATCAAGGAGTATTTTCTGGCGCCGTTGCCGGGGACTCCACTCTTCAGGATAGGGGAGTTGCATGCTATCTTTTACCTTTGCTTTTTAGTCTTGTTAGTTTACCTTTCAAATTTTGCTTTAGTACCTTTTTATCGAAAATCACAAAAATAGTTATCTTGCTTGCTTGCTACTATGGGTTCCACCGAGAACACCAAGTTGTGTGACTTCACTAGTCACAACAACGATGACTTTATTAGCACACCTATCACTACACCTGCCACTTCAGCACCTTCATATGAAATTAAACCTGCTTTACTGAACTTAGTCATGAAAGATCAATTCTCCGGTGCTGGAGATGATGCTGCTTTACACTTAAACAACTTTGTTGAACTTTGTGATATGCAAAAGTACCAAGAAATAGATGGTAATATTGTTAAGCTTAAGCTTTTTCCTTTCTCTTTGAGAGGAGAAGCTAAAATTTGGTTTCAGTCCTTGCCTAGAAATAGCATAGATTCATGGGACAAGTGCAAAGATGCTTTTATTGGAAAATACTATCCATCTGCTAAAATTATCCAACTTAGAAGTAACATAATGAATTTTAAACAATTGGATAATGAACACGTTGCCCAAGCTTGGGAACGTATGAAATCTCTTATCAAGAACTGTCCTACTCATGGTTTGACTACTTGGATGGTTATCCAAACTTTTTATGCAGGCTTGAACTTTACCTCGCGGAACTTGTTAGATTCGGCCGCGGGAGGAACTTTTATGTCAACTACACTTGGTGCTGCCACGAAGCTTCTCGATGAGATGATGACCAACTATTCCCAATGGCACACCGAACGCGCTCCAACAGGTAGGAAGGTAAACTCTGTCCAGGAGATTTCCTCCTTAAATGAAAAAGTTGACTTGATCATGTCTCTACTTTCTAAGCAATCCTCTGTTGATCCTCGTGATGTTCCTTTAAATTCTTTGATTGCTCAAGAACAAGTAGATGTGAATTTTATCTCTAGAAACAATTTTAACAACAATGCTTATAGGAGTAACTTTGGTAACAATCCTAGACCGTTCCCCTCTAATTCTTGTGGGAACAACAATGCTTATCCTAGCACCAAGAACTCCACTACTGAACTAGAGATTATGCTTAAAGATTTCATCACTACCCAAAAAGCCTTTAATAAGAGTGTAGAAGAAAAACTACATAAACTAGATGATCTTTCTTTTAAGGTGGACCATTTAGCCAATGAGGTAAAATTGCTAAAAATTGAAACTTCTCCTCCTAAGGAGAGGGAAGTCATTCCTATAAATGCTACTCAAGTGCAAATTAATGAAAATATTAGGATGATGGCTAAACTTAAAGAGAGATGGGCTAGAGAAAGGGAGGAAGAGGATAGAATTAAGAGCCTTCCTACCCACCACACTGTTGCTACTATCCAAGTTATTGAGGATGTTCAAACTCTTAGCACCCAATGTACTCCTGGTCCCAATGGACCTATTAATGGTGATGCTATGACTATAGAAACTACCAAACATGTGAACCTAAAGGATACTACTACCACTTTACTTGATGCTCGTGACCTTGATTTTGATAATTGCACTCTTACCGAAGTTATTGATTTCCTTCACAAGATGTCTAGAGACCCCCGCACTAGCACGCTTAACCTTGCCTTCACAGAGCATATCACTAATGCTCTCATCAAAGCTAGGGAGGAGAAATTTAGAGTAGAAGCCTCCATACCTAGAAAGCTAGAAGATGGTTGGGATCCTATGATAAAAATTAATTTTAATGACTTCTCTTGCTATGCATTGTGTGATGTTGGAGCTAGTACCTCTGTTATGCCCAAAAGGATATATGATATGCTTAAATTGAAACCTTATGATTCTTGTTCTTTTGGTGTTCGTCTCGTTGATTCTTCCATAAAGAAACCTTTGGGGAGGATCGATGATGTTCTTATTGTTGTTAATGATAATTATGTTCCCGTTGATTTCACTATTATGGATATTGAATGTGATCCTTCATGTCCAATTATTTTGGGACGTCCCTTTTTGCGCACCGTTGGTGCTATCATTGACATGAAAGAGGGTAATATAAAATTTCAGTTTCCTCTCAAGAAAGGGATGGAACACTTCCCTCGAAAGAAGATCAAGTTACCTTTTGAGTCCGTTGTACGGGCTAGTTATTCTTTTACTCTTGATAAAACTTGATCTATATGCATTATGCCTAGCTTAAAGGCATAAAAGAAAGCGCTTTTGGGAGGCAGCCCACATGAATAAATTTTTTGCTTTTGTTGAGTCTTGATGTTGTTTACTGCTGTAGCATCATCATTGTATCTTTACTTTTCATATTTGTGCCAAGTATAGCCTCTGACTGCTAGAAAGTTCAAAAGTTGTGAGGTGCTGTCCAGGAAACAGATTCTGTCCTCGGATAGAAAAATTCGTATAAAATCACCAGTTCATCTTTTTTGTCTGAATTTTTTCGACAGCGTTCTCTCTATAATTTTCTTTCGTGCGTCTGTTCTGAGTTTTTTGATTTGAGTTGCAGAAGTATCCCGAACAGATCGATTACTACCTGCTGTTCTGTTTTTCACAGATTCTGTCCTGTTTTGCCTTTCCTTCAGTTTGCAAACCAAGAGCTTGCTTTTTCTTTGCAAAAACCTTTTGGCAATCTTGAGAAACAGTAGAACTTCAAGAATATCTTTATTTCCAGCAAGGTATAATTATTTTATTAAGGGTACTAACCTCGCTAATCAGATTATGATGAGTTATGTATGAAGGGAGTTTTCAAGTGTGCGAGGGAAGATGATAAAAAGATTCAGGAGTGTCAAGCGCTCAAGCTTGGGGATGCCCCCGTGCACCCCCAAGAAATATTCAAGGAGACTCAAGCGTCTAAGCTTGGGGATGCCCCCGTGCATCCCCTTCTCCATCAACATTATCAGTTCGTCTTTCGTTTCGCTATATTTTTATCACTTCATGTGTTATGTGCTATGCTTGGAGCGTCTTGCTTTTAGTTTTTTTTTAGTTTTTCATAACGAGTCGGAACTCAGCATTCCTTTATGTGGGAGAGAAACACGCTCCACTTCTACCTAGAACATAACATAGAATTTTCATGTCTATCGTTGCTGTGTGTGTTCTTTGTCTTTTAATAGCTACTATCGTGCTCTGCTCTCAGTATTCATGCTTATCTTTTCAAAGAGCTTTTGTTTAGTTGGTTGCTTGAACTCTCTTTAAATTACCATGATCACCTTATTAAGAGAGTTTGCTTCCGTTGCATTGGTTAATATGTCTATGATAAGGATGCTACGTGCATAATGGTGCTTAGTAGTTCAGGTTTCTTATGGTTAGTCTCAAATAGCTGGGGGATTCCCAATGTGTTATTGGAGTACCAACATGATTTGTTTGCCTATGATGTGGTATGGTTTAGTAATATCTTCCTTCGAGAATTTATTTTGATTGACTTGGCGTATGCTCACGCATATTTAAGACTGTAAAGAAAGTCTGTCAAGCCTTGATGATCTTTTATTTCTGAGTAGCGATATAACTACCATGCCTGATTCAATGTTGCTTTGTCGCTCTGCATGATTATGACCGTCATTGCTCTCTTAGTTGGTCGCTCCCAGTCTTTTGCTAACCTCCACCTGTACTAAGAGGAATTACTGCTTGTGCATCCATATCCTTTTAAACCGGTTATGCCATACGAGTCCACCATACCTACCTATATGTGGTATTCACCGCCACTCCAATTAATTACATGTGCTACCTTTAAAACCTTCAATCTTTGCAATATATAGCTCATGGGAAAGTAGCTTAAAAACTATTGTGGTAAAGAATATGTTGCTTATGTATCTTGTTTCTTATAAGTTGCTCGCTGAGCGGTAACCATGTTTTTGGGGACGCCATCAACTGTCACACTTTTGTTGAATATCATGTGAGTTGCTATGCATGTTCGTCTTGTCTGAAGTAAGGGTGATTTGTTGTGGGTTGAATAAGTATGCATATTGTTAGAGAAGAACATTGGGCCGCCAACCAAAGCCATGTATCATGGTGGAAGTTTTAGCTTGGACCTTAATCCTCAATCTCTTATGAGAATATGCTTATGCATTAAAGAGGAGTCCATCATCTATTTTCTATGTTGTCCCGGTATGGACGTCCTCAAGTTGAGATCTATCAAAAACGAGAAATCAAATGCGATTTATCTCCTTGGACCTTTGTACAGGTGGCATAGAGGTACCCCATTGTGACACTTGGTTGAAACATATGTAATGCAATGATAACCCATGGAAATCCAAGCTAATTAGGACAAGGTGCGAGCACTATTGGTATTCGATGCATGAGGCTTGCAACTTATAGGATGTCTTATGCATGACACATATGAAGTACTACTACCGTTGAAAAAATTGCTTCTATGATAAAAAGCTCTAGCACATAACCATTCTTTTACTTTTATGTTGAGTCTCCACCTTCTTTTAAAAGAACCAACTACTGAGAGCATGATTGTCATTCTGAGTGTAATGTGCATTGTCCCAAAGTAGCATTGTCTTTTGCATGATCGTGATATCGTTTATTTTGAAATCATTGTATCTAGTCATCACTTAAACCTTGAAGGTGCCCCTGCATTTATGTTTTGCATCACTAAAGGGGGCAAGCTAGATATCACTTTATCATATTTGCACATCATGTTCATTGCAAATCTTTTTGATGTTTCAGTTTCATGTTGTAAAACTTTCAGTCATTTGTGATTTTCTCATGAGGCAACTTAATTACTATAGAATCATTGTCTCATAAGCTTGTGTCATATGACTATGAAAAAGTCCTATATGGTTAATAGCATGTCACCACAGAAATTATTCTTGTTATCATTTACCTACTCGAGGACGAGCAGGAATTAAGCTTGGGGATGTTGATACGTCCAAAACGTATCTATAATTTCTGCTTGCTCCATGCCACTTTTGGGTGATATTGCTATGATATTCATACACTTCCATACACTTTTGATCATATTTGGACTAACTTACTAATCCAGTGCACCCCAGTGCCAGTTTTTGTTTTCGGCTATTTTTGTATTTCAGGTTTTCACGTTACGAGAACTGCCAGGAAAAATCCAGAAAAAATATATAAAAAATCAGCGTTCCAGAAACAACCGCGCGTCCGAAGGGCAGCCGGGGGGGCACCAGGGCTCCAGGCGCCCTGGCGGCGCCCCCCCCTGGGCCGCGCCGGGGGGGCGCCTAGGCCCCCCGAAGCTTGCCCGATGCTCCCCTTTGGCATATATTTAAAGCGTCCTCCGAAACCCTCAGAACAGGAACTTTTTTCGCGATCCCATCTCTGTTCCGCCGCCGCCGCCGCTTCCAAGATCGGGAGCACCAGGAGAACTCTTCCCGGCACCCTGCCGGAGGGGAGGATCACCACCGGGAGCTTCTCCACCGCCATGGACGCCTCCCGGATGACTCGTGAGTAGTCTCCCTTGGACCATGAGTCCATGACCAGTAGCTATGTGATGTTCTCCTCCCGTTCTTGTGCTTCACTAATTAGTCCTCGTGAGCTGCCCTACATGATCGAGGCACATATGTAATCCTTATGCTGTTGCTATGTTGAGTTTACTGGGATCCGATGGATTATGAGATTATGTTCAGATTGATCTTGAGTAATATATTTGATTCACCTCTTTTATATTTATGTTCATAAGTAATTCTTGCATGTTCTCCGTTGTTATTTATTGCTTTGGCCAAGTAATACGTAGTGACTCCAAGAGGGAACGTTATGCTTGATTGTGGGTTCATGCCCCTCGATGACTTGCTTGAGTGACAGAAACATGAGTCTAGGGGATGTGCTGTTGCCACAAGGGGGAAAACAACGGTGCTTGTGCCCGCGGGTGCAAGGATTGTTTACTTTACGCAAAGTTCTTTTAATGCAGTTGTCTGTTGCATTGAGTTTACACTATGGGTGGGACTCGCAACTTAATACCAGCGAGATGTTCTGGATAGATATCTCAAGGTGGATGATTAGTAGTAGATATTGATGGATTTCGGTCTACTTACTTTGGCGTACTGCCCATGCTTTGAACCTCAACCTTTCTTGCAATGTAGTCAGCATTGGTTTGCGTTCGTGGTCCTGTCAATTACCCAGCTGTAATTCGTTTACCTCACATAGCTGTTTTATCGTCTTTTGGGAGAGAGACATCACTAGTGAACATCATGTGACTCCGGTCCATATTACCATCATTGTTCACATCCACTATTTACTTCTCGCTTTTATTTACTATTGCAAAACACTATCTATCACTACTATCATTGCTTTTAATCCTTTGTGAACTACAAGGCCGGAGGGATTGACAACCTCTCTGTACTCGTTGGGAGCAAAGTTATTTGTATCTGTGTGCAGGTCCACGTTGATTGCTAATTGCGCCGTTAGCAGTTGACACCTACTTGTTGAACCTAGGAGTCTCTGGGGATTCGATCCTTGGCATCTTTGCTAAGGGAAAACACTTCTACATACTGCATCTTACACCTTCCACTTGGGGTAACCAACGAGGGGTTCGAGGCCCATCAATAACTGGTTTAAAGGATTTTAGATGCACAAGCAGTCAGTCCGCTTAGTACAGGCGAAAGTTAGCAAAAGACTGGGAGCGACCAACTAAGAGAGCAATGACGGCCATAATCATGCAGAGCGACAAAGCAACATTGAATCGGGCATGGAAGTTATATCGCTACTCAGAAATTAAAGATCATCAAGGCTTGATAGACTTTCTTTACAGTCTTAAATATGCGTGAGCATATGCCAAGTCAATCAAAATAAATTCTTGGAGGAAGATATCACTAAACCATACCACATCATAGGCAAACAAATCATGTTGGTACTTCAATAACACATTAAGAACCCCCCCAGCTATTTGAGACTAACCATAAGAAAACATGAACTACTAAGCACCATTATGCACATAGCATTTTTATCATAGACATATCAACCAGTGCAACAGAAGCCAACTCTCTTAACAAGATAAGCATGATAACTCAAGAGAGTTCCAGCGACCAACTAAACAAAAGCTCTTTAAAAAGTAAAGCATGAAAACTAAGAGCTGAACATGATAGTAGCTATTGAAAGACAAAGAACATACACAGCAAAGATAAACATTAAAATCCCATGTTATGTTCTAGGTTGAAGTGGAGCGTGTTTCTCTCCCACACAAAGAAAGATGGGTTCCAACTTGTTATGAACAGCAAGCAAAGCTAAAGAAAACTAAAAAGGAAGCTAAAAGCAAGACGCTCCAAGCATAGCACATAACACATGAAGTGATTAAAATATAGTGGAACGAAAGACGAACTGATAATTGTTGATGGAGAAGGGGATGCACGGGGGCATCCCCAAGCTTAGACGCTTGAGTCTTCTTGAATATTTCTTGGGGGTGCACGGGGGCATCCCCAAGCTTGAGCGTTTGACACTTCTGAATCTTTTTATCATCTTCCCTCGCACACTTGAAAACTCCCTTCATACATAACTCATCATAATCTGATTAGCGAGGTTAGTACCCATAATAAAATAATTTTTCCTTGCTGGAAATAAGGATAATCTTGAAGATCTACTGTTTCTCAAGATTGCCAAAAGGTTTTTGCAAAGAAAAAGCAAGCTCAAGGTTTGCAAAACGAAGAAAAGGCGAAACAGGACAGAATCTGTGAAAAACAGACCAGCAGGTAGTAAATAATTTTTTCGGGGCACTTCTGCAACTCAAATCAAAAAACTCAGAACAGACGCCCGAAAGCCAATTGTATAGAGCACGCTGTCGAAAGAATTCAGACCAAAAAGATGATCTGGTGATTTTATACGAATTTTTCTGTCCAAGGACAGAATCTGTTTCCTGGACAGCACGTCACAACTTTTGAACTTTCTTGCAATCGGAGGCTAAACTTGGCACGAAGCTGAAAAATAAAGATACAATGATGTTGCTACAGTAGTAACAAACATCAAGACCACTAAAAACTGAAAGAACAAACTGAAAGCAAAGATAACAAGGGTTGTCTCCCTAGAGCTCTTTCTTTATAGCCATAAAGATAGGCTTAAGACTTTAATGATGCTTTCGTAGGAATAAGAGTTGAAGAACAAAAGAGAGCATCAAGAAGCAAATACCAAATACATTTAAGCCTAACATGCTTCCTATGCATAGGAATATTGCAATAGAATAATTCATTGAAGCACAAAGCAATAAGCATAGGAAGACAAAACAAGTGCAGCTTCAAAACTTTCAACATAAAGAGAGGGAACTTAATATTATTGAAATATCTATAAGCATATGTTCCCTTCTCATAATAATTTTTAGTGGGATCACAAATAAACTCAACAATATAAGCATCACATAAAGCATTGTTACCATGATCCACATGCAAAAAGGTACTCTTACTCTCCACATAAGCATAATCTTTCTCATTGGTAATAGTGGGAGTAGGGCTATCATAAACAACTTGAACACTATAGATTAATTGTGTATTAGGCAGATGGTGTTCAACAAGGGAGTAATTCCCTCCATGATTGTCGGGGGAAACTGTCCTCCCACGAGCACCTATGGGACCGGAGCCCCTTCTACGTTGCGGTAAGGGAGCGGAGGGAGCACGGAGAGCAGATCGAGGAGCACACGCGGGCAGTTTACCCAGGTTCGGGCCGCGCGGACGCGTAAAACCCTACTCCTGCTTAGGTTGTATTGAGTTCTTGAGCTCGGGATCTTGAAGATCTACAGTGCTAGCTACACCGAGCGAGAGAGTTATCTAGGTTTTCGGAACCGAACCCCCTCTACGTTGTGCATGGGCCTCCTTTTATAGCTCAAAGGGGTCACCGACAGGTGTCAACGTAGATGGAGGGTAAAAGTGTAATTTTGGTGGTAGTTGTAACAGTGCGTGAACAGTGGATGAACAGTGTTCTTCACCTAACTTTGACAGTGGGGGACAAGGGCATTAAATGCCCGTCGCCGTCGACCCCAAAAGTGTCCGTCCATGCTTCTCCGCTCGCCACGGCGGTAGCCTCGTCACCGTGGCTTGCCACCGTGTGCCCCAGGCTGCACAGCCATCTGCCACGTGCCCCTGGAAGGGCCCTAGGGCGACGCGTGGGCCGATGAGCTGGAGCGCGGGCACACAGCGTAGGTTTCCCCGGCAAGCACCTTGCCGGGGTAGTGATCTTGCCGGGCCCGGAAGCTTGTCGCTCTCCGGGTTCTGCCGGGGCGCAAGGTGCGCCGAGGCATTTCTTGAGATATGTATTCCTTGGCCTTCCTGGCAAGCTCCTCTTGCCAGGGTCTTGTGCTAAAGTGACAACCTTGAGCCTGGTGCGGCCTTCCCGGCAAGCTCCTCTTGCCGGGGCCTTGATCTTCTGTCTTGCATACTTTGTTCTTGAATGGCTTCATAGGGACCAGAAAGGTTCCCGGCGAGCACGTGGTAAGCCCTGCCACGGGAAGCTGCTACTGCCCGTGCACAAGTTGGGGTACTAAGGTACCCCTATCTTAGTACACCGACAGGAGCCCCCGGGCCTGGGCCACACACGGTGCCGAGCGCTGTTGGGCCAGGCCCAAGACAGTGCACGGGCACGCGCGGCCCACGGCAAGCCGTATCCCCTTCCGTATCCGCCGCATCCCTCCCTAACGGCACGCGTCGATTGCGGCGTCGTGGGAGAGATCGTGGCCTGTTCTTTAATGGGAAATGCGGAACGTCCCCCACTTCCCCCTTAAAAGCAAAGGAAGCAGGGGCAGTTCCCCTCCATCGTCTTCATTGCGCCTTGATTCTCCAGAAACCCCCGTCGCCCTCCGCCTCCCAAAGGTTGACAGAGAGCCAAGCCCCTCCCTTCCTCCGCCGTCTCCCACATCCGCGGCACCATCGACCTCCTCGCCTCTTTCCCCACCGCCCCCGCCATGGCTCCGAAGAGCGACAAGGCGAAGAGCGACAAGGCCAAGAAGGAGAAGTCCGAGCAGGCGGCGAAGCTGGCAGCCCTGCGGAAGAAGTGTGTGGTCTTCGCGCCGAGGCTTGGCGCGAGGGAGCTGTGGAACAAATACTATTTGTTCTGGGCGAGGGAGACCAAAGCTCATCCCCGCACCAGAGTCTTCCCCGCCGTCGCCGCTAACATGTTCCCCGGCGGGTACTTTTTCTTTGCCGCATTCTTCCATTGTGGTCTGTGCCCTCCATTCTCGGAGTTCTTCTGTGATGTAATGAACATATATGGCCTCCACCTCCTAGATTTCACCCCCAACGCCATCCTTACGATGGCCGTTTTCGTACATCTATGCGAAAACTATGTTGGGGTTCATCCAAATGTAGCCCTTTTCCGCCACTTCTTCATGCCTAGAGTAGAATCCGGTGCCCCCCTCTCCGGTGGCATCTCCTGGATCTTCAGGATGAACAAGAAGGACTCGTACTTGAAGGGAGAGCTTCGCGGGAAGTGGGAGGAGTGGAGAGCCAATTGGTGTTGGGTGCTGGAAGACAAGCCTGAGCCCTTTACCTCGCCGCGCCAGAATGCCATAGTGCGCGGCAGGGATTGGAGTGAATTGGCCCCGGAGGACAGCAAGCTTCAGATCGCCCTCATTAGGATCATTAGTCTCCGGGTCGCCAATCTGACTATTGGAGAAGTTGGGGCAGATTTCCTCCGCCGCCGCATCGCCCCTTTACAAGAAAGGAAGAGGCCCGCCTGGGAATTCGGCAATGCGGTAGATATCATGAGGCTGCGCCCTGGATTGAACTACAACTTCACTGCCTTGGAGTTGAAGGGGATGGTCCGGGAGCTCTTCAAGCATGACCCGGCCCACCAGGAGTGGTTCAGACCTTCCCGGGGAGTGGTGCCGCTGTGCAACAGCACTGCCCGCGATTCCTTACGCGCGATGATGCCCGAGTGCGACTCCCACGGCGTCGTCCCCACTTGGCTGGAGCCTCCACCGGATACCGTGCTGACCTTCTTCGACAACTTGGTCGAGAAGCCCCGCAACGCCGAGGAGAATAAGGGCCTCACCCGGGCTACTACTGAGCGGGATTTAGCTTACATCGCCTCCAGGATGGAGGAGGCCGCCGCAGCTGCGGCTGCGGGCGATTTTGGATACACTGTGGAAGAGGCACAGGCCGCGAACGCAGTGAGTCAAGCAGAGGAGGCGGAAATCCTCAAGCTGCTGAAACTTCCGCCCGAGGAGTTTGCCGGGGAGCCTTCCGTGAAGTTTGCCGGGACGAGCGAGGTTGCCGGAGGGAGCGAGGCCGCCGGGCATGGCACTGAGTCCAGCGGGCCTGCCGAGGAGGAGGAGGATGCCGGGGCTGGAGATTCTGACGAAGACTCTGGTGGCTCTCTGAATCTTGACGACGATGCCTCCTCGTCCTCGGAGAACTCTCCGCCTCTGCCAAGCCCTTCGAAGCAACCGAAGAAGCGCCTCCGCAAGGCAACTGAGACGGCGAGGCCACAGGCGCCTCGGCAGCAGCCGGCGCGCCGTGCGACGCGCGCCACCAAGACGAGCGAAGTCGTCAAGGAGGCGCCCCGTGCTCGAGCGCCAAGCGGAGGGGGATCTTCCCGGAGCGGAACGGGTGCTCCTTCTGCTCCTCGGTCCTCGGCGACAACGGGGGCCGGGTCTTCACAGCCCACAGCCCCGGAGACCGCCAAGCGCCCGAGGGAGCCTTCTCCTCCAGCTCCTCGCGCGGGAGCACCCCAGGCGGAGTTTGACTTCTCCGCCCTCAGCTCCGACGAAGAGGAAGAGGAGTAAGTACTTGCGATTCTTTTAGTTTCTTTGATTTTGTCTTGATTTTCCTTGCTGGTTCTGATCTTGTTTTTGTTTTGCTTCACAGGACCCTGACCCAGCGGATGGCGAAGAGGGCCAAGATCCATGTGGTCAACATTGAGGACGACGAGCCCGTCGCGGCGACAAGCGACGCGCCGGCGACAAGCTTGCCGGATCAGCCTACTGCTCCGAGGAGCAGCCCCCAGCGCAGCCCCCAGCGTAAGTCTGGTATTCGTCTTTCTGCTTGATGGGCGCGCTCGAGGTTGTTGCTTGTACTGATGCCTTGTGGTCTTGTGCAGAAGTGGAGCCGCAGCCGCAGGAGCGCCAGGAGGTCGCCCCCGACGAGCCACTTGCTCCACCCTCCCCGCCAAGGACGAACTCCCCGGCAAGGGAGAACGCTCCGCCAAGGACGGGCACTCCGCCAAGGGCGAGTACCCCGCCAAGGGTGAGCAGCCCGCCAAGGGAGGGCACAGGCGGCCCTCCGCCGGCAGGGGCCACTACTCCGCCGCCAAGGGAGAATTCCCCGGCGAGGGACCCCGTCGTTGAAGAAGTCCGCGAAGGTAAAGCTTGTAATTTCTTCTTCCCGGATTCGTCTTTTTTGGATATTTGCTTGATTCTTTCTTTTCTTTTTCTTTTGCTAGATCCTCCTGCACCGGAGCGGATGGAGACGGAGGCCATCGCTGAGGAGGAGGTGCACGGCGACGGCGGCAACGCCACTGCCACCGAGGGAATGGCTGGAGCCGACGAGCCTGCCGCTGAAGAGACCGCCCCAACCGCTGATGCCGCGGCTGGGGAAGGGACCGGCGACCATACCGCTGGCCCGGAGGCTGCGGGAGCGCCGGACGCTGCACCGGCCGCCGACCCCTCCGCTTCCGCGGACCGGTCGGGCGTCTACTTGGAGGCCGCCAACGGGGTCTTTATACAAGTCCCGTGGGCGTCCTCGTCTCGAGCACCCGCGGAGGGAGAGACCTTTGACGGAGAGGTCCTCGCCTCCGCCGGATTGAAGGTTGTTGAAGCGCCCGGCAGCAGCGACGAGCCCGAAGAGGAGAGACTCCTTCGTCGGCTCCTGGCCTTGTATCGGGCCAGGCAGGCGAAGTTGGAGTCTCGGGAGGCTCTCGCCGCCAAGGCTGGAGCTGACTTGGAGAAGCGCGCCGCGGAGCTCCGCGCCAACAACCAGGCGGCCCTCCGCAACTTGGCGGAGGAGCGTGAAGAGCTTGCCGGGGCGCAGCAAGCCTTCCTCCTTGAAAAAGCTGAGGCCGAGGAGCAGCAGCGGTTGGCCGCCGAGGAGCTGTCCCGGCGAGAAGGAGTACTCAACCAGCGGAAGGTCGACCTCGATGCCCACGAGGACGACCTCGCCGCCCGGGAGCAGGCCATTGGCGAGGCTCTGAAGGAGGCGAGGAGTGCTGCAGCCGCCGCAGAGACCGCCAAGAAAGACCTGGAGGCCAAGGTGAAGCAGCTGGAGTTGTTCTTGAAGGCGAGCGAAGACAGGGTCACTGCGCTCAACGTGGAGCGGGAGAAAGATGCCCACACCAACTCTGAGCTGCAGGTACGCCTCTCCGATAAGGGCCAAGAGCTTACTGACGCCAAGAACTCCATCGCTGACTTAGAGCTGAAGGTTTCCACCTTGACTGATTCGCTCGACGCCGCCCGGGACCGCGAGACGAAGCTGAAGGACGAACTCCGCAAGGAAAGGGCCTTGGTGGAGAGCGCCGCCGTCTCGGCGAACAACTTCAACCAGGCAGTGGAGCAGTGGACTGAAGAGCTGGTCACCTCCGCTGCCAATATTGACATGGAGATGATGGCGCTGAGGGCGGAGCATCTCGTGTACTCCCCGGATGAGAGTCTCCCCCACAGCGCCAAGCTGAGTCTGTTCTTCAGGGGGGTCGCGCCGGCGCTTGCGCGGCTGCGGGAGAAGATCCCCGTGCAGCTGGCCGACGAGGCGCGTCGGCTCTGCATGGGCACCATGGAGCGGGTCTTGTCGAAGATCGTCTACCGCAACCCCGACATCAACCTCGTCAACGTCCTCCGCACCTTGCCGCCCGAAGCTGATCAGGAGGCGTTGAAGGCGCAGGTTGCCCACATCGTCACCAAGGTGGGCAAGATCACGAGGCGTGAAGGCGACCGCGTAGATTAGATTCTTTTCTTTCTGCTTCCTTTGCCGCTGCCAATTAAATCATAGGCAGTAGTTGATTAGAACAGTGGCAAGCTATCTTTGTAATATACACTTTTATTTTGGGGTAATCAATGCAGTGTTATCTCCCTTGCTCTTGGTCCTTTACTTTGTATGCTTTTTACCCTACGCTTTTAGGGAACTTGCCGGCAAGGGGCCCTTGCCGCGAGCGCTGAGTGCTGGACTCTTAGCAGCCTGCTGGCAATGCCTTCACCGGCAAGAAACCTTGCCGCAGCTAGTCGCAGCACACTTAGGTTGCTGAGCGAACTCGAAAACGAAACAAGGGCGCGACACTTGTCGCAGCTCACTTAAGTCGTTGAGCGTGCTCGAAACAAAGTAAGGGTGCGGCTAGCCGCGGGTAGGTTCCTCCGCGCACAGGTTTTCCATACAAAGTGTGGTTGTTCAAGGAAGATAACTAAATTTTAAAAAATTTGAATTACTCAAACTTTGGTAACTTAGCTTTCATAGATTGTTTGCTCCCCGACAAGGCTTCTCTTTCTTGAACAGCACTTGGTTCATGTCTCCATCTCCTTCCCCCCCGGCAAACTTGTGCGCGAGGAATATTCCTTCTGCTTAAGAGGGAAAGAAAAAGAGGAGGAAAAACAAGTATAGAGCCTCACGGCTTGCTAGTGCTTACCGGGGATGTGCGTTGCACAAGGTGTCAAACGATGCATGCAAATAACAAAGAAAAGCATGGAAATGGCAAATAGTGCGAAGCACAAAAGCTTTACTGATGCACGGGATCTGCGCCCGGCTTTGTACAAAGGTTTATATGCAACAGCGGCAAGACTTGTACAAAAGGTGGTTGCCGGAGCGGATCACGGCAACCGCGCCTTATGGGTGAAACTTGCGAAGATGCTCTATGTTCCAGGAGTTGCTCACCGGTAAGCCTTCTTCGGTCTCAAGGCGGACAGCGCCGGGCCTTGTGACTTGTCTCACCCGATAAGGGCCTTCCCACTTCGGCGTCAACTTGTTGGAATTCTTGGCGGACTGAACGCGCCGAAGAACAAGGTCGCCTTCCTCGAGACTCCTGGCCTTGACCTTGCGGCTATGATAGCGACGCAAGGCTTGCTGGTATCGAGCAGCTCGTACAGCAGCCTGGAGACGTCCCTCCTCGAGGAGCAATGCATCATCTTGTCGCAGTTGCTCTTGCTCGAGCTCATCATAAGCGAGCACTCGAGGAGATCCGTATACGAGTTCCATGGGGAGAACTGCCTCTGCTCCATAGACAAGAGCAAAGGGTGTCTGTCCGGTGGCTCGATTTGGTGTCGTCCTGATTGACCAAAGAGCCACCGGCAACTCCTCTATCCAGTTTCTTCCGCACTTGCGCAGCCTGTCGAAGGTTCTTGTCTTGAGTCCGCGCAGCACTTCAGCATTGGCCCTCTCCGCTTGACCATTGCTCCTCGGGTGAGCAACAGAAGCGAAGCAGACCTTGGCGCCAAGGTCTTGGACGTACTGCATGAAGGTGCGACTTGTAAACTGTGTGCCGTTGTTGGTGATGATCCTGTTAGGGATTCCGAAACGGCAAACAATCGATCTGAAGAACCTGACTGCTGACTGTGCTGTAACCTTTCTCACCGGTTCCACTTCTGGCCACTTTGTGAACTTGTCGATCGCAACGTACAAGTACTCAAAGCCCCCGGCAGCGCGGGGAAAGGGGCCGAGGATATCGAGCCCCCAGACCGAGAAGGGCCAGGACAAAGGGATCGTCTGGAGAGCTTGAGCTGGCTGGTGAATTTGCTTGGCATGGAACTGGCACGCTTCACACTTGGTTACTTGTGCAGTTGCATCTTGGAGGGCTTCTGGCCAGAAGAACCCTTGCCGGAACGCCTTCCCGGCAAGTGCCCTTGCGCCAATGTGGTGGCCACATATGCCTCCATGTATCTCTGCCAACAGCTTCTGTCCATCTTCCCTGGAAATGCACTTCAACCTGACGCCATTGAGTCTTCTTCTGTACAGTTCATTGCCAACGAACTGGTACATACTTGACTGCCTGGTTATTCTCTCTATCTCTTCTGGCTCGTCGGGAAGTTCTCCAGTTTGCAGAAAACGGACGATTTGTTGTGCCCATGCTGGAGCCTGAGGCTCAACAACAAGGACTAAAGGCATGAGGGCTGCTACGGGAACCTCAGCTTCCACGGCAAGAACCTGCGGTTCTGCCGGAGCTGATGGTCCCCCGGCAAGCCTGCCGGGGCAAGGCTTGTCGGGAACGCCTGCTTCAACTGTACAGACCCTTGGATCTGCAGGAGCAAACTGTTCCTCAGCATCTCGGCTGTTGATCTTGGGGACCTTGGCGGCGGCTTCGGGAAGATCCGCCGGCAAGTAGTCGCCGGAGACCAACTTTCTCTTCTTGTTTTGCCCAACTGATGGTGTAACGGATGGCTGAGTTAACTTGAGCACGAAGGTCCCTGGTTCCACAGGTAACTTCATGGCAGCACACTTTGAGAGGCCATCTGCAATATCATTCTGAGCTCTTGGGACGTGCTCCATTTGCAGACCTTCAAAGTGTTCTTCAAGCTTCCTCACTTCATCAACATAAGCTTCCATCAAAGGGCTCTGGTAACTCTTATTCACTTGTCGGACCACCAATTGTGAATCTCCCCGCACAATCAACTTCTTGATCCCAAGCTCGGCCGCAATTCTGAGGCCGGCAAGTAAACCTTCATACTCTGCAGTATTGTTTGTCGCTTGCTCCTTGGGAAAGTGCATCTGGACAACATACTTGAGGTGTTCTCCGGTGGGCGCTATGAGTACCATGCCGGCACCGGCGCCCTGCAGCGAGAAAGCACCATCAAAGTACATTATCCACTCGTTGCTCGCTTCTTGGACGGGGACGCTTGTCTCTGGGACTTCTTCATCTGGCGTTGGGGTCCATTCCGCTATGAATTCTGCCAAAGCTCTGCTCTGTATGGTTGAAGTACTCTCAAACTTGAGACCAAAGCTTGACAGCTCTAGTGCCCACTCGACGATCCTGCCTGTTGCTTCCGGATTTTGCAATATCCTCTTCAACGGAAAGCGAGTGACCACTGTTATTTCGTGTGCTTGGAAGTAATGGCGCAGCTTCCTTGAGGCCATGAGGAGGCCGAAAAGCAACTTCTGTACCCCAGAGTATCTCGATCTAGCCCCCTGCAGAAGGGAACTCACGAAATACACTGGGCGCTGCACCATCTTCCTTCGCACTTCACCTTGTTCCTGCGCAGACTTGTCCTTGTCGGGGCCAGAGCTTGTCGGGGAAGCCCCCTGCTTGTCGCTGGAAGTGCTTGCCGGGGATGTGGGCTCTTCCTCTGCCTCCCTCTCCGCTACTAACGCAGCACTAACCACTTGATTGGTTGCCGCTAGGTACAGCAGCAACTTCTCTTGTGGCCTAGGTGCGACAAGTATCGGAGTAGAGGACAGGTATCCTTTCAGGTCTTGCAGCGCTGCCTCCGCTTCCGGAGTCCATTTCATAGGACCTGCCTTTTTCAAAATTTTGAAGAAAGGCAGGGCGCGCTCTGCAGACTTTGAAATGAACCTGCTGAGGGCAGCCACACAACCAGCAAGTCTTCTTACGTCCTTGACGCGCTTCGGGGATTCAATCTGCTCGATGGCTTTTATCTTGTCGGGATTGGCTTCAATCCCCCTCTGGGACACAAAGAACCCGAGAAGCTTGCCGGAGGGGACTCCGAAGACGCACTTCTCGGGGTTCAACTTGAGCTGGATCTTGCGCAGGTTCTCAAAGGTTTCTTCCAAGTCTTGGATCAGGGTATCCTTGCTCTTGCTCTTGACCACTATATCATCCATGTAGGCTTCTACATTTCTGTGTATCTGTGGCTCAAAAGCAGTGTGCACCACCCTTGCAAATGTCGAGCCTGCATTCTTCAATCCAAAGGGCATGCGTATGAAGCAATATGTGCCGCATGGAGTAATGAATGCAGTCTTCTCCTCATCTTCCTTGGCCATGAATATCTGGTGGTAACCTGAGTATGCATCAAGGAAGGAAAGCAGCTCACATCCGGCAGTGGAGTCAACAATCTGGTCAATACGCGGCAAGGGAAATGGATCCTTGGGACACGCTTTATTCACATCAGTGAAGTCTATACAAAGTCTCCACTTCCCATTGGCCTTGCGTACGACAACTGGATTGGCCAACCACGTAGGATGGATCACGCCTCTAACCAGGCCTGCTGCTTCCAACTTCTTTATCTCTTCGGCGATGAACTCTTGGCGCTCCACGGCTTGCTTCCTGACCTTCTGCTTGACGGGCCGCGCGTGAGGACAAACAGCAAGCTTGTGCTCCATTACCTTCCTGGGAACGCCGGGGATGTCAGATGGTTGCCATGCAAACACATCGACATTCGCCCGCAGGAAGGCAACAAGCGCGCTTTCCTATTTGTCGTCGAGTGTAGCACTGATGGTGAAGGTACCACCAGTGCCGTCCTCCTTGGCGGACACCTTCTTGGTTGCCGGTGGAGCTGCCATTCCTTTCTTACACTTGCCGGTGGAGCTCGATGGTGCGTCCTCGACGGCAGCGCAGCACTCCGAGGAGGTGCGTTTGCCGGAGTGGGCTCCAGAGCTCTTGCCGGACTTGGTCTTGGTCTTCCCCCCGGGAGCTTCAGCGGCAAGTGTGTTGCTCTCTGCTGCGGCTGCTGCATCCCGGTAGATCTTGTCGGCGCAGATAAGCGCGTCCTGCTTGTCGCCGGGGACAGAGATGACGCTTATCGGCCCCGGCATCTTGAGTACGTTGTATGCATAGTGGGAAGCTGCCATGAACTTGGCGAGGGCAGGACGACCAAGTATCCCATTGTATGGCAATGGGATATCGGCAACATCGAATGTGATCCTCTCCGTCCTGAAGTTGAGCTCCCCGCCAAAGGTCACTGGCAGCGTAATTTTCCCCTTCGGCTTGCTCCTTCCCGGGTTGATCCCTTGGAACGACCCGGTTTCCTCGAGCTCGCCGTCTGGGATCTGTAGCTTCTTGATCACAGCTGAGGAGATCAAGTTCAGGCCGGCCCCGCCGTCAACCAACATCTTGGTGACCTTGAGGTTGCGGATAGTTGGTGAGACCAACATCGGCAAGCACCAGACCGCAGTTGTGCGGTCAGGGTGGTCCTCAAGGTCAAAGATGATGGGCGTGCTGGACCACTTCAGCAGCCTGCGTGACTCGACGGGCGGCTCAGCTGCATTCACTTCTCGCACCCACTGCTTGAGCTGGCGGTGGGAAGTGTGCAGAGCGGCGCCTCCGTCGACACACAGAACCTCTGTGGCCTTCTGGAACTCCTGCTCGCTGTTGTCTCCTTCTTCCATGTCATCATCGTCGTCTTCATCCTCATCCTTGTCGCGGCCCCGGGGAGGTCTGTCACCTTGCCGCTGCTTGGCCTTGCCGCGGCGTCCTCCCCGGCCATTGAACGGCCGCTTCTTGCTGGGTTCTCCTCCGCCTCCTTGGGCCTTCTCCTTGTTGCGACGCTCGTATTCAGCCTTCTGCTGCTCTACGAGGTACTCGACTCTTTTGCAGTTCTGAAGATCGTGGCCCTTGGTACGGTGGATCTTGCAGTACTGCTTGTCGGAGCCGTCCTGCTTGTCGGCTGCCGCTACAGGGGCGGGCTCCTTGCCGGAACCGCCAGCCTGTGCCTTCTTGGCGGGAGCCTCCTTGCCGGACTGCTCGACAACCAGCACCTCCTTGCTCTTCTTCTTTCTGTTATTCCGCCGCCGGCTTTTCGTTGCCGGGGCGGCATCCTCGCTGTCGCTTCCTCCTGCGCCAGTATCCTCTCCGGGGAGTCTCCTCCCCTCTTCGGCGCGCGCGCACTTGTCAGCCAGAGCGTAGAGCTCGCTGACATCCCGGATCTTGGTCATGGCCATCTCCTCCCTCATCCGGCGGTTACGCACGTTCTGGTGAAACGCGCTGATAACCGCGGCAGGGTGGACGTCGGGAATGTTGTGCTGGACGCGGCTGAATCTCTGGATATATTTGCGCAGGGACTCTCCCTCCTTCTGGGCGAGGATGTGGAGATCGCTCTCCTGGCCGTGGGGTTTGTGGCCGCCCGTGAAGGCGCCAACAAACTGGTGGCACAGATACGCCCATGAAGAGATGGAGTTCTCCGGCAAGTGCATAAGCCAAGACCGGACGTTTGGCTTAAGCACGAGCGGGAAGTAGTTGGCTAGGATCTTCTCGTCGCGTCCCCCGGCAGCCTGCACCGCAATGGTGTAGATGCTGAGGAACTCCGAGGGGTGCGTCTTGCCGTCGTACTTCTCGGGTACGTCGGGCTTGAAGTTCTTCATGCTGGGCCACTGGACTTGCCGCAGCTCACGGGTGAACGCAGGACAACCTGCCGCGTACGGTAAGTTGCCTGGTTCACCGGGCGCGTGCGCGTCGACAGCGGTCCCAGCGCGCTGATCTGATAGTCTTCGGGCTTCTCGTCGACGCTCGATGCGAGTCCGAGCGTCCTCTTGTTGCCTGTCGTCTAGGACTTGGCGCTGATCGCGGCGAGCCCGCGGATCCGACGACGCCGTAGAGTCGTCGTCGACGTTGATCCGGCGGGGTGGCGATTTTTGCTTCCGCGGCGGGGAGTGCACGGTAGTTGCACCCCCGGCGGTCTTGTTGCCATCGGTCTTCACTTGGTCGACTTGCCGCGGCCGTGAAGTTGCCGGCTGCTGCGGCGCGTCGTTGTTGGCGAAGGCGATGAGGCTCTGGATCGTCGCCCTCCAGTCTTCGGCCTTGTCTGCCGCTGGAGGGAAATCGAGGAGCAGCTGAGCCCTAGCCAGGGCCTCTGCTGGAGAAGAGGGGAACGGTGGCGAACGGTGCGAGGAGCGGGACACGCTCGGACTTCTAACAGCGTTAGAAGGAGCATGTTCCCGCCCCGGCGACCGCGCCTTGCTCGTACCAGCTTGCTGGCCTTGAGCATCCCGCGATCCTCCGGCTTGGCCACGCCCCAGCAAACGTATGGTACCTCCCGTACCACGCCGCTGCTGGTCTTGCACCTCCTGGGAGGGACGTGGTGCGTGCACGGACACCGAGGCTTTGGAATTCGCCCGGTCGTCCGTCTTGTCCTTGGACTTGGTGGCGCCGTGAGTTTCCTCACCGGCGACCACCCTTCCGCCGGCGTCTCCTCCACCAACCGTTGGTTCTGGTGGCGGTGGGATCGACGCAGACGGGCCTCCGACCTCCGAAGTCTTCTTCTTCGGAGGCATGTTGATGCTGTCGATGAGGTTGATGAAGCTGGTGAAGTTGGAGAGGTTGATGAAGAATGCGCCCGCGTGAGCGCCGGATCAGGTTCGCACAACCTCGACGCCCCCTACTTGGCGCGCCAAAGATGTCGGGGGAAACTGTCCTCCCACGAGCACCTATGGGATCGGAGCCCCTTCTACGTTGCGGTAAGGGAGCGGAGGGAGCACGGAGAGCAGATCGAGGAGCACACGTGGGCAGTTTACCCAGGTTCGGGCCGCGCGGACGCGTAAAACCCTACTCCTGCTTAGGTTGTATTGAGTTCTTGAGCTCGGGAGCTTGAAGATCTACAGTGCTAGCTACACCGAGCGAGAGAGTTAGCTAGGTTTTCGGAACCGAACCCCCTCTACGTTGTGCATGGGCCTCCTTTTATAGCTCAAAGGGGTCACCGACAGGTGTCAACGTAGATGGAGGGTAAAAGTGTAATTTTGGTGGTAGTTGTAACAGTGCGTGAACAGTGGATGAACAGTGTTCTTCACCTAACTTTGACAGTGGGGGACAAGGGCATTAAATGCCCGTCGCCGTCGACCCCAAAAGTGTCCGTCCATGCTTCTCCGTTCGCCACGGCGGTAGCCTCGTCACCGTGGCTTGCCACCGTGTGCCCCAGGCTGCACAGCCATCTGCCATGTGCCCCTGGAAGGGCCCTAGGGCGACGCGTGGGCCGATGAGCTGGAGCGCGGGCACACAGCGTAGGTTTTCCCGGCAAGCACCTTGCCGGGGTAGTGATCTTGCCGGGCCCGGAAGCTTGTCGCTCTCCGGGTCCTGCCGGGGCGCAAGGTGCGCCGAGGCATTTCTTGATATATGTATTCCTTGGCCTTCCTGGCAAGCTCCTCTTGCCAGGGTCTTGTGCTAAAGTGACAACCTTGAGCCTGGTGCGGCCTTCCCGGCAAGCTCCTCTTGCCGGGGCCTTGATCTTCTGTCTTGCATACTTTGTTCTTGAATGGCTTCATAGGGACCAGAAAGGTTCCCGGCGAGCACGTGGTAAGCCCTGCCACGGGAAGCTGCTACTGCCCGTGCACAAGTTGGGGTACTAAGGTACCCCTATCTTAGTACACCGACAATGATTATGACAAGTTTCATAAGGATAATTTCTCCTTATGTCATAGGTACCTTTATAATCACTATAGATTGGAGTTATAACATCATCATAGTAGAGAAGAGCATTATCATTGCTAGCAACTATATTTGTAAACATGTTGTCTTTATTCTTACTAGCAAAAGAATTATCAATTGTCACATCACTAGTGGGTAAAGGATTTGCAATCCTATCATCCCCAAGCTTAGAGCTTTCCATATCATCACTTTCAGAGTTGGTACCAAAAAGATTTTCAAGATCATAAGTAGCATTATCATCATTTTCCCAATCACAATAAGTAACATGCATATCATAATCAAAATCATCTTCAATAGTACCTACGGACGTATCATCAAGATGATAATTAAGGCAATAAACTTCACCTTCTTCTTTAAACTTACAACCGTTAGGATAAAAGTTGATGGGAGGAATATGCTCAGGCCAGGTTGATACCCATTCTTCTTCCTTCTTGCTCCTCTTCCTCCTCCTCTTCTTTTTCTCCTTCTTCACCTTAGGAGGGAGTGGTCGGAGATGAAGCTTCTCCACATATCTTGGTTTATCATTAGAAACAATAGGGGAAATTTGGGAGAAACTCTCCTTTTTATTAGCAGAAATATAAGAGACATTTTTATACTTTGGTAAAGTTCCCTCCTTTCTAATCTTACTTATGTAATCATTTTCATGGCAATTAACAACACAATAGATATGGCAATTTTGCAAAGTGTTTTTTATTCCTATGGCATTAACATCTAGCCAAGAAGTCTTTTCTGATAACTCTTCACACATCAAAAATAACATAAGCTCATCATAAAGATCAGGGGTGATCATGTTATCACACAACTGGTTAACAGTTATGTTTTGAAAGTGCATGCATTGAAAATTAAAGTGATCCTCTATACAGCAAAGTTCACAAGTGAAAGGATAAAGGTCACACAATTCTCTAGCAATTTCATTTAAATCTCTGACCCAAGTGATTGTTCTTTCATGCTTATGTTGCTTACAATACTTCTCTTCTTCAATCATAGGCCTTTCACAAGGTCTATCCACTCCACAAAAATTAACATGCTTATATAAAACTTCATTTTTAGGAATTGGATCATGCATGTTGCAATCATCATGAACAATTTCATTTTCTTTGCAAATCTCTTTAAAAGGTTCATGATGCTTGATCCAATCCTCCTTAGGCATATTAAGATGTGAAGCAAAAGCTTTGAGGAAATCAACAAGGAGTTGAGAATCAAGCCCAAACTTAGCACTAAACTTATTAAAACTTGTAGTTCCAACAAAGGCCTTAATGCAATCATGCTCATAAATTATACCTGACTCTTTACCTTTGTCGATCTCCCAATTTTCAGTGTTGCGTTGAATTCTTTCAAGGAGTTCCCATTTAGCATCAATCTTTTCGTTCGTGAAAGAACCCATAGAGGAAGCATCGAGAAAATCTTTATCCTGTCGAGAGAGCCTCGCATAGAAATTAGTAATAATCATATCTTTGGGGAGCCCATGGTTAGGACATTTTAGCATTAACGTTTTCAGTCTCCCCCAAGCTTGAGCTATGCTCTCTCCGTCATGAGGATAGAAATTATAAACATAATTCCTATTCTCATGGACTTCATTAAGAGGATAAAACTTGGAGTAAAAGAGAGACTGGATCTCTTCCCAATCCAGCAGGTGAGAGTCATCTAGTAGCCTATACCATTCCAATGCTTTTCCTTTCAGTGACAAGGCAAATAATTTCCTCATGACTCCATCTCTTGTCAAACCTGAAATCTTAAACAACTCACAAAGTTCTGTAAGTTTCAACAAATGAATACTAGGATTGACCGTTCCATCATAACAATCATTCAAAATTATTTCAATTATCCCAAGTGGTATTTGGAACGGGATACATTCAGTAGGTGGAGGAGACTTCTCTACCACGGGTGTGGTAAAGCGGCCTTCCCCAAGCAGCGAACTAAGAGTGCGGTTTTCCATAAACATAACTAGTGAAACTAAAAACAAGAAACGAAAAGATTTAATTGCAAGATCTAGAGAAGGTACCTTCACTTACCTCACTTCCCCGGCAACGGCGCCAGAAATAGTTTGATGTCTACTACACGCTTCTATTCCTGTAGACAGTGTTGGGCCTCCAAGAGCAGAGGTTTGTAGGACAGCAGCAAATTTCCCTTAAGTGAGTAACCCAAGGTTTATCGAACTCAGGGAAGTGGAGGTTGAACGTACCCCTTTCAAGCAACCCTGCAATCAAGATACAAGAAGTCTCTTGTGTCCCCCAACACACCTAATACACTTGTCAGATGTATAGGTGCACTAGTTCGGCGAAGAGATGGTAAAATATGGATGATAGGAGTGGCAAAGCAAAGTAATATGAATCTGTAATAAAAAGTGCAGCAAGCAAACAAGTGGTAAATGTGAGCACAAATGGTATTGCAATGGTGGAAACAAGGCCTAGGCTTCATACTTTCACTAGTGGCAACTCCCAACAACATTAACATAATCGAATCACATGATATTTCCCATAGAACATGCAAGGGGGACGCACTCGGAGGTCATTCCTTTGTGGTCAAGAGAGGACGAGAATTATGTAGGGCTACAAAAGCACACCTCAAAGTTCGTAGTTCTCAACCTATGGATTTCCCAATGTCACCGCGGCCATCCAAAGAGAGTACCACAATCACCACAACATATCTCAAGGATAGTCAAAGACAAGCACCTAGAGACTCTCAATCTTCAATCAACACACAAAAGAGGAAATCACTCATGAAAATATTCTTCTAACCCATGTCCAATAGACCGCTGTCACCTTGGTCTCGGGGATTATACTAGATAAAGACAAGTGAGTACATCAATCCAATACATAGAGGAAGGGGAAATATCATGGGATCACCCTAGATTAACATAGCCTATGATCACAACGAAGATCACATCATGGGAGAGAGAATTGACCACATAGCTACTGGTAGAAACCTCAGCCCCGAGGAGGAACTACTCCCGCATCATGGAGGGAGGAAGCAATGTCGATGCAGATGAATCCGGGGGCACTTCCCCGTCCCGGCAGGGTGCCGGCACAGGAATTCTGGTCCCCCGAAACTTGGTGGCGATGGCGGCGGAGATCGGAATAGCTTCAGGAAAAAAGGGGTCCGGAATCAGGGTTTCCGCGACGGGTGTTAAATATATGCCAAAGGGGGTCGCCAGGGGAGCTAAGGGGGGCCCAGGCGGCCTGGCGCCGCGTCCAGGAGGGGGGGCGCGCCCTCTGGGCGCCTAGCCCCTGTGGCCCCCCTCCGGCCCTACTTTGGCCGCATGGAAGCTTCCGGAACGCTGATTTTTTATATATTTTTCCCGGAATTTTTCTGGCAATTTACGTAATGGGAAAACCTGAAATACAAAAATAGCAGAAAACAGAAACTGGCACTGGGGTGCACTGAGTTAATAGGTTAGTCCAAATATGATCAAAAGTGTATGGAAGTGCATAAATATCATAGCAATTGAAAGGATCGATATGGTTGACTAGAGGGGGGGGGGTGAATAGGCAACTAACAATTTTTAGCTTTTCTTAACCACTTAAAATTAGGCGACAAGATAAGTTGTCTAGATAAACTACTAGGAAGACAACTAATGTAAATAAGCACAACAACTACACAAGCATGCTATAGGAATTAAACAAGTAAAGCATGCAAGAGTAAAGGTAAGAAATAACCACAAGTAGAACCGAAGGAGACGAGGATGTGTTTCCGAAGTTCCTTCCCTTTGAGGGGAAGTACGTCTCCGTTGGAGCGGTGTGGAGGCACAATGCTCCCCAAGAAGCCACTAGGGCCACTGTATTCTCCTCACGCCCTCACACGTTGCAAGGTGCCGTGATTCCACTAGTGGTGCCCTTGAAGGCGGCAACCGAACCTTTACAAACAAGGTTGGGGCAATCTCCACAACTTGGAGGCTCCCAACAAACCGCGAAGCTTCACCACAATGGAATATGGCTTCGAGGTGACCTCAACCGTCTAGGGTGCTCAAACACCCAAGAGTAACAAGATCCGCAAGGGATTAGTGGGGAGAATCAAATATCTCTTGGTGGAAGTGTAGATCGATGCCTCCTCAAGCAATCCCGAGCAAATCAACAAGTTTGATTGGCTAGGGAGAGAGATCGGGCGGAAATGGAGCTTTTGGAGCAACAATGGAGTAGTGGGGGAAGAGGTAAGTCTTCTTGGAGAAGAAGACTCTCTATATATAGTGGGGGGACAAATCCAACCGTTATTGGAGGTTTCAGCCCGCAGAGAGCGGTAGTACCGCGCATGAGTTGCGGTACTACCGCTGGCTGAGCGGTACTACCGCTTCGGCAGCGGTACTACCGCTTAGGCAAAGACTGCAACATGATTCACAACCACGGATGAAATAAATTACATCCGTGGCTACATCCGCAGGGAAAACGGTAGTAGCAAAAATGCGACACGGTACTACCGCTTAAGATAAGCGGTACTACCGCATTGCATGCGGAAGTAAAAAATTACTTCCGCATCCACTTCTATACTTAGTTTCAGCGCCTGGGCCAGATACACGGTACTACCGCTCTGGGGACGCGGTACTACCGCGGGAGCGGTACTACCGTGTCGGCAAGCGGTACTACCGTGTACCTGTGCGGTACTACCGCTTGGCAGAGCGGTACTACCGCATGCTAGGCAGTTGATCAGTACAGAAGCCACAGATTTGCAACAACGAAAGATAACCGGTTGGACCTCCAGAGAAGCAAGGAAAGGAAGTGTGGGAGAAAGATGTGTACGTGTTGATTCTACCCAAACCTTTCCGACGCGGATCCCCTCTTAATAGTACGGCTTTCCTATTACTCAATGCCACCTACAGGGAGCAAAAAGAAAACACCGTCCTTCATAGAATCCGAGGGGCAAGCAATCGTCTTGTGCCATAAGGAGATATACCTGTATGAGCTTAGAGCACACGATCAGTCCGCAAAAGTATTGTCATCAATCACCAAAACTATTAGGGAGAAATATGCCCTTACAATCTCCCCCTTTTTGGTGTATTGATGACAACACGAGATTTGCACAGAGAAGAAATAATAGAGTAAACAATATAAGCCCTAGAGTATAGGTGAGCTCCCCCTGTATGTGTGCCTTCACATGATTGTGCTTTGGACTGCACCGCACACATACTAGGTATAGCGCTCCCCTATAATCTACACACGAGATACTCTATATAACATAGACTGCATAGGATAAACATTTAAGGATATAATAATAAGTTTAACGATACCGGGGCATATGTCTTACACCATATGATTGTCTCACATAAACACGCACAATAAACCAAGTTCAACGAAAAGAAACACACAAACAGGCACAAGACGGCAAATGCAAATCACTCTCCCCCTTTGTTATCGAGACACCACAAAGGGGAAAAGAGGAAACGAAGATGGGTGGCAGCCCGGGAGAAGCTCAGTCGTCAAACTCGTCATCAAACCCCTGCTGCTCCTCCTCCTGATAGTCATCATCAGATCCCTGCTGCTCTGGCTGATACTCCTCATCAGAATCTATCCACTGGTATCCCTGGCGAGCCATCCAGGTAGCCTCTGGAGTGATGATGTCCTCCGATCCATTTGAAACCTCTTCACCATACAAAGACAGAATCTTCTTGTCCCGCTGACGCGTCTTCTTGTCAGTCACATGGGCACGGTATTGCCCCTGAGCCTGCATGCAGAAGAGGGCCTTCATCTTCTGCTGGAGCTTCTTAGCCCACGAAGGCTTCTCCACTGCTGAGGAAGAAGAGGGGGCAAAACGGCCAGAGCGGACATCGGCAGTCTCCTCCACAGGCTCATCCTCAGTGCCCATCTGGGCAGCAGCAGCCTGAGCACGAGTAGTGGTGTTGGCCCAACGAGTCTTGACACGAAGCTTGATAGGATCATGGCGGTAGCAGTCGGCCTCAAACTCCTCCTCTGGATACAACTTCGCCCAAGTCTTGGAGATGAGCAGAAATAAGAAAGGACCATAGATAGGTACCTTGCGAGTGTAGATAGCAAACCGGAGCTCATTCCACATGATGTGGGAAATGTCAAGTGGAACAGCCTGGGCGGAGCGAGCCTCTTGGCACATCAGAAGCATATCAACCAGATAGGCATGAACCTTGTCCTTGTCGCCAACACGAGGGAACAGCGTGTTGCGAAAAATCCGATACATGATGTCGAGGAAGGGATTCAGCACGTAAGTTGTTTTGCCACTAGCAAGGGTCTTTGCCTCATAGAATGGAAGAAGTTTGTCCTTGTTAGCTGCTTCAGGATTGGCGTGAGGCCGAAAACCAATAGGGTGATGGAGACCCTCATCGGGAAGCTGAAGAAGATCCATGAACTCCTTCCAAGTGGCGGTCATCTTGTGACCATGAGTCATCCAAGTCATGGGACGATCTTCCTTGGCCTAAAAGTTGACAGAGGCATAAAACTGCGCAATGAGCTCAGGATCAAAATCGTTCTGGAAAGTCATGATATGCTCCAGACCCAGCTGCTCGATCAAGTCAAGGGCTTCTGCAAAATATGCCCTGTTCTGATCCTTCCTCATGTGCTCCACATCGATCCAGTGAGCATCCACATACAGATTGGCCTTGGTCTTGAGCACCTCATGATAGATGCGATACTGTTGCTTGGTCCAAAAGACATCATCACCAGGAAAGTGCTCACGAGGTTCCCCATATGGGTTGATCTTCCGTCTAGCCATGAACTCACCAGCAGGCATTTCCTCCATAGACATGGATGATTCCTTGCGCTTGTTGGCTGAGGTCTTGTACCGGCGCTGGGGATTGGGGTTGGAGCCCTCTGGCACATCGCTCGGGGTACGCATGCGCTTGGAACCGGTGTCACGAACTGGGTTGGTACGACGACCCGCAAAGCCTGAGCCACCACCTAAAAACACAAACACAAGACCACAACAACACAAACGCAAGAAGAATCAATGCCAAAGCCTCGAAAGACACAAGAAACCAAGGGAAATAGAAAAGAGAACATGCCACGAAGCTAGTGTGAGCCAAGCGGTAGTACTGCTGACCCTTGCGGAAGTAAAAAATTAGTACCGTAGGGTAAGCGGTAGTACCGCATGTCACATGCGGTAGTACCGCATACCTTACGGTAGTAAAAATTTACTTCCGCGAGAAGAGGCGGAACTAAAATATTAGTACTGCATGCGGAGCGGTAGTACCGCATCGGGACGCGGTAGTACCGCTCGGCAAGCAGTACTAAAATTTTACTTCCGCCCGAGGGGGCGGAACTAAAATATTAGTGCTGCATGCGGAGCGGTAGTACCGCATAGGGACGCGGTAGTACCGCTCGGCAAGCAGTACTAAAATTTTACTTCCGCCCGAGGGGGCGGAACTAAAATATTAGTACTGCATGCGGAGCGGTAGTACCGCATCGGGACGCGGTAGTACCGCTCGGCAAGCAGTACTAAAATTTTACTTCCGCTCGAGCGGTAGTACCGCTGGGGACAGCGGTAGTACCGCTCAGGTCAGATCGGATCTGGATTACACCGTGCGGTAGTACCGCGGTTCTCCAGCGGTAGTACCGCACGAAACAGATCTGAGAAGAAAAGATCTAGAAACTACCAACAAGATCTTACCACGGTACTACGGCTGATCAGTAACTTCGTAGCAACAACTCTAAGCATATTTCCGGATCACAAACACTCTCCCACAACCTAAGCATCCATGGATAAGATCACGAAGAACACAAGAAAGAACTAAGCATCTCCCCTAACCCTAAAAACTTAGGCAAGGCAAAAAGAAGAAGGGAAAAGGGGAAAAACCTGCATCCATGGCAAGAGGACGTGGTGGGGAACGATCCCACCGGTCGGAAAGTGAAATGAGTGGCCGAGGGAGGAGATCCGGCGAGGTCCTCCGGCGGCGTTCTTGAGAGATAGAGAGACAGGGACGACGTGGGGGTTAGGAGTGAATGGGTATGGGGGAGATGGAACTCCCCCTGCCTGCTTATAACCCCCACGCGTTCTGATAAGTGCGGTAGTACCGCGGTCATCGCGGTAGTACCTCTTGCGCGGTAGTACCGCTCTACCAGCGGCAGTAAAAAATTACTACCGTGCCGGTCTTGCGGTAGTACCGTAACCCCTTTGCGGTAGTACCGTAAACTAGCACGGTAGTACCGCTCCTCCAAGAACATGCACGTTTGACAAGAGGCTTTAAGCAAAAGAAGAGAGAAAAACAAAAGCACGCACAAGCAAAGTGAACAACACAACTCCTCAGAGGAGGGCGGTGGCCGAGGCCACCTATGTTTGAGTTTATAGATATGGCACCGCGAAGAATTATCCTTGGGCCCATGATCAATACTCGACTTGAAGCATTTAAACCAATTATGTATGGCAAATGATAAAGACTTGGTCAGTTTATGCATAATGGGGGGAGGAACAGTTCATTGAGAGAACAATACTCCCCCTATGTCCATGCCTACATCTAGACAAGATAGCTATATTGAGTGTGAGGGGTGTGTGTGCACAGACTCAAACCACATTGCTCAAATCGATGATATTTAGCTCATGCCTTAACTCGCGAAATCTTGCTTCATCCAATGGCTTCGTGAAGATATCTGCAAGGTTATCATGAGTGTTGACGTAGTGAAGCTCGATCTCTCCTTGCCTTATGTGATCCCGGATGAAGTGATACCGAATCTCAATATGCTTCGTCTTGAAGTGAAGCACCGGGTTGAGAGAAATCTTGATGGCACTCTCATTGTCACACCAAAGAGGCACTTTGTCACAAGTGACACCGTAATCCTTCAAAGTTTGCCTCATCCATAAGAGTTGAGCACAGCAACTGCCAGCGGCCACATATTCTGCTTCAGTGGACGAGAGAGATACACAACTTTGCTTTTTGGAAGACCAACTAACAAGAGAGCAACCAAGAAATTGGCACCCTCCCGAGGTGGACTTCCTATCCACTTTGTCTCCCGCCCAGTCAGAATCAGAGAAACCAACAAGGTTGAAATTTGCTCCTCTTGGGTACCATAAGCCAAAGTTTGGGGTATGAGCCAAATATCGAAAGATTCGCTTGACAGCCACAAAGTGACTTTCCTTAGGTGAGGCTTGAAACCGTGCACAAATTCCCACATTCAACATAATATCCGGTCTAGATGCACAAAGGTAAAGCAAGGATCCGATCATAGAGCGATATACCTTTTGATCCACCGCTTTACCATTGGGATCAATGTCAAGTTGGCATTTGGTTGGCATCGGAGTAGAAGCCGGCTTGACATCACTAAGGTTGAACCTCTTGAGCATGTCTTGAGTATACTTGGATTGTTTGATGAAGATGCCTTCTCTTCGTTGTTTGATCTCAAATCCAAGGAAGTACTTCAACTCTCCCATCATGGACATCTCAAAGTGTGTGGTCATGAGTGCGGCGAACTCATCATTGAAAGCTTTGTTAGGAGAACCAAAGATAATATCATCAACATATAGTTGGCATACAAACAACTCCCCTTTGACCTTCTTAGTAAAAAGAGTGGGGTCGATTTTCCCAATTTCAAACCCACGATCTTGTAACAACTCGGTAAGGTGCTCATACCACGCTCGTGGGGCTTGTTTAAGGCCATAGAGTGCCTTATCAAGTTGATACACATGATTGGGGAACTTAGGATCCTCGAACCCCGGGGGTTGTTTAACATATACCAACTCGTTAATGGGACCATTAAGAAATGCACTTTTCACATCCATTTGTTGCAATTTAAAGTTATGATGGGAAGCATATGCAAGCAACAAACGAATAGATTCAAGACGAGCAACAGGGGCAAAGGTTTCACCGTAGTCGATACCCTCGACTTGGGAGTAGCCTTGAGCCACCAGACGTGCCTTGTTGCGGATGACAATGCCATGGGCATCTTGCTTGTTCTTAAAGATCCATTTGGTTCCAATGACATTATGGTTCTCCTTTGGTCTTGGCACCAGACGCCACACTTTGTTGCGCTCGAAGTTATTGAGTTCTTCATGCATGGCATTGAGCCAGTCGGGGTCTTCGAGCGCCTCATAAACCTTCTTAGGTTCAACAAAGGAGACAAAAGCTTGATGAGCACAATAGTTTGCTAATTGTCTACGAGTGCTTACCCCCCTTTTGATGCTTCCTAAAATGTTCTCGATGTGATGCTCGTTGGAAGCAAGCCTGGAGGCAACTTTTGCAGCACGACGCTCTAATTGCTCTTCAAGTGATAACTGAGGAGCATTGAGTTGATCATCTTGAGCGTCATCATGAGCAAGATCTTGATCTTGAGCTTCCTCTTGACCTTGATCTTGCACGGGGGACTGAACTTGGCCTTGTGCATCAATTGGTGGTTCTTCACCGACTTGAGATTGATCTTGCACTTGGCCTTGTTCATCAGGCTGAGGGCCTTCACTTTGTTCTTCGGAAGCTTGTGGGTCTTGGGTTGGTGATGGTTCCACTTGAGTGGAACATTGTCCTTCTCCTTCGGCCACAAGGGGTTCCTCAACGGGTAGGATATATCCAACACCCATTCTTCTTATGGCTTGAGGAGGAATTTCATCACCTGTATCACAAGTACCACTTTGCTCCACTTGGGAGCCGTTATTTTCATCAAACTCTACGTTACTCGTCTCCTCTATGAGTCCGGTGGACTTGTTGAGGACACGGTAAGCATGAGAGTTTGTAGCATAGCCAACAAATATGCCCTCATGAGCTCTAGATTCAAATTTAGACAACCGAATACCTTTCTTAAGAATGAAACACTTACACCCGAACACCCGGAAGTACTTGAGATTGGGCTTGTTACCGGTAAGAATCTCATACGGAGTTTTGTTCAAGCCTTTGCGAAGATAGAGACGATTTGATGCATGGCAAGCGGTGTTGATGGCTTCGGCCCAAAAGTTGTATGGAGAGTTGAATTCAGCCATCATGGTTCTTGCAGCATCTATTAAGGTTCGGTTCTTTCTCTCCGCAACACCGTTTTGCTGAGGGGTATACGGGGCGGCATATTAATGTTTGATCCCCTCATCACCAAGAAACTCATCCAAGGTGTAGTTCTTGAACTCGGTGCCATTGTCACTTCTGATCATCAAAATCTTTGCTTCATGTTGTCGTTGAGCTTCATTTGCAAAGTTGATGACGGTTTGTTGGGTCTCACTCTTCTTATTGAAGAAGTATACCCAGGTATATCTTGAGTAATCATCCACAATCACCAAGCAATATTTCCTACCCCCAAGACTATCAAAAGTGGGAGGCCCAAAGAGATCCATGTGGAGGAGCTCTAGAGGTCTCTTTGAATAGATGATAGTCGTGGGAGGGTGAGCCTTCTCATGTAATTTTCCTTCAATGCACGCCCTGCAAGCACGATCTTTGGCAAAGCTAACATTTGTTAGTCCTCGGACATGGTCCCCCTTGAGAAGACTTTGCAAAGATCTCATATTGACGTGGGCCAAACGGCGATGCCAAAGCCATCCCACATCAACTTTAGCCATTAGGCATGTCGCGACTTTAGTGGGTTGCTTCGAGAAGTTAACCACATAAAGACCGTTCTCGACATGCCCAACGTAGGCTACTTTAAGAGTCTTGCTCCATAAGAGGGCCACAGAATCAATATCAAAGAATGTAGCAAAGCCCATGAGTGCAAGTTGGCGAACAGAAAGTAAATTGTATGCAAGGGACTCAACAAGCATGACTTTCTCGATCGTGAGATCATGAGAGACAACCACCTTGCCAAGTCCCAATACCTTAGAAGATGAAGCATCACCCCATTCGACGTTGGTGGCCATAGATGAACCGAGATGCACGTCCACCACCAAGTCTTTGCTTCCGGTCATATGATTTGTGGCTCCGCTATCGAGCAACCATGATCCCCCACCGGAAGCAAACCCCTACAATAGATCAATGCTTGGATTTAGGTACCCATTTGGTAATGGGTCCTTTGAGGTTAGTGACAAGGGTCTTAGGAACCCAAATGGACCATTCAATGTACTCATAAGAAGAACCAACAAATTTAGCAAACACATGGCCATCACTAGCACGGCATAAAACATATGACGGATTAAAAACGCCGGCCATGTTTGAGGGTGTGGTGGAGTTTTTCTTGACACCACCACTTTTCTTCTTGGTTGACGTGCCCTCTCCTTCTTTCACAAAGGATTGTCGGAGAGGGGGTGGTTGCTTTGTCTTGTCATTCTTCTTCTTGTTGGGCTTAGGAGCAAACCCAATTCCTTCCTTTGCCACAACTTCCTTTTGATTGCTCAAAAGGGCGTTGAGGTTCTTCTCACCTTGTATGCAAGTCACAAGGCCTTTCTCAAGTTGCTTCTTCAATTCGGCATTCTCTTCAACAAGATGCACATGCTCACAACATGGGTTAGTAGCATTTGCATTATCAATTAAAACCATGCGAGGAAAGATAGCCTTTTCCTTGGTTAGCGAAACTTGGAGTTGATCATGAGACTCCTTGAGAGTAGCATGCATTCCTTTCAAGGCCTTGTGAGCCTTGTCAAGTATGTCAAACTCCTCTTTGAGTTTAGCATGGTCAACCGCAAGTTTTGCCTTCTCAGAGTTAAGGACACGAGAGACAACTAGAGCATGATCAAGATCTTTCTTTAATTTAGCATGATCATCGTTGTGTGACTCCTCAAGAGCCAAACGAAGACCACGCTCCTCCTCTAGGGCGTTAGAGAGATCCGATATCTCATCGGCATAGTCTCGACTATGCCCTTCCATTTTAGTAATTGTTTCCTCGTGAGCCTCAATAATGTCATTGGCCTCACCAAGTTGTTCCAAGAGAGCAACCACATGCTTCTTGGATTTGCCCTTGAGATTTTTTATGAACACATCAAATTCATTTTCTCCCTCCTTACTACCCTCACCCTCATCAATACAATTAGTTAATGAGGGGTTAGAAGAGATAGTAGAATTGATGATCGGGGTTACCTTGTTGGTGGCCTTAGCCATAAGACACTTGGCGGTGATGTTCTCGTTGGGTGAGTTGAAAAGAGTTGAGTGCGGAGTGGTAGCAATAGCAATTGTGGCCATAGTGGTCACCTCATCCTCTTCATCATTGTCATCATCCTCCACATATTCTTCTTGAGCCACCAACACTTTCGGAGGAGTCTTCTTGATGAAATTGTTCTTGTTGGGATAGGACTTTGACTTGTCCTTCCGAATAAGCTTGCCTCCAAAGTCTTCTCTCTTCTCATATGGGCAATCCGCAACGAAGTGGCTTACATTTCCACAGTTGAAGCATGTCCTTACTCGTTGCTTCCCTTTGTTCCCACTGGAGTTGTTCCTGTTGAAGTTGGACCTTGAGTTCTTCTTGCCCCAGAATTGCCTAGAAGCAAGAGCCATGTGCTCGTGATAGGCATATTTGGTGTCCTCGGGGCAGCACTCATCATCATCTTCAACTTCCTCCTCTTCCACACAAGCCTTGGCCTTCAGAGCAAGATTAGGCTTCTTGGATCGTTGAGCTCTTAGGACCGCATTGTCGGCGGTAACGTCAAGGATCCTCATGGCAACAAATTCATCCAACACTTCGTTTGAGGATAAAGTGTGGAAGTCCGGTCTCTGACGAATCACAGAGGACATGGCCTTGTGATAGGGCATCATGGCCTTGAGGAACTTGCGCTTGATCCAATTGTCATCCGTATCCTTACTGCCATGATCTCGAAGAGATACTGCAAGAATCGTTAATCTTCGATAAAGTTCACGAGGATCTTCATCCTCGATCATTGCAAACTCATCAGCTTCATCTTGCACCACTTCATAGTTGGAGCGTTGAATGCTTGTGCTTCCCTTGTACATTGTGCCAACATGCTCCCATGCTTCCTTGGCCACAGTGAAAGGACAAAGATGAGCAATGTCTTCAGGAGGGATTGAGTCTTGAAGAATGCATAGTGCGGACTCGTTGAACTGATGATCGGCAGTTTCTCTTGGAGTCATGTTGTCGGGATCATACGGATAAAAACCTTGCTCAATGATTCTCCAGAGGTTAGTGGAACAATGATTAATATGACGTTTGAAACGAAACACCCAAGTAGCAAAATCAGTATTTTTAACGAACTTAGGAGGGGGCCCGACGGAATTTAAATGCGGTGTGGGGACGGGTCCTCCATAGTGAGTAGGCGGAGGAGATTGGGCAAATTTCCCACTACCATGCTTAGTGACCGGGGCTTGCTCACTACTAGCTTCTCCCTTGTCGGGATTAGCCTCTGACACGTTGGTAGCGGGACGACCCACTTCCAACGGTGAGGTGGATAATTTAAGCCCCTCAAACATTTCTTTAAACATGCCCTTGACCTCGCTCGCTAGTGATTCTTTCAATGTGGTCAAGGCCACATTGAACTCCTCACGAGTGACCGAGGCTCCCCCATCTACCGTAGGCAAGGACGGATTTCCATCGGAATGGTCCTCCGTCTCGACTACGTTGTCAACCATACTCTTCGGACGGTAAAGTCCTTAAAAAGAGACGAGGCTCTGATACCAATTGAAAGGATCGATATGGTTGACTAGAGGGGGGGGTGAATAGGCAACTAACAATTTTTAGCTTTTCTTAACCACTTAAAATTAGGCGACAAGATAAGTTGTCTAGATAAACTACTAGGAAGACAACTAATGTAAATAAGCACAACAACTACACAAGCATGCTATAGGAATTAAACAAGTAAAGCATGCAAGAGTAAAGGTAAGAAATAACCACAAGTAGAACCGAAGGAGACGAGGATGTGTTTCCGAAGTTCCTTCCCTTTGAGGGGAAGTACGTCTCCGTTGGAGCGGTGTGGAGGCACAATGCTCCCCAAGAAGCCACTAGGGCCACCGTATTCTCCTCACGCCCTCACACGATGCAAGGTGCCGTGATTCCACTAGTGGTGCCCTTGAAGGCGGCAACCGAACCTTTACAAACAAGGTTGGGGCAATCTCCACAACTTGGAGGCTCCCAACAAACCGCGAAGCTTCACCACAATGGAATATGGCTTCGAGGTGACCTCAACCGTCTAGGGTGCTCAAACACCCAAGAGTAACAAGATCCGCAAGGGATTAGTGGGGAGAATCAAATATCTCTTGGTGGAAGTGTAGATCGATGCCTCCTCAAGCAATCCCGAGCAAATCTACAAGTTTGATTGGCTAGGGAGAGAGATCGGGCGGAAATGGAGCTTTTGGAGCAACAATGGAGTAGTGGGGGAAGAGGTAAGTCTTCTTGGAGAAGAAGACTCTCTATATATAGTGGGGGGACAAATCCAACCGTTATTGGAGGTTTCAGCCCGCAGAGAGCGGTAGTACCGCGCATGAGTTGCGGTACTACCGCTGGCTGAGCGGTACTACCGCTTCGGCAGCGGTACTACCGCTTAGGCAAAGACTGCAACATGATTCACAACCACGGATGAAATAAATTACATCCGTGGCTACATCCGCAGGGAAAACGGTAGTAGCAAAAATGCGACACGGTACTACCGCTTAAGATAAGCGGTACTACCGCGTTGCATGCGGAAGTAAAAAATTACTTCCGCATCCACTTCTATACTTAGTTTCAGCGCCTGGGCCAGATACACGGTACTACCGCTCTGGGGACGCGGTACTACCGCGGGAGCGGTACTACCGTGTCGGCAAGCGGTACTACCGTGTACCTGTGCGGTACTACCGCTTGGCAGAGCGGTACTACCGCATGCTAGGCAGTTGATCAGTACAGAAGCCACAGATTTGCAACAACGAAAGATAACCGGTTGGACCTCCAGAGAAGCAAGGAAAGGAAGTGTGGGAGAAAGATGTGTACGTGTTGATTCTACCCAAACCTTTCCGACGCGGATCCCCTCTTAATAGTACGGCTTTCCTATTACTCAATGCCACCTACAGGGAGCAAAAAGAAAACACCGTCCTTCATAGAATCCGAGGGGCAAGCAATCGTCTTGTGCCATAAGGAGATATACCTGTATGAGCTTAGAGCACACGATCAGTCCGCAAAAGTATTGTCATCAATCACCAAAACTATTAGGGAGAAATATGCCCTTACAGCAATATCACACAAAAAAGGCATGGAGCAAGCATAAATTATAGATACGTTTTGGACGTATCACGTGTCCTCCGGCGGCTCCCCTCTGTCGATGACCTCGGTCGTCAGTGCTGAGGGGGGTCGCCGCATCCACGTGTGTGCACTGTTTTAGGCATTAGTTTCTTACGGTTTTGGGTTGTTCATCGTCTTGGCTTCGGCGGTGGTGATGGCGGCGCCGACTAATAAATCTTTAGATCCTTCCCTAACGAGGTGATCCGCTTTTGGGATGAATTTGGAAACCAGTCTGTTCAAGCAAGGATGGTGCGGCGGCGGCGACATCCTCGTGGTGGACCTGCGCCCTCGAGCTCCGGTGTGACGGCGTTTGCTCCAACGCCTGCGCGGAGCTTGGGAGGTAGTCCAGAAGCGGATGCAGATTGTGGTCTGCATCGGCAGCATCTGGAAGATGGTGGATCATGTGTTGGGTTGGTGGTTCGTGGCTGGCAGGTATGGTTTCCTCCTCCAACGTCTTAGTTGGGCGGAAGAGCCAGATCTAGAGTTCGATGGCATGTCCGGGGTGTTGCCCCTATCTGATTTGTTCAACGCAAATGACTTTGCATTTATTTATGAGCCACCTTGGAGGTCTGCAAAGCTGCATATCAGCGATGGAGCCGCGTCGAGCTCGGGTGTAAAGGTGATCCATCATTTTTTTTTCTCATTTGGTGGCTGCTATAGTGGTGCCAGATGGAAAAATAGCAATAATAGCAAGGAGAACTTGGACCCCTCCCGCGTCGCCCCCGCAAGGCGACCAGATCCCCGTCTAGCGTCCTCCCTCCTACTCTACCCCTGCCCCACCACCGCCAGAGGGCACGGTCTGGCAAAGCCCAACCGGTGCCGCCGCCGGCGAGGCGGTGGCGTCCTCCTGCTCGAGAGGGCCGGGCGGGCGTGCTCCCCCGAGCCGGAGCGTTGTGCGATGGTGGGCGCGACAGCGCGACGTCGGGTGTGCGTGGCGGCGGCACGCTAGTGCGGACTGCATGACGGGCACTGACGACGGCGAGGCGTGCCCGAGTTGCGACGGCCAGATCTGGCTGCCGGGCAGCGCGGGCTGGAGGTTGTCGTCCTGTTGGCTGGAGGCTGTCGTCCTGTTGGCTGGCGGCGGCAGCGGCGGATCCTGCTCAAGGTGCGGCCTTCATGGTTGCGATGAGCGGGGGCGGAGTTGCGGGCTGGTGTGGGCTTCGGCGGCGAGGGAGCCGTGGTCTGGCTGGTGGCGCGGGGCTGCAGCATGGCGGCCTTCCTTCTCCTGGGTCGGAGCCGGTGGCGTGTGGGGCTGGCCGGCTGCGCGCATGATGGCGGCTCCCTGACCTAGGATTTGCGCTCGGGCGGGTTGGATTTGGGCCCAGGGCAGATGGGGTGTTCTCCGGGTAGGTGTGGTTCAGGCCCGGCCCAGGATGTGCTCGTGAGCATTGTCCTCGCGGGTGCGGTGGGCTGTGGAGGTGGTCCTGGCACCGCCTTCTCGTCTTGTCGTGCGACACCGGTGATCTCGGATTTGGTCTCGTGCAAGCTCTGCTTCGCGACGGCCGTCGGCAGTCCTAGGGTCGTGTCCCCAGGACCACGGGGACTGGTTGGGGATGCAGGCGTCGGTGCCTCCTAAGGTGGAGGTGCTGACCCAGATCTGGGGACTGGTTGGGGATGCAGGCGTCGGTGCCTCCTAAGGTGGAGGTGCTGACCCAGATCTGGGGACTGATGCCAGGCTAGGTGTGGAAGGATGGCTTTCTACCCTCCCTCCCGGGGTTGGTGTGTCGTGTGGCGGAGTCTGGGGACAGGGATGCTGGGGCGGCGGCCCCAGGAGGCGGTCCCCATGATTGGCTCTTCGGAGGTCTCGTGGTAGTGGTGGTGGCTTCTCCTCTTGGTCGTATGGGCGGCGAGAGGTCTAGCGGCAGATGGCTCGGGCATGCCCTTGTCGGCGGTGCCCGGATCCGGATCTGAGAGTTGGCGCTCGTCGCTTCTGTCCTGGATTTACCATGGGACACGGGTGAGCTGCGGAGCGAAAACTCCATGATTTGGCGCCGATGACGGCCACGCTCGCGGGCGCCGCTATCTTCTTGAAGATGTCGTTTTGGTTCTCCTCTTCGTGTTTGGGCCCCGGGTGAAGACCCCTGTCCATTCCGGACTCGGCAGTGGCGATGCTCTGCGTCGTGCTCCCTCGTGAGGGCACTATCGTGGCACCTAGGTGTGCTAGGGCGTGGCGTGGCGTTGTACTATGATCTCCTCTTGTTCTTCTTCGGTAGCATAGGTTCAGCGTGGTACCGAGCTTTCAGGATCCGCTTTGTAAGAGGGCTACCTTTCCACTATGTGTCGTTCGGCCGTATACTTTGGTCGATGATTTATGTATATACCTTTCCACTATGGCTTAATACTCCTTTATATAAGCTATGTAACAATTGTAAGTTGCTCCCTTCATTTCTTTATATAAGGTCATAAATTCAGATTACAAGTATCAAGGTAAAATAAAATAACTGCTTTGTAAGTCAACTTTTTTTGTTGACCGGAGTCATTAATACAACCACATGCATGTAAGGAAAGATTGTGAAATCTCTAAATGTCATTATGATTACATGCATGCAAGCATTAAACAAGTTGTTAGTATCAATAAAACATTATTATTATTTTTACCTCAATTAATGTAGATGGCTTTATGTAGATCTAAAATGTATTTTTTCATAGTGGCCTTCTGTAATAAGATGATAAAATATCATCAAAGGCAACAAGATACAGACATCACAGGTTGCCCTATTATTAGCCATGGCTTTAGGCAGCCAATCTTGTGAATGAACGCGCCTTGATTCCAGCAATCAAGTCTTAAGATTCATGTCACTACATAGGAGGCCTATCCCCAAAATCCAATCAAATCCTTCCTGTACACGCCTTCACCTTCGACTATATAAGAAGTCTTCTCCATCTCTCACGATCCATCCACAAACACAACTTCATTGTACATTCTCTCTTACTCCTCGAGAAGAAGAGCTCCGGCAACAATGGCGGTTTCGTCCAAGCTTTTCCCGGCCGCCGTCCTTCTCCTGCTCCTCCTCCTGGCCACAGGTAATCGACTATTTGTTTGTCCTGACGGGCTGATAACCTCAAACCTGACCTGAGAATGATCGTTCTTGATGCGTGCAGAGATGGGGCCTGTGCGGGAGGCGACGGCGTGCTCGCACGCCCCGTGCAAGAAGTGCACCGGGGCGTGCTTCGACCCCGATGAGTGCGCCATCACTTGCCGGAACGAGGGCTACGACTCCGGCGACTGCACCGGCGGCGGAGCCTACCGGTGCACGTGCAGCAAGAATTGCTAGCTAGCTGGTGCGTGAAGAACACACGAGTAGAATAAAAAGGGAATTACTACTCTAGTTTGTTCTTTTCTTTTTGAGCTCGGATTTTGTTCCAAGGTTCACACGAATGTGGCCCACGCTTAGTGGACTCCACTAGGGTCCAGTTCTGAGACGATTATGTATCACGCAAATTATATACTAAGAGAGATTTCTCTCAAAAAAGAATATATACTAAAAGAGTATTTGTTAGTCAAAAGTTTATCCTTCAGAACGGGAGTACGCTGGGCTATCAAATTGGCATGCAATGAGATGTAGCCAATTGTTGACTCTATCATTAGACATGCTCTTTTTTTTTTTTTTGCGGGAAATTAGACATGCTCTTTTAACTAACATCCAAGAGACTGTCGTCCAAAAATGCTTGGCAACGGTCGGATAAGTGGGTAATGTTGGGATGAACCAAAAAAATTTGGTAGAGCTGGATCTAAGTGCTGGCTGGCAAACGTCCTGCAGTAAGACAGGTAGTTATAGAACCTGTCTTGATTTAAGGAGAGGAAATAAGGGTTGAGACTCATATAATCGCCAAAATCCAATCGAAACCTTTCTATGCACATCTTCATCTTCAACTAATAATAAGAGCATCTCCAGCCGCGCCCCCAACAGGCCCCCCAAGGCGACTTTTTCCACGCCGGCACCGGAAAAAAAAACCCAGTCACGCCCCCAAGACGCTGAAATCTGCCGGCTCAGCCCATTTTTGGGCCCGGCGATCCCAGGCCGAACCCAGCGCGCTCGGGGGCTCCGGCGTCAGGGGATCAATGATCATGTTGTGCAAGATGACACAACAAGTCATGATCTCCCACATTTGATATTTCGACCAGGTCTGAGCTGGGTACCGGACAACAGCAAATCGATATTGGAGCACACCAAATGCCCGCTCGACATCCTTCCTGCAATCCTCCTGAACCTTCGCAAAGTGGGAGTTCTTGCCTCCTGGCACAACGTTTGAGATGGTCTTCACAAACGTAGACCATCTCGGATAGATGCCATCAGCTAGGTAGTACCCCTTGTTGTAGTGTCGGCCATTGACCTTGAAGTTCATCGGAGGAGTATGACCTTCAACAAGCTTGGCAAAGACAGGGGAGCACTGTAGCACGTTGATATCATTCTGAGTTCCTGGCATACCAAAGAAGGAGTGCCAAATCCAGAGGTCCTGTGTGGCCACTGCCTCAGGTACCACACTGCAACCGCCTTTGGCGCCTTTGTACATCCCCTGCCAAGCAAATGGACAGTTCTTCCATTCCAATGCATGCAGTCGATGCTTCCAAGCATCCCAGAAAATCCCCTTGTTGCATTCTGTGCTAGGATCCGAGCAGTGTCTTCAACATTGGGTGATCGCAAGTATTGCGTCCAAACACTGCCACCACTCCCCTGCAGAACTTGTAGAAATACTCAATGGTCGTGGACTCGGCCGTGCGCCCGTAGTCGTCGAGTGATTCACCGGGAGCTCCGTATGCAAGCATCCTCATAGCTGTCGTGCACTTCCGGATTGAGATGAATCCAAGTTTGCTGGTGCAATCCTTCTTGCACTTGAAGTGATTGTCGAACTCCCGGATGGAATTCACAATCCTGAGGAAAAGCTTTCGGCTCATCCGATAACGGCACCGAAATACTTTGTCGCCGTGCAACGGAGCGTCGGCGTAGTAGTCGGAGTAGAGCATGCAATAGCCTTCTAGACGATGCCGGTTCTTTGCTTTCAGCTGCCCCGGCGCCGAGCCTCCTCGCCGGCTTGTCCTGGGGCTCCGGCTTGACGGGGCGGAGGTGGAGGCAGGGAGAGCCGCCGGACGAGGAGGAGGACACCCCGGTCTCCATGCGCCTCGGCGTCCAGGAGCTTCCCCGGCGGCGTGAGAAGGACGGGGGAGCGGGGTACTCGAGGCGCGGCGTGTTGCCGCCCTCGATGTACTCGAGGACGGACTCCAACGTGCGACCGGGCACGCCCCACCACCGGCGCCGGCCGTCGGCGTTGAACCTGCCGGAGGGCATGACGCCGTTGGTGGCCTTGAGCTGCTCGTCGTGCCGGCGGCGGAAGTAGGGCTCCCAGATTGGGCTGTCGGGGACGTACCGGGGCCCCTCCCTCGCCGCACGCGGCAGGGACGAGCGGATGCGTGCGATCTCCGCACGCCGCGCCGCGCCGGTGGGTACCAGGGCACCGGCATGCCGCCGGCGCTGATCCTCCACGCCCCGGGCACCCGCATGTCCGGCGGGACCGGGTACTCGGCCTCGAAAAGGAGGCGAGCCTCGTCCTCGTGCAGATGACGTCGAGGGCGGCAACACGCCGCGCCTCGAGTACCCCGCTCCCCCGTCCTTCTCACGCCGCCGGGGAAGCTCCTGGACGCGGAGGCGCATGGAGACCGGGGTGTCCTCCTCCTCGTCCGGCGGCTCTCCCTGCCTCCACCTTCACAAGCATTGAGAGCGAGCAAGAAGAGCCAGTGTTTCACACTGAACCATATTATCGGCAGGGTCCTCTTGCGCAAGTTGATCACTAGCTACCAGCAACCTTGACTGCCTTCCTCAATGTGCATCAGAAGATCCGAGACCTACAGGTGCATCAACAACTGCAGTAGGATCTGGTGGAGCATCTATAGAGGCTCAAGGGCAACGCCTAGCTCAATGTGCGATCAAATATGAGTTTTTATTTGTTGAGCTATAGAATTTGTATTGAACTATTTTGTTGTTGAACTATTTGATCTCTATTGATTTTCTGTGATGAACTATGTGCTAAAAAAAACTTCAGTTGAATTTGCGCCGAACCACGGTGAGTACGGGCTGATTTGCGCCGATAAAGGGCCGATTTTTTACCGAAATTTGGCCGAAAACCGTTGACATGTTCGCCCAAAATTGGCCGATATCGGCGCCTGGGGACGACGGCTGGGAACCAAGTTGCCCCAGTGTCGATTTTAGCGCCGACTCGCCCCGAGGCAGCGATTTTTAAGCCTCCTGGGGGGCAGGGCGAACGGCTGGAGATTCTCTAAGCGTGACACAATACAAACTATCATATTAACCTTTCAGAACTATCCAGTGGCGGTTTTCTCGGTTTCTCCTGGTCACATGTACGTTGTAATTGATTGTTTATATCCAAATAATATTGGGTGCTTACCTGGCTTGAATTGAATGCATGAATGGATTAGACGTCTCCAACCACAATGGTCAAATTTGACCTTTTATCCCAGAATCACGTCCGAACCATGTACAATGTGTAGGCTCTAGACCCTCATTTGTCCATGTACACAACGACATCTCTCAATTTATTTCTAAATTGTCCAAACACAAGCACATGATTGATAGGGTGTTTTGCTCTCCATTAGATAGGAAAGACTGAAAAAGATAGAATGTGGTCAAAGATGGGAGATCTGATGGACTGTCCGGAAACCCCTATTTCCTCCACATGCATGGTTGTGTTTGGGGATTTGCGAACAACCAGGACAAATGAGAGGATTTGGAGGACTCTGTTGAGGAGGCCATTTTTATATCTGCACATTGTCCAGGCCGTCTATTCGGATATATAGATATATGAGGACGATTTGAGGTTCTGGTTGAAGATGCTCTTACATGATGATCAGTAAACATAGGATCTGACCAAATATATTTCTTTGTCTAGCGTAGACGCATTCATACGTGCTAGAAAAATCTTGGAGCTGCCAGTTACACTCAGAGTTGGCAGCTTGGAGCTGCCACTCCGTTCCCGTATATAAGGTGTGTTTATTTTTTACTAATGTGTATTTCTTTTAATCTCACATATTTTCGTTTCTATCTCTCCACCTTCATGTACGAAGCAACCTCGCAATCAAGCCGAAAAGACACTAGAGTCATATCATGATACCGTAGCTTAATAAAAAAAAATACTATCATGTGTCATGCAAAATACTCCCTCCGTTCCTAAATATTTGTCTTTCTAGAGATTTCAACAAGTGACTATATACGAAGTAAAATGAGTGAATCTACACTCTAAAATATGTCTACATACATTCGTATGTTGCAGTTCATTTGAATGTCTAGAAAGACAAATATTTAGGAACGGAGTGAGTAATAAATAAGATGCTAACATGTGAGAATATGCATTAGGAAGGTAACATTTATACACTGTGACTAGGCTAACCGTACGTGTGTGCTACACAAAGCAATTTGTTCCCGGCGGAAAGGCATGCAACATGCATTTCTGTTTTTACAGATACTTCCAAGGGACCCCGCAAAAAAAAACTTCTAAGCGATTATTCAAGGGTATTTTTGTCTCAAGCTCTGCTCGATTGCGTTCCTTGCTAAAAAAATACACCTGACATACGAAGGGGGTGGAAAGAAAATTAATCCACGGTTTTTCCTGTGCGATTTTAAATCTAACTCCGATTATGGGTATCATTGGCTTTAAAATGAAATCAAAATTCATTCTTCAAGGCTCGATAAATATGGTGATCGCAATTCCATTACAGTGAGGATAAATTTAGCCATTAATTAATTTGATATGTGTTCCTGAAAAGATGTCTTTTGGAAGGCACACGATGAATGTGTCCTGACCTCTTAGGGAAACAGAAGGCAGAGAGACCAGTTGTCAATTTTATATAAATACAAGATGGATAATTTTTAATTGATTTAAAAAGATAAATAGGAAAGTCAAAATCTTTTGTTTCTCTGGGGAAATCAAACGAGTGAGGCATTTTGGAGCTCAGGCTCCATGGATCTCATTTTTTTGAAAATGCAAAAAGTGTATTTCAGAGGCTAAAAAATTGACTTGTTCATGAGGATGTTTTTTTTGCGGGGTAAAGAGAGTTTTATTGCATGGTAAGAGTGTTACAGTCAAGAGGTCACAAATCCTCAATACAAGGTGGAACCGAGTTTAACCACACATTAGTAGTTTTCTCGAAGCGGCTATAATTGACCAACCGATCTGCAACTCTATTCTGACTACGATGAATTTTCTGAGAATAAAACTCCCTACTATTCATTAACTTTTTTATTATTCTTGAACCGTATAAAGTGTCACTATGAAATACAATATCATCTGAGCTTCCTAAAATGACAATTTTTTTTGGACAAGCTAAAATGACAATTTCGTTTTCCTTTTAATAATGAACAATGCATGCACACTCACCTTTTTCAAATCTCGAATTTATCTTTTTGTCCACTACTTTTTTGTGTAACTATCACCGTCCAACTTTACACATATGTAGTGCACATCCATATGAACATGTGTGATTGTTTCTTTTGAAACTTCAGAATGTGAATTTTGATTATTGTTTTTTAAAGATCCGTCTCCATTTTCGAAGTCAGATGCTATTTAGCACCTCGCAAAAAAAAGATGCTATTTAGCATTTCATAAATACAAAATGGATTATAATTTTTGCATCCTGCAAATTTCAGCTGATTTGTTTCAGGCTAGCCCTGCCTCTCGCGCCACCGCTTCAGAGCGCCGCCGCCCCAGAGCGCCGCCACCGCTCCAGAGCGCCGCCACCGCTCCAGAGCGCCGCCGCACCAGAGCGCCGCCGCCGCCCCCGCCGCGCCACCATGCCGCCGCGCCACCGTTCTTCGTCGGGCTACCGCGGCGTCCGCGAGCGCCCGAACGGCGGCGGGTTCTATGCCGAGATACGCTCCGGCGATCTCCGGCTTAGTCTCGGAACCTACGAGACGGCGCACGAGGTCGCCCCCGCGTTCGACGCGGCGGCGTGGCGCCTAGGCAGGCCGCGCCGCCAAATGAACTTCGACGACGTCCACACGCTCGAGCAGGCGTTAGAGCTCGCCCCGCCGCCTCGTCTAAACTCCGCACGAGACCGTGCGGAGCACACTGCGCTGCAGAACCGCCTCCTCGTCGCCCAGGAGGACGAGCGGCGCATGGCGGAGTGGCGCCGGCTCCACCCGGAGGCCGTCGCCTACGAGCAGCAATATTGGGCAAGTCGCCGCGAGGAGGACACGCGCCGGCGCCGCGAGGAGCGGTTGGACAGGCGTCGTCGGAAGGCATTGGCGTGTCAGCAGTGCGCCGTCCGCGATGCAGGCGGGAGGTCCTTCTTCACTGAAGAAGATGAGCGTTGGTTGGACTGCTGGCTGTCAACCTCTGACGACACCAACGACGATGATGATGGTGCAAATGACTGGAGCGACTAGGATTAATTTTTTATGTTTTCGAACTATCTAGCGCCGAACTATCTATCTATGTTTTCGAACTACCTATCTAGTTGCAATATGTAAAATAACTGTGTATCCTTTTTATTTTAATGCAATTTTATGTATTAAAAAATATTGTGCGTGCGCTGCATTTTTGGGCACTGCTGAAGCGGCGCGCGCGCGCTGCATTAGGGCATGTACAATGGTTGATAAGATAGTCATATCTTAAGTTTTGCATGTAAATTAGAGATGACAAAAAAACAAGTCTACAATGGATCATCTCTTAGCCTTATCTTCAATAATTAGTTATTCCTAAAAACATGGTGAGACAAATGGTGCTAAGCTATCATCTCTTGTCTTCTCTTAAATAAGATAAGACAAGCCTTCTCTTATGATTTCTCTCTCCTCCACCTCATCATTTATCTTAGGGCATGTACAATGGTTCTAGCTTAGCAATGACACGTAGGATAAATGATGAGGTGGAGGAGAGAGAAATCATAAGAGAAGGCTTGTCTTCTCTTAATTAAGAGAAGACAAGAGATGATAGCTTAGCACAATTTGTCTCACCATGTTTTTAGGAATAACTAATTATTGAAGATAAGGCTAAGAGATGATCCATTGTAGACTTATTTTTTTGTCATCTCTAATTTACATGCAAAACTTAAGATAAGACTATCTTATCAACCATTGTACATGCCCTTACGTGGCATCCTTAAGCTAGAACCATTGTACATGCCCTTATAGCGCGGCTGTTGGAGCCAGCGCCTATCCCCGCGCTATACCTGCCGAAGCGCGCGCGGCAAACGCTTTTTTTGGGCGCAGCGCGTAGCGCAGCTGTTGAAGATGCTCTTAGGCAGTGGCGGAGACAGGGGGGGACCAGCAGGGGCCCTGGCCCCCCCTAACAACACTGATTTGCTACTAATATATAGATGAACAGTGCAGAATTGAGAAAAAAAATACATGCATTGGTGTAGTTTGGCCCTTGTAATCAAGAGTTTGTGTCATTTGGCCCAGGCAACCTTTCATTCCTGGCTCCGCCACTGCTCTTAGGCAGACTCAGGCCGCACGCACAGACGAGCCGGCGGCGCATACTCTGTCTCCGGGGAGAAGCGACGGCGAGTCCGCGGCCAGGTTTGCCCCTAAGCTCGTCCATCTCAACTCTGAAACTTGGAATGTCAACATTTCCTTCTTAATTTTTTGCGGTGGGGATGCCAATGTTTTCGGTCGATCCATCCGCAGATTCGCCATGTCGTCGACGTTCGCCGGTGTATCCGCCTTGGCCGGCGGCAAGCTGAGCCCTTCCACAGCATCGTCCTTCCTCACCAGCACGGACTGGGGGTACCACCTGCTTGTGGTCCAAGACTACTCGCGTACCAAGCAAGCCACTCCCACCGGCGAGTGGATCAGCTCTCGTCCTTTCATGGTAGGAGGCCATGAATGGTGCATCGACTACTATCCCAACGGCTACACGGAGAGTTATGCCGACTTCATTTCTCTATTTGTTAGCCTTCTCGATGACGATGACGATGCCCAAGAGCCTGTGAAGGGGAAGTTCAATGTCAGTTTCATCGACGAGGCGGAGAAGCACAAGCCAATGTACATTTCGGAAGCTGAAATATTCGACTTCCGCTACGAGCGCACGCTGGGCTACCACATGTTCATGGAAAAAGATGTCCTTGAACAATCATCGCATTTAATGAATGATTGTTTCACCATCCGATGTGACATCATGGTATTCGGCTCCAAGGATGCCGATGGCGATAAGGTGCTCATGTCTGAAATAGACCAACATTTAAACAATCTCCTTCAAACTAAGGTGGGTGCTGATGTGACATTCGAGGTCAGCGGCGAGATGTTCGCTGCACACCGATGTGTGCTTGCAGCCCGGTCTAAAGTCTTCATGGCACAACTCTTTGGCCCCATGAAGGAGGGCACTACTACATCCTGTGTCATACAGATCAAAGACATGGAAGCAAAAGTGTTCAGGGCTCTGCTTAGCTTCATCTACACAGACTCACTCCCTAAGATGGAGGATGACAACATGGAGGAGGACGAAGCAGATGCTGTGGAAGAAGGACAAGAAGAGGAAGCAGCAGAGGATAAAATGGCACAAGAGGCTGTGCAACGGCTGCAAGACTTGCTTGTAGCCGCAGACAGATATGATCTCCAACGGCTCAGGTTTATCTGTGAAAGGCAGTTGTCCTTGCGCATAGGTGTGAGCTCGGTGGCGTCTACTCTTGCTCTAGCTGAGCAGCACCACTGCCGCCCATTGAAGGCGGCATGCTTGAAGTTTATCCAAGCCCAATCTCCGTCGTGTTTGCAAATAGTAATGGCGACCGATGACTGGGAGCACTTAATTATGACCTATCCCTTTGTTTTGAACGAGCTCTTTGCCATGTTTGCGTTGAAACAGAGTTATATTGGTGCCTTTTGCTGTAGATGTCTAGCAAAGTATAGTTTAGCGCGTCGATCGACCTGTAGAACAGTGGAAAGAAATCTTATATGCGTGTATAGCATACCCTGACTTGCTTTGCTAGACATCTACAACAGAAGGCACCAATATAACTCTGTTTTCAACCATCAGAAACAAAATACAAAGTTAGTACAAAGTTGGGTCACTTATTTTGAGACAGAGGGAGTATATAGCTGTCATTCAATCAGAAAATTACTTCTTGTATCGACTTTAGCCATCTGTCTCTCACAAGAGACAACCTGCCATTTTACGCCAAAATAAAAACTAAAAAATTTAAGAGACAGCCTGCCAAGCCAGAGTATCTTGGGAGTTCGGTTCCTGTCTTCAGTGCCGTTAGAGGCAGACCACACAGGCCTCGAATAAGGTTATCTAAGATGTTAACATCTTATACTATCGAAAATACACAAGAGTGCTCGTCCGCGCCTGCACACGGTATCATGTGCCGTTCTTTTCTTGTAGATCCAACACAACATACATTAATGGACTAGAGATAGATTTAATATTGCACTGAGTTGGCCATACGGCATCCGTAACGTCGTCTGTGTAATGCTGGCACACGCGGCCAGCTCCGTCCTGTGCCCGCGGCCTAGTTCAAGCGCATGTATTTGTCCTCGTCATGTGCCGTCCTATTAGCGCAACTGATAACTGATATGCGAACTTTTTTAAATTTGCTGACAGTTTTTAAATATGTGAACATTTTCTGAATTTGCGAATATATTTTGAATTCTCTGCGAACATTTATTGAATTCACGAACACTTATTGAATTAGCGAACAACTTTTGAATTTACCACAAACCTTTATTGAATTCATGAATATTTTTTGAACTTCCTGCGAACATTTTTTGACTTCTCAAACATTTTTGAACTTGTGAACAATATTTGAATTTGCGAACATTTGTTTTGACTTGTTTCTAGAATACTTGAACATATTTTGAATTCATAAATATTTTAAAATTTGCCAAGAACTTATTTTGTATTCGCGGACATTTCTTGACATCACAAACATTATTTGATTTCACCATGAACATATTTTGAATTCGTATACATTTTCCAAATTTGTCTGTTTTTCGAAAACGAAGATGACCTCCGGCCTTTCTATCAATCGATGCATACAACCATCTTTATTATTATTCAACTAAGACTAACAACATGAATACAAGGATCAGCCCAAACCACCCATCGTCGAGCAACACCTACACTCTTGGTAATGTGTCCGAACCGCATGAACACACACTATCTAATCTGGTAACCTCACGCATCTGTCGCGCATCGGGCCTAGAGCACCACTTGGTCTGGCCGACCCGCAGTGCGCACTTCATGTGCACGCTCTGGATCCGCCATCGCCATCTTCCACCATCCCATCTCTAGGAGCGGTCAACGCTTTCACCTTGGCAGACCGTACTGCCGTCGATGCCACCACGGCTTCAGACAACACCACCGCCCTGCGCTCGTCCATCAAGACGCATCCGCCGCCGAGACTCTGCTGCACCATGCCGCCAAGCCCGCCGTCGTCGACGCGATGGATACAACGCCACACCACCTCCTGATCCAGATCGCCGCCAACACCGACCCAACAGTGTCCACCATCCACACAGCTCCCAAGATGGCGCCTTCAAGAAGGGAACGACGCTGAAGGTGTCGTCGCCGCCCACCGCAGTTTCGTCTGGGAGACAGATGGCATGCTGGAAGTAGATGCAGATCTGATGAGCATCTCCATGGAGAAGAAAATGGCGCCCTCGGGCGTCGCCGACGTTGCGGCCGAAAGGCCATGTAGGGATTTCTCCCAATCTGAATACCCACATCCTGCTCAAACCGCATCGAGGATCGGCAAGTCTTGTGACCCAGATCCGCAAGGAGAGGCACACCGAGCATGGGATGAAGGCTAGTAGGCTCCTGATCCATATCAGGCACCTTCGTGTGAAACCGATCGCGGGGCACCTGCTGTGTCCAGAACGGCCGGAAGAATCGGACGGAACGGCCAGATCCGATCCAGGAGCTCATCCTGGATCGCCACACACGTTGACCCACGTTGAGACGCGGAGCTCCTCCGAACGGCCGGGCGGATCAAGCGGATTCGATCCAGGCGCCCACCACCGAGCGCGACAGCAAGCTCGCTGTCGCCATTGGCTGTGCCCTGGGCTTGCCTGGTGCCAGCCTTTGGCGGCGGCGAAGAAGGAAAGGGAAGCGGGGAGGCTAGGCTTTGTGCTATCTTCCGAATATGTGAACAATTTTTTTTTAATTTGCTACAAGCAAGTTTTTAATTCGCGAACATTTCTGAATTTGTGAACAATAGTCGAATTCGTGAATATTTGTTCTGAATACTTGAATTTTCATGAATCCTTTAACATATTTTAAATCCGCGAACATTATTTTTGAGTGCTTGAATATATTTTGTATTCACGAACATTTTTTTTCAATAGTTGAACATTTTTCAAGAATACTTGCAAATATTTTGAATTCACGGACATTTCTTGAATTTGCCGTGAAGAAATTTCGTATTCGCGGACACAGGGTGGACGTTCAAGAGGTTTATGCCCAACACGGACCTGTGTGATTCAGAAAGGAATCAATCAAAGATTTTTTTTGCTTAATTAACTATGATTGCACGACATGAAGGCGCGGTGTGTCGTGAAGGCATCGATATCAAAGGGCGCAGGCACAGTATTCGGATGTTTGACCCTACGTAGCAACCTCCTGCTCTATACGATGACATTCAATACATCATCCAACGCGTCCTTGTTCCACTGGTACACATAGCGGGAGCAGGCGAGCTCGTCCGCCACATCGCCGCCATCCATGCGTTGT
>LR738709.1:673530831-673549148 GCA_902687465.1 Secale cereale
AAAAAAAAAAACAGACCAATACTATTTCTACCTACAGGGTCTACGAAAAGGAATTACGTACTAGTTCATCCGGTGTTGGTTAGCTAGAATCAGGGAAGTAGTTACTGGTCAAAATGCACTAGTGCGTGCAGATTTCGTACAAGCTTCAGGTAAGAATATGATTTTCCTTTCCCTCAAAAAAAAAATTGGATTTTCCGTCGGAACACGCCGTTTGCGCGCCGGACCGCGGCTGACGACAATTGTTATGTCCCGCCATACGAGACCTGGACCAACGGAAGACATGGACGATGGACCGTCCACCCAGCGTTATATTACACGGAGCCGTCGCCATATGACACTGTTGAACAGGGCATATCCGTTTTTCTCTGTACGATCTCATTTAATACACTGTTGAACGTGTCGCTGTCCGATTGGTACCTGTACCGGGAGCAAGCGAGCTCGAGCGTGCCATCGCCACTCTCACCTAGCCTAGATACATCACTATCTAGACATATCTAAGACAAGAATTTTGGGACGGAGGGAGTACAATACGAGTAGCCTAACTGTACTGCATGCTATTAGCTGGATGCAGGCCACAAAATCATTTGTTTCCCGGTGGAAGGGCATACAACATGCATTTTTGTTTGTACATATACTTCTAAGGGATTATTCAAGGGTATTTTTGTCTCAAGTTCTGCTCGATTGCGTGTGTTGCCGAGAAAATACACCTTACAAAAAGGACGAAGGGAGTAGAAAGAAAATTACGTCACGGTTTTTCCGTGGGGATTTTGAATCTAACTCTAACATAATTATTAGTGGTTATAAAATGAAATCAAATTCATTCACCAAGGCCCCAAAAATGTGACGATCACAATTCCATTATAGTGAGACTAAATTTAGCCATTAATTGATTTGATATGTGTTCCCGACAAATGAAGATATCTAGATCTCTTAGGAAAACGGAAGGCAGAGATCATTTGTCGATCTCAATAAATACAACGTGGATACTTTTAAATTGATTTACAAAGATGAAACAAAGGCCAGTCAATTTCTTTTGTTTCATTGGGACAAGTCAAACGAGCGGGGCATTTTGGAGCACAGGCTCCATGGAGCTCTTTTTTGGGGAAATTCAAAAAGTGTATTTCGGGTCATAAAAAATTGGAAATATCATCATATTCATATGGATGTGTTTGTAAGTGTATAAAGTTTTCACAACGAGATTGACAGGGTCTTGAACTCAAGAACTATTGGCTCGGATACCATATTGAGTTCATACTTCAGTCAACTCATCCAAAAGTTCGAAATGATCGAGGGAGGCGTGCAATATATTTCAACAAACAATGTGTGCACGTTCACCATTTTCAAATCACAGTTTTATCTTTGTGTTCATTATTAAAAAGTAAAAATCACGAATTTGTCCCTTTTGTGTAGCTCTTACGTTAATGTATATCATCATCAAACTTTACACATATGTAGTATACATCCATGTGAACATGTGTGATTAATTTTACAAAATTTATCGAAACTCCAAAATGTGAATTTTGTTCATTGTTTTTGATATAGCTTACCACTCATGCCAAGTGGTCAAAATGTGAATTTTGAAGAAAGAAAAATTAGCTGCATCTGCATTTTTCAAGTGAAATGCTATACAGCATTCCATAAACGAAAACTGGATTATATTTATTTATATTTTTTTAAATGAACTGGATTATATTTTTGCATCTGCAGATTTCTGCCCGATTCGTTTCAGGCTTTGGTTTGCCCAAATCAGTCAGTGTTGCGAATGATGTATGGGCTTGCAGCTCGTGGGCTGCGAGGGCCTTCAAACAGAAGCCCAATCAAGAAAACCCTAACTCCTTGCCTCAAAAAAAGAAAAAAAAGGCAGGCTCAGGCCGCACGCACAGACGAGCCGGCGGCGCATACTCTGTTTCCGGGGAGAAGCGACGGCGTCGGCGCGGGCGGGGCGCGGCGGCGCAACGAGCCGAGCGACGGCGACTCCGCGACCAGGTTTGCCATGTCGATCCACTCGCAACTCGCCATGTCGTCAACTCTGAACTTTGGGATGCCAACATTCTTTATGGATCCACTCGCAGATTCGCCATGTCGTCGACGTTCGCCGGTGTATCCGTCCTGGCCGGCGGCGAGCTGTGCCCTTCCACCGAGACGTCCGTCGTCACCAGCACCAACTGCGGGTACCACCTGCTTGTGGTCCAGGACTACTCGCTGACGAAGCAAGCGAAACGCACCGGCATGAGCATCTGCTCTCGCCCTTTCATGGTAGGACGCCATGAATGGTGCATCGAGTATTATCCTAACGGTCAGAACAAGAGCTGTGCCGACTTCATTTCTCTATATGTTAACCTTCTCAACGACGATGACGATGCCACAGAGCGTGTGGTGAAGGCCAAGTTCGAGTTCAGCTTCGTCGACGAGGCAGAGAAGCACAAGCCCATGTACATTTCTGGAACCAAAACACTCAGCTTCCGCGGCGAGTCCCTGCGGGGCTACGCCAAGTTCATGAGAAAAGATGTCCTTGAACAATCAGCCAATCTGATGGATGATTGTTTCACCATCCGGTGTGATATCATGGTCTGTGGCACCGAGGATGCCGGTGTCAACAAGGTGCTCCTGTCTGAAATAGACCAACATTTAAACAATCTCCTTCGGACTAACGTGGGTGCTGATGTGACATTCGAGGTCCGCGGCGAGATGTTCGCTGCACACCGATGTGTGCTTGCAGCCCGATCTAAAGTCTTCATGGCACAATTCTTTGGCCCCATGAAGGAGGGCACTGCTGCATCAAGTGCCATCCAGATCAAAGACATGGAAGCAAAAGTGTTCAGGGCTTTGCTTAGCTTCATCTACACGGACTCACTCCCTCTATTGGAGGAGGACAACATGGAGGAGGATCAAGGAGAGACCGTGGAAGAAGGACGAGAAGAGGAGGCAGCAGAGGATGAAATGGCAGAAGTTGTGGAACAAGGAGAAGAAGAGGATGAAACGGAGCTGCAATGGCTACAAGATTTGCTTGTAGCTGCAGACAGATATGATCTCCAGCGGCTCAAGTTTATCTGTGAAAAGCGATTGTGTGACCGCATAGGTGTGACCTCAGTGGCATCCACTCTTGCCCTAGCTGAGCAGCACCACTGCCGCGGATTGAAGGAGGCGTGCTTGAAGTTTATCCAAGTCCAATCTCCCTTGTGTTTGCAAAAGGTAATGGCGACCGATGGCTGGGAGCCATTAATAACGACCTATCCCTCTGTTTTGAACGAGCTCATTGCCAAACTTGCTGCAAACCAGAAGTAACACTCTGCGTGATGTACGCTTGTTCCTTGGACCTGTAGTGACACTCTTGTCAGTCTTATGCATACATGGAATTCTCTAGAGAGATTGTACTCTGGATGTCTTGCTTTTGTCTCGTCGTGTAATCTGCCTATATGCTGAATCAGACAAACCCGGCATATGGGCAAACTGTTTCCTCATGGCATGGATGGTCCGTAAATTCAGGAGCAATGAAGCAATGTTCATCTGCATTGCAGCAATCTGCATGTTCCTTAGACCTGTAGTGACTCTCTTATCAGAAGTGCCAATGTTTACCTGCATTGCAGCAATGTGCAAGTTCGCCAGCTTGTCGTTGTATGCTCACATATTTCTCTGCGCATTAATTGTGTTGAATATTGTTTGCTGCCTGCCTTCCCTGTCATGTTAAAATCATTTTCCAGTGGTAAATCTTGATCTAGTAGGCACCTTCTCCTGGGTGTTTTGCTCTTCTCCTCGACTGGTGCTCCAAGATCGTACAGAAGTCCAATGTTGTGGGTGTGCCCCTGTTTTGAAGCACGGTTGAATGCTGTCGATTTCGGTGATGAAAAGTTGGGGAAAATGCCTTCAGTGAACATGCAGACAGGGGCTATACTTGGAGCTATGCTCGTGTTAACCTAGATAGGTAATTAGGTATGCAATCAATTGATACCCTAGCCATTTCGATCCTGTTACAAATTCCAGGGCGTACATAACACTTTCTTGCTGGGTATCAGAAATTCAGAATCCAAACATTTAGTGATGAACAATTATTGTCCATATGTTGTTCATGTCAGTTTGCATGAAAGCAGAGGATATGAATCATCACTCTTTCCGTTCGTAAATTTTCATCACCAAAGACAACGAAAATATGTTCACCTGCGGCATAAACTGTATGCTCTAACTTGAGGAAACTTAGGTGCTTCTCGACGCTTGTAACTTGGCGCGATTGGCGCAATGGCTTTGAGCAGAGGTGCATGTGGGGTTGAATGGTTGGCCTATGATTCATTTTGCAAATTTGTGTGCAGGATAGGTCAATCTTTAGTAGATATACTGGTTTCTGCATTCACCTGCCAATCAGGCAACATGTTGCCTGTTCATCGAACAGCCACGGCTACATGAGAAATGTAACGCTGCCGCCAAGCAATACATATGTTCAATTGTGTAGGTTTAATATGACAAGCAACACGGATACATAGAGTTAAGCACCTCCGTCGACCTGTAGAAACAAATCTTCTGGGGATCCACAGCAGAAGGCAGCAATGTAAATCTGTTAACAACCAACTAATAGAAACATGACATATGGCTGTGACTTCGATCAGAAAAATATGTGCCTGTATCAACTTAGCCAAGCGTCTCTCACAGGAGACGCCCTGCCATGCCAGACGACACACTTTCAGCTACCTACACTGCATTCCCCGAGAGTCAAGCGGCGTGCGCAGCGAGATAGGCAAGGCGCCTCTCTTCGAAGGAGTACTCGGCACCCTCTAGCAAACACAGCTCCGGCTTGTCGTTGGAGACGCACACAGGTGCAGCTCTTGCGGCAGTCAGAGTAGGCGTTGTGGTCATTTGCATAGGAGAGGTCACCGTCATCGGCGTCTTAGGAGTTGCTGCTGCGAGGATCTTGGGAGTTCGGTTCTCGCCTTCGGTGCCATTGGAGCCAGACTGCACGGGCGTCGATTGGATGCTATTTCCGGGTATGATCTGCGTGAAGGGTTTACGAGGGGTTTCAGTCTCACCAAGAGTACTTGCCTTGAATGATAACTTCTTGACCGGAGGACTGGCAGTGCATTTGCCTCTACTACCTGTAAGCGTTTTTTTTCGTTTTCATCAGAGATGGTCTGTTAATTTGAAAGTAAAAAAAAAAATGAACAACTGCATCAGCTATGGTTAAGTGAACTTGCCAGGGGACAGAGTGCCAATATCTTCTTTCTTGGCTGAACGGACAGATCTTGACTGAGGTGTCACTGATTTTGGAGTTCGCACTGGTCCACCGCCAACAGACAGCCTGCGGTTTGTACCAGCCGAGGAGTTTCCGGTGAGCTTCTTCGCGCTGTTTGACCTTGAAGGGCTTGGCTTTGATCCGTACAGCATCTCCTGCTCAGCTTTGAATTGATCCTCAAGCTTCTTCTGATCCTGCAATCGCTCATCCATCAGATACCATCCGCAGATGAACACAGATACAAGTGCAAGAACAGTTCGGCAAAATATGGATACCCTTTGCCTCTTCTTTTCCTGCTCCTTTTCTTCACGAACTATCCTGTAATCATCAAGCATCGACAAAAGACTAACCTGAAAAGGTTAAATGGCATGAACTTTTGACAGTATAGAAACAGATATTGTGTTTGCACACAAGAACAGCAGTGAAATTATGGATACATACACCATCATAAGTGAACTCAGTGCCCCTTTCTTTCTCCCAAGCTATTACTTTATTTGTAAGAACGTCTACCATTCCTGCTTCATGCAACAATAAACAGATCAGCAGCAGCATTTTAAAAATAACAAGCAGAAAAGCGTATTAGTAAGGGTGTTTCACCTGGTATCTTGTTAACCAAAACCCGGGCTTTTTCAGCTCTCTTAAGCATAATATGTGCACCCCTCCCAGCATTATATCGGTTATCGTCCTAACATAACATGTAGACAGCGAAATTAGTAGCAGTTGATATAGAAAATTTTGTCATATAGCCTGGATCAAGTCATCAAACACAACCATACTTTGCTGTAATCCTCTAACCAAGCTTCCTCCTCACATGCATTTAGCCACTTTTCAACTCGCTCAAGTATATCCTTCCTGCTAAAAGCATCTTCTTTAACTGTTGCGATGTATGCCTCGATTTGTTCTAGAAGAAGTGAGGCATCAATAGCACCTGCAATGAAACAACAAAACCAATTACGTTGGATATTACAACATTAATAAATTATATCAACAAACACAGCTGTTTGTATCTGAATGCTGCAGCAAAGAATTTTACAGGGAAAAAAAATCCTTATTCCGCCCGATGCACCAAAGCATATTATTAGAAAGCTAGAAACATACCTGCTTCAATGGCCTCCATATTGAACTGAGTTGTACAGTGTTCATCTCCAACTAAATGTGCCCGTCGGCGATGCTCTTCTAGTTCTGTTTGCTTCTTAAGAACTAAGTCCTTCATTTTACTGACTTTCAGTTGCTCAAGCCTCAATACCTCAGCTTCTACCTGCATCAAAGAATATCATCTCCACTGAGCTAACCAAGAAATACAATTAAAGCAAGTTCTGCAAACAACACATTGACTCACAAAGTTCATGACGTCAATGGAAAGGGCATTGGCCTCTGTTATTTCAGGTTCTGATGCAGCAATATTACATGTTATATTCTGGAATGACTGTTGCTCTTCTATCGGCGTATCCATAAGATTCCATAGTTCGAGCATTGTAGACGAGAGATCTTGAAGCTGTCAGAACTAAGAGAGTTAAGGGACGAAAGCAGTCATATGATGAAGTTTCTAGATTAGAACTGTAAGATGCTGACCTTCTGCATCCTTTCAATTTTTGTTTCCCGTAGTCTCTGTATTGCCAACGCCAACCTCTCAATTGTGGTGTTGCTTATGTTCATTGGTACGCCATCCTCATCGAGACTGGGGTGTACATCAGATATTGTTTGCTTGAAGTCAACAGCAATTACTTTACATAAGGAATGCAAAGTATTCAAGTAATCCATTACTTGGTTCAGCCGCTCACTCTGCAAGATATTCAGAAAATAACAGAGCTAGCATATGTGAGAAATAGAAAATGTAATCAGTGGGTACAAAGGGCAAAAGGCATGAATATGAACCTTCTCTTTCTCTAGGGACTGCAGCTCCATTCTTAACTCTTCTAGCCTTCTGCAGGATAGGTCAGATTGATCCACAGGCGCTTTAAAAGGGACAAAATCTGCAGGTCTGATCTCGGATGATATCTTTTTTATCTTGCCTATAACATCAAGAATCTTGTTCCATCTTTCGACCTTTCTCTTCTTCATCTCTTCCAAATATGGGACGATTGCACTCAGTTCCTCCCGTAAGCCACAACCTTTCTGTTTAAAATGAAGAGAAGATATGATATAAAATACTCATTATCGGTGGAGTCCGAGTAGGAAGCGTCAAGCCTTTAAAATTAGTTGCATTAAGGGCATGTACAATGGTTCTAGCTTAAGGATGCCACGTAAGATAAATGATGAGGTGGAGGAGAGAGAAATCATAAGAGAAGGCTTGTCTTATCTTATTTAAGAGAAGACAAGAGATGATAGCTTAGCACAATTTGTCTCATCATGTTTTTAGGAATAACTAATTATTGAAGATAAGGCTAAGAGATGACCCATTGTAGACTTGTTTTTTTGTCATCTCTAATTTACATGCAAAACTTAAGATAAGACTATCTTAGCAACCATTGTACATGCCCTAAGCCACTAACAATACATGCGTGGAGCGAACGTGCAACATCATTATTCTGAAACTGTGTTTTACAGTCGAATTGGTCAGTTAATGCACACGTCTGCCTCGTTAGGATGGAATCAAAATGGTATGACTGAAACCAGATTTACACGAGCCTTAGTTTTCCTCTGCATGGATTGGTTGGAATCACTACCATTATGAACACATCAGCCAACTGATTGTTGACAATTAGGCATAGTTGCAACCATCTATGGAAGAACCCGTGTATTTATTTATTTGAAAGGGGATTCAATTTTCAATATCCTGCTTTCTCAACAGATAAATGAAATGACAGAAGTAACAAAAACAGATAGCTGCTGCCCGTCCTGGCAGGAATTTCTAACGTAGCTAATATAGCTAACCTGCGTGGCACAGAATCAAGTTCCTAACACAATTAGGACCGACTGGATAACATAATTGTTGGGGCCCGAAATTCATTTATACAGTGCACATACAATTAGCACAATAGTTTGGTCTTAACAACACAAGTTCCTTTGCGGCATTTGAGGAGAAAACAACAGGTCGAGCAGTGACCAACCTCCCTGACGAGGACAGGCGTCTCAGCCATGGCGGAGCAGACGGCGGCGAGCTCGGCCTGAGCGTCGGCGATGTCCTGCCGCAGCTGAGCCCGGCAGCGGTTGGCCTGGTCCACCTTCCTCCGGTAGGCCTGGAGGCACTCCTGCTGGAGCTCGAGCAGCATCGCGTCCCTCGCGGCGCCCTCCTCCCCGATCTCGTTCCAGATGACCTGCGCGCACACACACACACGCAACCAACCAAGCAATCACGAGCGATCATCAGACCCGCCGCGAATCACACCATCGCCGTGCGTACTCGAAGGGGCAGGGGGGCGCACCTGGAGCTCGCGCATGAGGGCGCCGCAGGCCGTCTCCATCTGGAGGAGCTGGTCGCCGGGGCGACGGCCGCCGCTCATCCCCGTCCACGGCGAGGGCGCCGCGGCCTGCGAGGGGACCGAATCGGGGGGAATTAATTAGGGCCTGCCGCGGATTTCGGTGGCGCGAGCTCGCTCACTCACCAGTGTGCGGCGTGCCGGCGGGCGGGGCGGGGGAGCGGTCGACGGGGGCGGGCGGCGCGATCGGGGTGGGTGCGGCGGAGGATGGGGGAGAGGTTTGATTTGAAATGGGGTTGGGATGGGGAGGGAGGCGATTGCGGAGGCGGAGGCGGAGGCGGAGCACGGGGTAGGCGTTTGTGTTTTCGGGATTTCCGGGGAGGAAGAAGGGAACCGCGCTGGTGGTCCCCACTCGTTTCGAACTCGCGTTTGGGTTTGGGCTCTCGCCTCCTTTTCCAAGCCTCCTCCTCTCTCTCACCACCCACTCTTTGCATTTTTTGCCTCAAAAAATAAATAAATAACACTCTATGCATTCTCATTCTCAAAAGAAAAATAAATCTGCCTCGGAAAACAAAAGACTCGCTCCGTGCATTTTAAAACAGGAACTCAAAAACCATGCCGGAAAAAAATCGAACCGAATGAATTTTGAGGATTTTATGGTATTTGGGTTTTTATACGGGGTCGTTTTGTATTTCGGTTTTTTATATATACCGGAAAAGCGAAAGGTTGATTGGATTAACTGAAGGGAAAATATATGTTTATATTTCTTGAGAGAGCATTGTACAAACATTTGATTTGCATGAGCATGTGAGCTTGTCTCGCTTGCATTGTCCAACATTCACACGCCCAAGCACAGTCTTATATAGACCTCAAATCGACCACACAACATCTTTATTACTAAAGGGGAGTGTGTATGTAGTCATCCTTCGTACGCAACTATCTATGCGAAAATAATTAGAAAATCAAGTGTTGAATCAGTTTGAAAATCAAGCCATTAATGGATTAATTAGCAAGACAATTAATTACATGTGCAATTAATTGGTCCAATTAAATGAAGATTTTTCTTGCAAAATCAAGTACCGGGTTATTAATACAGCTAATTAATTACTAGCAAAAGAGACCGTGCGTTGCAACGGGAGAAGAAATTACCGCACGACCCTAACCCAATAACCATGACTAAGACCCCCAATAGGTCTTGCCGAGGCATCTCTCTCGGCATAAGATGAAAAATCTAGTTTTTTTTCATGCAAGATTTTGTCAAGGCGTACATGCACGATTATCGACAGTTTTTTCATCTCCAATTTGTCTATGATGAGGTGTTCATTGCAATCCCGATCAGTGCTAGTATGAAAGAAAGATTGATCGTGCGCTCTTGATTAAGGTCGTAGCCTAAATAGCATTTTAAAAATATTAACAGGTAAAATAATATCATATTCATATTCTAAACATTTTCAAATCAAATTTCACATATAACATGTTAAAATTGAAGTTGGGGTTTAAAAGATATGGATATTTATAAGAAGTACTATTTTTTTCTAGATGGACTACGGGTTAATTTTTAAAATGGCAGAGGGTTTTCTGCTAAAAAGAAAAAAATACGGCCACTTAATGGTGAAGTGCCGGTTATTTACCAGAAGGGGGGATCGGAAAACACTATAAGCAATTCGTTTTCTCGTTTAAACATCGATGGCGGGTTAATTACCTGAAAACAAGAAGGTTTCTATAAAAAATGCTTACGGTGAACGGGCAGAAGCAACATGTAGGGGATGTTTGGTTCATCAAAATGAGAGCCACAAGTTGGCAAGCCTAAGGGAATCTTGCCACACTTTTTATGTGTATGCCATGTGGGGCCTAAGTGTGGCTTGCCAAAAGTGTGACTTGAACCAAACACTCACCTAAGTTGGTCAAACTTGCCTAAACTTAGGTGTGGTAATCTTTGGCAAAGTTAGTCACAAAGCAAACAGCCTCGTAGTTTATTAGTAGAAGATATAGATTAGACATGCCGTTAATTAGGCATTGTGGATTATTAGTAGGGATTTAACCCTTTTTACAGAAAATAGTATAAACTGCTCAGAATTTACCACTTGGCATGCCATCGCTTTTTAAAGATTGTTTCATCCATAGCAACCTTTCGCATGCCACAACAACATTGTTTCATCTCATAGCAAAGAGGGAGCTCCTATTGGGCGCTTCAGGCGTCAATGAGCTTCCCTGGCGCCCACGCCAACCCCGGTGGGCCGGCCATTAGAGTGAGATCGATAGCAACTGAAAAACGGAACGAAAAAATCTTTAAAAATGAAAAACAAATACATGAATTAAAAAATGTTCATGGATTTATAACAAAGTTCATTATTATTAATTAAGTTCATCAATTTGAAAAAAGTTCTTCGAATCTGAAAAAGTTCATCGAAAATAAAAGAAAGTTTGTGGATTTAAAAAAATTAATTGAACTTGAAAAAAAGTTAATCAAATTTGGAGAAAGTACATCAATTCCAAAAAAGTTCAACGGAAATGAAAAAATGTTCATCGAAATGAAAGAAAGTTCGTGGATTTTCAAACAAATCATTGAAACTAAAAAATATATCAAATTGAAAAGGTTCATCAAATCTCAAAAAAAGTTCACCGATCTGAAGAAAAAATTCACATATTTGTAAAAAAAAACATCGAACCAGAAAGAAGAAAAAGAAAAATGAAAGAAAAAAAGAAAAAGAATAATAGATGGTAAAGGTTGTAACTTACCGGATCATGGGTGGCGGGGTGGTTGCGTAGCGTACCTCGATGTGGGAGGTTGCTGGTTTGATTCACAACGAGTGCAGATTATTTGTCGGATTTAAAACCCAGAAGAAGAAAAACTACATGGACCACACAGTAATCGATGCATGAAGCGGCAAATAAGAACTGCCTGGCAAAGCTAGTAAAGGATTTAAAGGAGTTGTTGTGTGCTCACTCAGACTCACAGAAAAGTTGATGGGCAGACCAAAGGCCCAACAAAACTTGTAACTTGGTGTGTTTTTTTTTTTTTTTGCAAGAGTCAGATTCGCTAAGCATGTCCATTTTATTTTGATATTTTGGTAACAATGTCTTGGTGAGGATGGACAACTCTATTGTGGCTGATGTTATACGCCTAAATGTGGGAATGGTGGCGGCTCGACTTCTAGATGATTGTAGAGAGTTATTACGAGAGTTCGGGAAGGTTACTATTGAGCATTGTAATAGAGAATCAAATGTAGTTGATCATGAGCTAGCTGAGGGGGGCATGCAAAGTTGAGTGTAAGAGCATCTCTACAAAATCCCGCAACCGGTCTGCCCGTAAAACTCATTTGAGGGTTCCCGCAAAACTTTTTTACGGGACGGCTAACCCTCCGGCGGAACAGTTCCCTAAAACCCGTCCCGCAAATATTTTGCGGGATCTGTTCCACGCTGGAAGGCTCGCCGTCCCGCAAATGCAAATATTTTCAAGTTCATCATCACAAGTACATAAAACCAGTTCATCATCATATATGAACATCACTAATTGATCATTCATACTAGTTCATCACAACCAAAATCATGCGCAACATACGAGGTATCAGGTTTAGACTCATGAATGCGCAATCAACCAAGACAAAAGATGCTCAAATGACATAGAACCATCAAGCAAGATTATCATTGTTGCGAAGAATGTCGCCACCAACACCGCCCCTAGCATGCCCATCGCCATCATCCACATTGACCGGAGCGCTCCCACCACCATCTTCACGAACTTGAACCGAAGAGCTCGCACCATCATCTTCATGAACTTGGACCACAGATTGAGCACGGCCACCATCATCGCCGTTCACATGGCTTGCCGAAGCACCACCACCCATGCTGAAGCCACCATCACCACCACCACCACCCATGCTGAAGCCACCATCACCACCACCACCACCCATGCTGAAGCCACCAACACCACCACCAACCATGTCGAAGCCGCCGCCACCACTCATGCCGAGGCCACCACCACCATTGCCGAAAGAAAAGCCCCCACCAAGCCCACCACCACCACCATCGGCCATAAGATATTGAAGCTCCATCTTCCTCCGGAGCATGATCTCCATTGTTTTCACCTCCCAAAATTCTCTTGCCATTGCATCCATGCCCTCGGGATTCATCAACATGAACTGGTCCTCCTCGGCGGCCCTCTCGTCCTTCCTCTTTTGCTCCTTTAGGATGAGCTTGCACTCCTCGAAGGCACGCCTCTTTTCCCATTTCTCATCTTTTTTGCTTCTCTTTCTTCTCGTCCATGACAACTTTTTGCATCCCAATGTTTGGCTAGCATAGCCTCCCTCATCTTCGCCATCTCACCAATTTGATCGCTCAAAGTGATTGCCTCGGATGTCCTCTTGACTCTAGCTTTCTCCTTCTTGTTGCCATCCGGTTTGCCCTTGTTTCTTCCTCCTCTTGGGGCATCATCATCCTCACCCTCCACTTTGACGCCTCTCTTTGGAGGGGATTCCTTGTCCCGCACTCTCCACTTCTCACTATTGCGGAGCCATTTCCAACAATGTTGAAGATGGAATGACCGGTCATTGGAGGCCAGGATTTGCTTGTAGTACTCATTGGCGATGCGATCCTACACACATTGAGAGAAGTATGAGCTCACAATCTTTCTATGAAACCGCTAAAGACATGAAGAGAATATAAATAAATGCTCACATAATCATCAATAGTGACGCCACTTGGTGGTGCATTTCGCACTTGCTCCAAGCATCCGGCCCAACGGCCGCAAGCTTTGTTGATGGTGTCCCAACGGCCTTGAAGTTCCTTCAAGGTCCGGCCGTATGGGAATGACATCATTTGATGAAATGTATCCTCGATCCTTTGCCAATAGTTGTTGTAGTAGGTTTGATCCTTCCAACAATGGAATCAAGGGAGATGCTTTCCCATGCTTTGACTAAGCACACATCCTCTGTCTCGATGTAGTTGCCGCTCCTCCCCGTCCTAGCATCATAGTTGGCCTCCTCGATCTCTTGCACTTCATCATCATCATCTTCATTCTCGTCGTGCATGTCTGCCTTGACCTCCACGTATGATGCATCGAAATCGCCAAGGGGGGCACTCAAATTCACCGTGCTCTTGGTCAACATCTCTGTATATGTGTAGGGCACATTTTGGCTACAAAAATCAATGGCCAAAGCTCAAACAATTATTCCGAATGGCTGAAACATAAGCGATCGGTGCAAAGTAAGCAAAAGAAAAAAAATACCTCCCAGCCGTTTCATCAAACAGTTGTAGGCATGGTCGGCGCCTCCACGGTCAATGCAGATGTCGGGGTCGGCCGAAGGCGGAGGAGGAGCTCGAAAGCCTTGACGTGATCGCCTTCTTCCTTGGGGGCTTCGCTCGCGCACCAGCGGGGGCGTCGAGGCGGTCTTCTCCCTCTTGGCTGGGGCACGTGGAACCAGAGCGGGGGCGACACTCGATGTTGTCGCGTCGACTGCGCTGACTTGAATGAGATGGCTCCCTTGCCGCTTCCTCTTGATGGTGGTGGTGGCAACGGGAGGAATTGGAGTGGCGGCGAGAGGAGTTGGAGTCGTGGGATTCCCGGGCGAATGGACCGACAGGGCATGGTATGGTGCACCCGGGGGGCGCCGTGAGGCCGGACGGCGAGGTTAGAGGCAGGAGGCGAGAACGGAAGCGGGCGGCGGTTGTTTCATGCCAACCAAAAGGGGATTCGGGAAAATCGGTCGAATTCCCACAGATATGGCAGATCTGTTCGGCCGGATCTGCTAGAAATGCTTTAATAAAACTAACCGTAAAGGCCGTAAAAGAAACCTCCATTTTTACTTTACTCTTTTGGCAATGTAGTGATGTTTCTCTAAAGAAACATGCCAAGCACGGCCATAGAAAAGCACCCATATGAAGAAGTGCCGGACACAGATGCGATGTTTGACTTTGCTTGCCATGATATTTCTATGTTCTCATAGCAAGAAACCCATCCTTTCATCAAGAAAAGGAAAACAAGACACCACAGTGGCACACACGATGCGATGTTTGACATTGCTTGCGTTGATTTGAATTTATTTTTCTATTTTCTCATAACAAGAAACCCATCCTTTCATCAAAAACCTTTTTCTATGTGTCTCATGACAAGAAACCCATCCTTTCATCAAAAGCCAAACAAGACACGGCGTAGAAAACGAGGCCATTTTTAAAAACCTGAACACAGACGACTTCGCAAAACAGCAATATAATAAACTAAACCAATTCATGATCTGTCGGATCTGCATTACAAAGGGGCACAAGTGTTTTCCAAGCCAAGAGTAGAGTAGTGTTGCTGTTGTGCAGACTAAACCAATGTCACTGCAGTTGCTTATTACGGGTAAATTGGAGTAAAAACCAACAAAAACAAGGATCCCTCAGCAGGAGCTGGCACACTCCTGCTCGTGAGCAAGTCTCGGGCGAACAGCTGAAATCCCAAAAAAATTAACTTGTACAGGGCGGTGGCAACACCTCGCCATCAAGCATTCTCGCTGGCGATCTTCTCTGCCTTGGCGATGACCTCGTCGATGCCTCCAACCATGTAGAACGCGTGCTCCGAGATGTCGTCGTACTTGCCGTCCAAAACACCCTGCGCGTTTCACCAGCCATGTTAGCAAAGCGCACACAATATAACCAAGCTGTCATATTATATCAGACTTAAACAAGCAACTGCACACAAAAGAGTGTCTCAAGTTGCTGAGTAAGATGATCATAAGCAACAGAGACGTAACAAGTTGTGCGCAATGTTCATGCTGCATGGGCTGTCCACAAGTTTGCAAGCATGTGGCAAATACCGACTAATTTTCATGAGCAGGCACTTCTAAAATAGTGGCATTACTTACTGTTCTAAAAAGAACTACCATTGTTCAATTCTCACCTGGAAACTTTGAACACCCTCCTTCAAATCCACATACTTCCCTGGAGCACCAGTGAAAACTTCGGCAACATGGAAAGGCTGGCTCAGGAACTTCTGGATCTTCCTTGCACGAGCAACAGTCATCTTATCGTCCTCACTGAGCTCATCCATACCCAAAATGGCAATGATATCCTGAAGATTCTTGTAGTTCTGAAGAACCTTCTGGACACCACGGGCAGTGTTGTAGTGATCCACACCCAGAACGTGGGGAGAAAGCATTCTTGATGTCGAGTCCAAAGGATCGACAGCAGGGTAAATGCCCAGCTCAGAAATCTGCACGGGTAGCTCATTACAGTCATAATGAGCATATTGTGTGTGCGTTAAATAATGATCATGAACATAGGACGACAGACAAACCTGTCGTGACAACACAGTAGTAGCGTCAAGATGGGCAAAGGTGGTAGCAGGAGCAGGATCCGTCAAATCATCAGCAGGCACATAAATAGCCTGGACGGATGTAATAGAACCCTTCTTTGTCGTCGTAATCCGCTCTTGCAGTCCTCCAAGATCGGTGGCAAGAGTTGGTTGGTATCCCACAGCTGATGGAATACGTCCAAGGAGAGCAGACACCTCAGAGTTTGCCTGCCATTATGAGTAATAAAATATATAACTATTAAGACTTGATAGCAATGTTAACAGCAAATTAGAAAGATAAATATTGTTCAACAACACAATATGGAGCACAGAAACAGAGGTTTCAGTCAGAATTTACCTGGGTGAAACGGAAAATGTTGTCAATAAACAGGAGCACATCTTGTCCTTCAGCGTCACGGAAATGTTCAGCAACAGTCAAACCAGTCAGACCAACACGGGCACGAGCACCCGGGGGCTCGTTCATTTGCCCGTAGACAAGAGCACACTTGCTTTCAGCCTGCCACAGAAATCATTTTGTAAGGAAAGATAGCTCGCATATATGAGCTTCAGAGCTAAAATTTCAAACTCCATAACAATTACCTGTTTATCATCAAGCTTAATGACACCACTTTCAATCATTTCCCTATACAAGTCATTGCCTTCACGGGTACGTTCTCCGACACCAGCAAAAACAGAGAAACCACCTAAGGAAAACAAATAAGCCAGGTACAATCAGTAAACCATAAGAAGCAGCTACACAATATAAACAATACAACTCTGTAGAATACCAACCATGGGCCTTGGCAACATTGTTGATCAACTCCATAATAAGAACAGTTTTACCCACTCCTGCACCACCGAAGAGACCAATTTTCCCACCCCTTTGGTAAGGTGCAAGCAAATCCACGACCTGCCAGAGACAGAAGCATATCACACTACGATTAACACTTGTTACATGATGGCACATATGCTCACACTGCATTCAATGGTTACATGAAATATCCTAAGATAGTCAAGGTGATAGTAAAATGTTATACCTTAATTCCAGTAACAAGAATTTGCTGCTCTGTTGCTTGCTCAACAAAAGCAGGGGCCTCACGATGAATAGGAAGGAAGTCGTGTGTCTCTACAAGATAGAATAACAATGATAAAAAGACATTAGTACACAACTCCTCCATAAATAGGTACATGAAGGAACTCGCATAGAGAATGTCACTTACTTATGTCACCCTTGTGGTCAATTGGCTCACCAATAACGTTGATGATACGTCCAAGGGTGGCCCTCCCAACAGGAACCTGAGAAAGAGAAACAACTTCCTAGTCAAACAAATGAAGCACACAGCAGGTGGGTATGATTCAAGTATTCAACTTCCAAAAAGAACACCAGTGATGTACATGTATACAGCATATACAAGCAGAGGCTCTTGCAGCAGACTGTAAATCGATCCATCTAAGGATACCAAAACCAAGTTTCTATTATTCACTAAGCAACACTTGATATAGATAACTGTAACAAACAGACTTAATTGAACAACTGGTGGCTGCAGGTCTATGGACCGTCGAAGCTGAACCTAGATATATCACACAGATGCACATACGAATCAAAGTTAACTACAAAGATTTGATATTCGAACAGCAGACTACCAACACCCAACCACAGCAATCAGAACTTGTGAATAACACGTATAAAAATTATCAATGTTTGACAATTTATACAGATCCTACGGAACACAACAAGCAATCAATCAATCGGCATATCGGTAACGATGAACCATAAAAGAGAGGCACATCCGGCACATGCCAGTCGGATTCGTGCATCCAGATCAAATCTAACCCCGCCAGATCTACATTTCATCAGATCGAGCACGGCAGTAAATGCACTTGCGGAAACGGCGGGCGGGGAGGGAGATGCGGTCCTTACAGTGATGGGGGATCCGGTGTTGAGGACCTTCTGGCCGCGCACGAGCCCCTCGGTCCCGTCCATGGCGATGGTGCGCACGACGTTCTCGCCGAGATGCTGCGCCACCTCGAGCACGAGGCGGATGCTGTTGTCGAGCACCTCGAGCGCGGTGAGGATGGGCGGGAGGCCCTCGTCGAAGCGCACGTCGACGACGGCGCCGATGACCTGGCAGACCTGGCCGATGGAGCCGGCGCCGGTGAACTCGTCGGTGATCTTGGCGCCGACGTACTTGTCGGAGGTGGGGGGCAGCTTGTCGGCGGGGGCCTCGGCGGCGGCCGCGGAGGAGGTGGCGTAGGCGGCGGCGCGGTTGAAGAGGTAGCCGGCCGGGGACGGGCGGTGGAGGGGCGCGGCGCGGGGCCGCGGCGACGGGGAGGCCGCGCGGGCGCGGGAGGCCGACCGGAGGAGCGAGGACAGGGCCCGGCGCGTCGCCATGGCCGCGGATCGGGCGCTGGATCTAGGGTTGGACTTTGTGCGGCGGCGGCTCCGCTGGGTGGGGTGGGGTGGGGGGAG
>LR738709.1:673549379-673579231 GCA_902687465.1 Secale cereale
GGAGAGGGCGTGGGGAATAAAAGCGGGTGTGGTGGCGTCGAGGGGCGGAATGGGGGGTGCGGGTGGACCCGGTCCACGGGGGCCGCGAAGCGTGGGGGGACGGCCCGTTTGGGCGCCCCAGCTGGTGGTGTATGGGGCCGGTCCAGTGGATCGCGGGGTGTTTGATTCGGAATGGATTCATTGTGGCTTCGTTTCGCAGCTGGGGCGGTGGAATATGTTCCTATTTTTGTACTACACTCTTATTTGATAATTTTTTATTTCTTCGCTTTTTTTTTGGAAGGAGATGATAGCTGGGAAACGTTCACTGGTTAGGAGGTCCCGACGAATGCCCCCCTAGCCCTTGGATACGGATCACACAAAGGGCAAGAAAAAAACTCCCCACCTAGCCTAAATTTGAGCACTCAAACCAAATCTCCAGAAAAAACTCGCGCGACTCCTCTTTCTCAACTTCGTGACAATTGGCTTCCCTCGCTGCATGTCTCCACACCAACGCCCCCCCCCCACCCCCTTCCCCCAACACACGTAGCCTTACTCGCTTAGTGCACCATTGCCAAGCTCCGACGAGATCTTGGCGATGATTTCCTTTGGTTTCTCGCCTTCCCCACCATCTCTGTCCACTGTCATGATCATCCACATCGTTCCCAGCTACGGGAAAAGCAACACCACACACACACACACATCGGCACCTGCAAACCAATACATAAAGAGAAGCACATACATGGTTGTCGACCGCGCATCAGCGGTTGTGATGAATCATTGTGTACCAGACCACACCATCGTTCCACAAGGAGAATGAAGAGGAGAAGAACCCATCCATGAAAGATTGCCCAATGTTGACTACTTCGTCGCACGCATATGTTGTGCTCGGTGAGCCTCTATAATGTTGCTTTTGCAAATCACCTACCCTGCGACCTAGCTAGCCCTTGGACATCATCTATTGGTTGGAAGTCATCGTTGACCACGTGGGAGGAAGAAGAAACAAGGACGAAGAGGATGAAGAAAGACTTCCATGTGGGATCCTTCTTAACTCCTAAAATTTGGAGTTGAGACTTCACAACTTAAATTATAGGGCAAGAGTTAGAGATGCCCTAACTATGTTACAGCAAATGTCACTTTGACCTTATTAATAAACAAAATCCAAGACGACCTAACACAGGTGAGCTTGCCTGGATGGGTCCATGCGAAGATGGTATGGGCTCTCCCACCATTGGTTTGGGCTTTGCTTATGGGCAACAACCCCTACAAGGCATGTGTGGGCATGCTCTTCCTCGGACACATTCATCCCATCGAATAGAAAAATAGATGCTCACACACTCACTTCCCTTGTACATCACAACACTACCTAGAGGAGGCATCACCCACTCCCTTACCATCTTATCTCACCGCATAGCGGCATCCATACAAACCCATCCATCGGCACGCTTAGTCGACCGCCCAATCCGCTCCATTATCATAGAACACTTGAGATGCACTATAGTTTGTCAGATCAGTTCACAACATAGAAATACATGAACCATGTCATCCCGGACTTGCTCTGCTCTAACCTGGCCGCCTAGGCAGGCATCCAAATCTAGCAAGGGTTTTGTTGTTTTAGGTCAAATTATGCCTTTTTGTATAGCCTACAAAATGTTGTATTATTTAATGGAATTTAACAGACTCATTTACATTCATCATGATATTTTAACTTCCCATCAGCAACAAAAATGAATGGTGTACACTAGATAAAAATAGAAAAAATAAGTAAAGCTTAGTTTTGGAGTAGTGATTCACAAGACCAACTTTTGAGACTGGGCAATACATATTTAATTATGCATAACTCCATAGTCATTATCCATCACAACGTTATGTTATGGTGTAAACTAAATGGGTGCTAGAAAAACAGAGGCAAAAATGCATCCTTGGAATCAAAAGATATGTTTCAAAACAACCACAAACTACAAGAATTTCGCTTCTTGCTTGTCACGAAGACAACTCCACTGCAATGTCTTAGCCAGCATCATAAAAATACGGGTGCTCCATTGATACGTCCATTTTGCATCATGCTTATAAGCTGATATTTATTGCATTATGGGCTGTTATTACATGTTCTGTCACAATACTTATGCCTTTTCTCTCTTATTTTACAAGGTTTACATGAAGAGGGAGAATGCCGGCATCTGGAATTCTGGAATGGAAAAGGAGCAAACTCTGGAAACCTATTATGCACAACTCCAAAAGCCCCGAAACTCAACAGAACTCCGTTTCAGAAAATATAAAAAAATTCTGGCGAAAGAAGTCCACGAGGGGGGCCACCGGCTGTCCACGAGGGTGGGGGCGCGCCCCCCTGCCCAGGGCGCGCCCCCTGTCTCGTGGGCCCACCGAAGGTCCCCCGATGCCCATCTTCTCCTATATGAGGTGTTTTGATCTAGAAAAAATCATAAGGAGGCTTTCGGGACCAGACGCCGCCGTCTCGAGGCGGAAACCAATCTAGGGCTCCGGCAGAGCTGTTCTGTCGGGTATACTTCCCTTCGGGAGGGGGAAATCGTCACCGCCGTCATCACCAACAACTCTCCCATCTTGGGGAGGGCTATCTTCATCAACATCTTCACCAGCACCATCTCCTCTCAAACCCTAGTTCATCTCTTGTATCCAATCTTTGTACCCAAACCTCTGATTGGTACCTGTGGGTTGCTAGTAGTGTTGATTACTCCTTGTAGTTGATGCTAGTTGGTTTATTTGGTGGAAGATCATATGTTCAGATCCATTATGCATATTAATACCCCTCTGATCATGAACCATATTATGTCTTGTGAGTAGTTAATTTTGTTCCTGAGGACATGGGAGAAGTCTTGCTATTAGTAGTCATGTGAATTTGGTCTTCGTTCGATATTTTGATGAGATGTATGTTGTCTCTCCTCTAGTGGTGTCATGTGAACGTCGACTACATGACACTTCACCATTAATTGGGCCTAGAGGAAGGAATTGGGGAGTAATAAGTAGATGATGGGTTGCTAGAGTGACAGAAGCTTAAACCCTAGTTTATGAGTTGCTTCGTAAGGGGCTAATTTGGATCCATATGTTTCAGGCTATGGTTAGGTCTACCTTAATACTTCTTTTGTAGTTGCGGATGCTTGCATTAGAGGTTAATCATAAGTGGGAGGCTTGTCCAAGTAAGGACAGCATCCAAGCACCGGTCCACCCACATACCAAATTATCAAAGTACCGAACGCGAATCAGATGATCGTGATGAAAACTAGCTAGACGATAATTCCCATGTGTCCTCGGGAGCGATTTCCTTTATATAAGAGTTTGTCCAGGCTTGTCCTTTGCTACAAAAAGGATTGGGCCACCTTGCTGCACCTTATTTACTTTTACCTTTTGTCACTTGCTACCAATTACCTTATCACAAAACTATCTGTTACCGATAATTTCAGTGCTTGAAGAAAATACCTTACTGAAAACTGCCTATTGATACGCCCAAAACGTATCTATAATTTCTGCTTGCTCCATGCCACTTTTGGGTGATATTGCTATGATATTCATACACTTCCATACACTTTTGATCATATTTGGACTAACTTACTAATCTAGTGCACCCCAGTGCCAGTTTCTGTTTTCGGCTGTTTTTGTATTTCAGGTTTTCACGTTTCGAGAACTGCCCAGAAAAATCCAGAAAAATTATATAAAAAATCAGCGAACCGGAAACAACACCGCGTCCGAAGGGCAGCCTGGGGGGGCCACAGGGGCTCCAGGCGCCCTGTGGGCGCCCCCCCCCTGGGCCACGCCGGGGGGGGGGCGCCTCGGCCCCCCGAGGCTCCCCCGGTGCCCTACTTTGGCATATATTTAAAGTGTTCCCCGTAACCCTCAGAACAGGACTTCTTTTCGCGATCCCATCTCTGTTCCGCCGCCGCCGCCGCTTCCAAGATCGGGAGCACCAGGAGAACTCTTCCCGGCACCCTGCCGGAGGGGAGGATCACCACCGGGAGCTTCTCCACCACCATGGACGCCTCCCGGATGACTCGTGAGTAGTCTCCCTTGGACCATGAGTCCATGACCAGTAGCTATGTGATGTTCTCCTCCCGTTCTTGTGCTTCACTAATTAGTCCTCGTTAGCTGCCCTACATGATCGAGGCACCTATGTAATCCTTATGTTGTTGCTATGTTGAGTTTGCTGGGATCCGATGGATTATGAGATTATGTTCAGATTGATCTTGAGTAATATATTTGATTCACCTCTTTTATATTTTAGTTCATAAGTAATTCTTGCATGTTCTCCGTTGTTATTTATTGCTTTGGCCGAGTAATAGGTAGTGACTCCAAGAGGGAACGTTATGCTCGATTGTGGGTTCATGCCCCTCGATGACTAGCTTGAGTGACAGAAACATGAGTCTAGGGGATGTGCTGTTGCCACAAGGGGGAAAACAACGGTGCTTGTGCCCGCGGGTGCAAGGATTGTTTACTTTACGCAAAGTTCTTTTAATGCAGTTGTCTGTTGCATTGAGTTTACACTATGGTTGGGACTCGCAACTTAATACCAGCGAGATGTTCTGGATAGATATCTCAAGGTGGATGATTAGTAGTAGATATTGATGGATTTCGGTCTACTTACTTTGGCGTACCGCCCATGCTTTGAACCTCAACCTTTCTTGCAATGTAGTCAGCATTGGTTTGCGTTCGTGGTCCTGTCAATTGCCCAGCTGTAATTTGTTTACCTCACATAGCTGTTTTATCGTCTTTTGGGAGAGAGACATCACTAGTGAACATCATGAGACTCCGGTCCATATTACCATCATTGATCACATACACTATTTACTTTTCCGCTATTTACTTACTATTGCAGAACACTATCTATCACTACTATCATATTGCTTTTAACCCTTTGTGAACTACAAGGCCGGAGAGATTGACAACCTCTCTGTACTCGTTGGGAGCAAAGTTATTTGTATCTGTGTCCAGGTCCACGTTGATTGTTAATTGCGTCGTTAGCAGTTGACACCTACCTGTTGAACCTAGGAGTCTCTGGGGATTCGATCCTTGGCATCTTTGCTAAGGGAAAACACTTCTACTTACTGCATCTTACACCTTCCACTCGGGGTAACCAACGAGGGGTTCGAGGCCCATCAAGGAGTATTTTCTGGCGCCATTGCCGGGGACTCCACTCTTCAAGATAGGGGAGTTGCATGCTATCTTTTACCTTTGCTTTTTAGTCTTGTTAGTTTACCTTGCATATTTGCTTTAGTTCCTTTTATCAAAAATCACAAAAATTTTATTTACCTTCCTGTTAGTAGTCCTATCTGGTTCGTTAAACATGTTAGGATTTGGAGCTTTGAGGGAATCAGAAGTTTTAGATTTCCATCAAAGGGATGGAGAAAATATGAAGAAGGCTTGGGACAGGATTTCTGATGCACATAGGAGAATTATGCCTTCGATACCTATAAAAATTGTGCTTAGAATTTTTTACCATGGTCTTTTTAAATGGTGTAAACACTCCCTTGACATTATAGCTGAGGGAGATTTCTTAGAATGTGATGAAGCTAGAGCTCTTGAGATTATACATGGTCTATCTAGTTACTTTGTTTATGATCATAACTTTGATACTATCATAGATAGACTTGCTACTATTGAGAAAAGAATGGATGCTCTAGACTTAACGAAGGTAGAGAAACCCAAACCCAATAAGAGAGACATTTTGGAAATAGATAATGACTGGGAACCTCTTGTTAGGATTAGCATCTCTAATCAAGACTTCCTTGCTTATTGTGATATTGGATCTATGGTTTCTACTATGCCAAAAACTGTTCGTGATTCTTTAAAATTTAATATGGATATACTACCATCTTATCATGAACACACTAATGGAGATATTTCTGAAATCTAGGGAAAAATAAAAGACGTACCGGTTAAATTCCTTAAAGGGATTGCAATGATTGATTTCTTCATCGTGGAGCCAAACCAAGGAAATATAGTGCTTGGAAGGGACTTCCTCCGAGCAGTTAAAGGCTTCATCGATATAGGTAAGGGACAAATCCGCTTACGCGGGAAGGCAAAAGGTGTGTACCCCTTTCCTAGAAGGAACAAGAATGAACTTATCGAGGAACCATTTGAAACGATTTATAACTCTGATTATTATGATGATTATTGATTCCTCTATGCATTATGCCTAGCTTAAAGGCATAAAAGAAAGCGCTTTTGGGAGGCAGCCCACATGAATAAATTTTTTGCTTTTGTTGTGTCTTGATGTTGTTTACTGCTGTAGCATCATCATTGTATCTTTACTTTTCATATTTGTGCCAAGTATAGCCTCTGATTGCTAGAAAGTTCAAAAGTTGTGAGGTGCTGTCCAGGAAACAGATTCTGTCCTTGGATAGAAAAATTCGTATAAAATCACCAAATCATCTTTTTGGTCTGAATTTTTTCAAAAGCGTTCTCTATATAATTGTCTTTCGTGCGTCAGTTCTGAGTTTTTTGATTTGAGTTGCAGAAGTATACCGAACAGGTCAATTACTGCCTGCTGTTCTGTTTTTCACAGATTATGTCCTGTTTTGCCTTACCTTCACTTTGCAAATTGAGAACTTGCTTTTTCTTTGCAAAAACCTTTTGGCAATCTTGAGAAACAGTAGAACTTCAAGAATATCTTTATTTCCAGCAAGGTATAATTATTTTATTAAGGGTACTAACCTCGCTAATCAGATTATGATGAGTTGTGTATGAAGGGAGTTTTCAAGTGTGCGAGGGAAGATGATAAAAAGATTCAGGAGTGTCAAGCGCTCAAGCTTGGGGATGCCCCCGTGCACCCCCAAGAAATATTCAAGGAGACTCAAGCGTCTAAGCTTGGGGATGCCCCCCCCCCCCCGTGCATCCCCTTCTCCATCAACGTTATCAGTTCGTCTTTCGTTCCGCTATATTTTTATCACTTCATGTGTTACGTGCTATGCTTGGAGCGTCTTGCTTTTAGTTTTCTTTTTAGTTTTTCATAACGAGTCGGAACCCAGCATTCCTTTATGTGGGAGAGAAACACGCTCCACCTCTACCTAGAACATTACATAGAATTTTCATGTCTATCTATGCTGTGTGTGTTCTTTGTCTTTTAATAGCTACTATCATACTTTGCTCTTAGTATTCATGCTTATCTCTTCAAGAGCTTTTATTTAGTTGGTTGCTTGAACTCTCTTTAATTACCATGATCACCTTATTAAGAGAGTTTGCTTCCGTTGCATTGGTTAATGTGTCTGTGATAAAGATGCTACTTTCATGATGGTGCTTAGTAGTTCAGGTTTTCTTTTGGTTAATCTCGAATAGCTGGGGGGTTCCCAATGTGTTATTGGAGTACCAACTTGGTTTGTTTGCCTATGATGTGGTATGGTTTAGTAATATCTTCCTTTGAGAATTTATTTTGATTGACTTGGCGTATGCTCACGCATATTCAAGACTGTAAAGAAAGTCTGTCAAGCCTTGATGATCTTTTATTTCTAAGTAGCGATATAACTACCATGCCTGATTCAATATTGCTTTGTCGCTCTGCATGATTATGACCGTCATTGCTCTCTTAGTTGGTCACTCCCAGTCTTTTGCTAACCTACACCTGCACTAAGCAAATTAACCATGCAATACATAGCTCATGGGAAAGTAGCCTAAAAACTATTGTGGTAAAGAATATGTTGCCTATGTATCTTATTTCTTATGAGTTGCTTGCTGAGCGGTAACCATGTTTCTGGGGACGCCATCAACTGTCACACTTTTGTTGAATATCATGTGAGTTGCTATGCATGTTTGTCTTGTCTGAAGTAAGGGTGATTTACCGTGGGTTGAATAACTATGCATATTGTTAGAGAAGAACATTGGGCCGCCAACCAAAGCCATGCATCATGGTGGAAGTTTTAGCTTGGACCTTAATCCTCAATCTCTCATGAGAACATGCTTATGCATTAAAGAGGAGTCCATCATCTATTTTCTATGTTGTCCCGGTATGGATGTCCTCAAGTTGAGATCTATCAAAAACGAGAAATCAAATGCGATCTATCTCCTTGGACCTTTGTACAGGTGGCATAGAGGTACCCCTTTGTGACACTTGGTTAAAACATATGCAATGCAATGATAACCCATGGGGATCCGAGCTAATTAGGACAAGGAGCGAGCACTATTGGTATTCGATGCATGAGGCTTGCAACTTATAGGATGTTTTATACATGACACATATGAAGTACTACTACCGTTGACACAATTGCTTCCATGTTTCAAAATAAAAAGCTCTAGCACTTCAAGCACCAACTACTGAGAGCATGATTGTCATTATGAGTGTAATGTGCATTGTCCCAAAGTAGCATTGTCTTTTGCATGATTGTGATATCGTTTATTCTGAAATGATTGTATCTAGTCATCACTTAAACCTTGAAGGTGCCCTTGCATTTATGTTTTGCATCACTAAAGGGGGCAAGCTAGATATCACTTGATCATATTTGCACATCATGTTCATTGCAAATCTTTTTGATGTTTCAATTTCATGTTGTAAAACTTTCAGTCATTTGTGATTTTCTCTTGAGACAACTTAATTACTTTAGAATCATTGTCTCAGTAAGCTTTTGTCATATGACTATGAGAAAGTCCTATATGGTTAATAGCATGTCACCACAGAAATTATTCTTGTTATCATTTACCTACTCGAGGACGAGCGGGAATTAAGCTTGGGGATGTTGATACGCCCAAAACGTATCTATAATTTCTGCTTGCTCCATGCCACTTTTGGGTGATATTGCTATGATATTCATACACTTCCATACACTTTTGATCATATTTGGACTAACTTACTAATCCAGTGCACCCCAGTGCCAGTTTCTGTTTTCGGCTGTTTTTGTATTTCAGGTTTTCACGTTTCGAGAACTGCCCAGAAAAATCCAGAAAAAATATATTAAAAATCAGCGAACCGGAAACAACACTGCGTCCGAAGGGCAGCCTGGGGGGGGGGGCACAGGGGCTCCAGGCGCCTTGTGGGCGCGCCCCCCCTGGGCCGCACTGGGGGGGCGCCTCGGCCCCCCGAGGCTCCCCCGGTGCCCTACTTTGGCATATATTTAAAGGGTTCCCCGTAACCCTCAGAACAGGACTTCTTTTCGCGATCCCATCTCTGTTCCGCCGCCGCCGCCGCTTCCAAGATCGGGAGCACCAGGAGAACTCTTCCCGGCACCCTGCCGGAGGGGAGGATCACCACCGGGAGCTTCTCCACCACCATGGACGCCTCCCAGATGACTCGTGAGTAGTCTCCCTTGGACCATGAGTCCATGACCAGTAGCTATGTGATGTTCTCCTCCCGTTCTTGTGCTTCACTAATTAGTCCTCGTGAGCTGCCCTACATGATCGAGGCACCTATGTAATCCTTATGCTGTTGCTATGTTGAGTTTGCTGGGATCCGATGGATTATGAGATTATGTTCAGATTGATCTTGAGTAATATATTTGATTCACCTCTTTTATGTTTTAGTTCATAAGTAATTCTTGCATGTTCTCCGTTGTTATTTATTGCTTTGGCCGAGTAGTAGGTAGTGACTCCAAGAGGGAACGTTATGCTTGATTGTGGGTTCATGCCCCTCGATGACTAGCTTGAGTGACAGAAACATGAGTCTAGGGGATGTGCTGTTGCCACAAGGGGGAAAACAACGGTGCTTGTGCCCGCGGGTGCAAGGATTGTTTACTTTACGCAAAGTTCTTTTAATGCAGTTGTCTGTTGCTTTGAGTTTACAATATGGGTGGGACTCGCAACTTAATACCAGCGAGATGTTCTGGATAGATATCTCAAGGTGGATGATTAGTAGTAGATGCAGATGGATTTCGGTCTACTTGCCTTGGCGTACCGCCCATGCTTTGAACCTCTACCTTTCTTGTAACATAGTTAGCATTGGTTTGCGCACATAATTCTGTCAATTGCCCAGCTGTAATTCGTTTACCTCACATAGTTGTTTTATCGTCTTTTGGGAGAGAGACATCACTAGTGAACATCATGGGACCCCGGTCCATATTACCATCATTGATCACATCCGCTATTTACTTTCCGCTTTTTACTTACTATTGCAGCAATACCTATCACTATTATCACTTGCGTTTGATCCTTTGTAAACGACAAGGCCGGAGGGATTGACAACCTCTCTGTACTCGTTGGGAGCAAAGTTATTTGTATCTGTGTGCAGGTCCACGTTGATTGCTAATATCTGGCGCCGTTAGCAGTTGACACCTTCTTGTTGAAACTGGGAGTCTCAGGGGAAATCGATCCTTGGTATCTTTGCCAAGGGAAAACTTCCGCTACACTGCATCTCAAACCTTCCACTTGGGGTAACCAACGAGGGGCGAGAAGCCATCAAGCAAAGTTTTCTGGCGCCGTTGCCGGGGACTCCACTCTTCAGGATAGGGGAGTTGCACGCTATCTTTTACCTTTGCTTTTTAGTTTTGTTAGTTTACCTTTCAGTTTTTGCTTTAGTATCTTTTATCGAAAATCACAAAAAATAGTTATCTTGCTTGCTTGCTGCTATGGGTTCCACCGAGAACACCAAGTTGTGTGACTTCACTAGTCATAACAACGATGACTTTATCTGCACACCTATCACTACACCTGCCACTTCAGCACCTTCGTATGAAATTAAACCTGCTTTACTGAACTTAGTCATGAAAGATCAATTCTCCGGTGCTGGAGATGATGCTGCTTTACACTTAAACAACTTTGTTGAACTTTGTGATATGCAAAAGTACCATGAATTTGCCCTTGGAGCTCTTCAATTCTTTCTTCAGACGCGGTGATGCTTTTCCACATCTCCTTCATCTCCTTCAGGAAGTAGTTCTTCAGCCCGTTGATGATGTCAAAGTTAGCTTCAACACCACGCTCGATCATCTTCTTGTACTCGAAGACTTCTTGCTCCACTTCTTCCAGCCTGGCCTGGATGCTCCCCTCCTAGATAGGTCCCTTCAGATCTTCTTGATGAAGGACACCGTCCTCCATCCGAACAACCTGAGGGTGCTTCTTCACCTCAGCGAGGTAAGGGTTGATGACGTTGACGACGAACTTGTCCTTGGGGGAACTTGGAGAAGCCATGGCACCTAGATTCAGCTGAAAGATTCCCTGGCAGAAACAGAACGAAAAGAAAACACATGCAATCGCAAGATACGTTGCCGGAACAATCCGGGCAAATATATAGCAAAAATTTATGCACAGAAAGGAAGGTAACAGGCTAAAGCGGGGTCGGAGACGGACCCCCTGGCGATACGTCCAAAACGTATCTATAATTTCTGCTTGCTCCATGCCTCTTTTGGGTGATATTGCTATGATATTTATATACTTCCATAGACTTTTGATCATATTTGGACTAACCTATTAACTCAGTGCACCCCAGTGCCAGTTTCTGTTTTCTGCTGTTTTTGTATTTCAGGTTTTCCCATTACGAGAACTGCCAGAAAAATCCCGGAAAATCATATAAAAAATCAGCGTTCCAGAAGCTTCCCGGCACCCGAAGTACAGCCGGAGGGGGGCCACCAGGGCTCCAGGCGCCCTGGTGGCGCGGCCCCCCTCCTGGCCGCGCCGGGGGGGCGCCTGGGCCCCCCAGGCCTCGTCTGATGCCCCCCTTTGGCATATATTTATATCGTGTCCCGAAACCCTCGAGACGGGAACCCTTTTTCGCGATCTCATCTCTGTTCCGCCGCCGCCGCGCTTCCAAGATCGGGAGCACCAGGAGAACTCTTCCCGGCACCCTGCCGGAGGGGAGGATCATCACCGGGAGCTTCTCCACCACCATGGACGCCTCCCGGATGAGTTGTGAGTAGTCTCCCTTGGACCATGGGTCCATGACCAGTAGCTATATGATGTTCTCCTCCTGTTCTTGTGCTTCACTAATTAGTCCTCGTGAGCTGCCCTACATGATCGAGGCACATATGTAATCCTTATGCTGTTGCTATGATGAGTTTGCTGGGATCCGATGGATTGTGAGATTATGTTCAGATTGTGTTTGAGTAATATATTTGATTCACCTCTTTTATATTTATGTTCGTAAGTAATTCTTGCATGTTCTCCGTTGTTATTTATTGCTTTGGCCAAGTAGTAGGTAGTGACTCCAAGAGGGAACATTATGCTTGATTGTGGGTTCATGCCCCTCGATGACTAGTTTGAGTGACAGAAACATGAGTCTAGGGGATGTGCTGTTGCCACAAGGGGGAAAACAACGGTGCTTGTGCCCGCGGGTGCAAGGATTGTTTACTTTACGCAAAGTTCTTTTAATGCAGTTGTCTGTTGCATTGAGTTTACACTATGGGTGGGACTCGCAACTTAATACCAGTGAGATGTTCTGGATAGATATCTCAAGGTGGATGATTAGTAGTAGATATTGATGGATTTCGGTCTACTTACTTTGGCGTACCGCCCATGCTTTGAACCTCAACCTTTCTTGCAATGTAGTCAGCATTGGTTTGCGTTCGTGGTCCTGTCAATTGCCCAGCTGTAATTTGTTTACCTCACATAGTTGTTTTATCGTCTTTTGGGAGAGAGACATCACTAGTGAACATCATGAGACTCCGGTCCATATTACCATCATTGATCACATACACTATTTACTTTTCCGCTATTTACTTACTATTTCAAAACACTATCTATCACTACTATCATATTGCTTTTAACCCTTTGTGAACTACAAAGCCGGAGAGATTGACAACCTCTCTGTACTCGTTGGGAGCAAAGTTATTTGTATCTGTGTGCAGGTCCACGTTGATTGTTAATTGCGCCGTTAGCAGTTGACACCTACCTGTTGAACCTAGGAGTCTCTGGGGATTCGATCCTTGGCATCTTTGCTAAGGGAAAACACTTCTACTTACTGCATCTTACACCTTCCACTTGGGGTAACCAACGAGGGGTTCGAGGCCCATCACCTATCATTTCCTTCTGCTCCTTGTTGGGTTCGACACTCTTACTTATCGAAAGGACTACGATAGATCCCCTACACTTGTGGGTCATCAAGACTCTTTTCTGGCACCGTTGCCGGGGAGTGAAGCGCCTTTGGTAAGGAAAAATTTATATAGTGTGCTGAAATTTATTGTCACTTGTTACTATGGCTCAAAATCCTTTGAGGGGCTTGTTCGGGGTATCTTCACCCTGAACAGAAGAGCAATTGCTCCTCAACCTACTGCACCTACTAAAAATGTTTGCTTTGAGATTCCTTCGGGTATGATAGAGAAACTGCGCTTGAAAATCCTTTTACAGGAGACAGAACACTACATCCTGAATTACACCTAATCTATGTGGATGAAGTTTGTGGATTGTTTAAGCTTGCAGGTATGCCCGAGGATGTTGTCAAGAAGAAGGTATTCCCTTTATCTTTGAAGGGAGATGCGTTGACATGGTTTAGGCTATGTGATGATATGGGATCATGGAACTATAATCGTCTGAAGTTGGAATTTCATCGGAAGTTCTACCCTATGCACCAGGTTCATCGTGATCGTAATTATATTTATAATTTCTGGCCTCGCGAAGGAGAAAGCATCGCTCAAGCTTGGGGGAGGCTTAAGTCAATGTTATATTCATGCCCCAATCATGAGCTTTCAAGAAAAATGATCATTCAAAAAATTTTAGCTCGGCTTTCTCTCAATAATCGCACCATGCTCGATAATTCTTGTTCTGGCTCTTTTATGATGAAGACTGTTGAATTCAAATGGGATATATTGGAAAGAATTAAACACAACTCTGAAGATTGGGATCTCAACGAAGGTAAGGAGTCAGGTATGACCCCTAAGTTTAATTGTGTTAAAGCTTTTATGGATACCGATATTTTCCGTGAGTTTAGCACTAAATATGGACTTGACTCTGAGATAGTAGCTTCTTTCTGTGAATCTTTTGCTACTCATGTTGATCTTCCCAAGGAGAAGTGGTTTAAATATCACCCCCTATTAAAGTAAAAGTAGTTGAACCTGTTAAAGTTGAAGAAAAGACTATCACTTATAATCTTGATCCTGTTGTTCCTACTGCTTATATTGAGACACCACCTTTCCCTGTTAGGATAAAGGATCATGCTCAAGCTTCAACTGTAGTTCGTAAAAGTAATACTAGAACACCTACACCCTCTGAGCAAATTAAAGTTGAACCTAGTGTTGCTATGGTTAAAGATCTCTTGGTAGAAGATTTAGATGGACATGTTATTTACCTCCAAGAAGAGTCTGCTAGAATAGCCAAACCCAATGCTAGGAACAAACATAGACCTATTGTGGGCTTGCCTGTTATCTCTGTTAAAATAGGAGATCATTGTTACCATGGTTTTATGTGACGTAGGTGCTAGTGCAAGTATTATCCCTCTTCATTTATATCGCGAAATTATGCATGATATTGCACCTGTTGAGTTAGAAGGGATTGATGTTACAATTAAGCTTGCTAATTGTAATGCCCAGGATGGGACTATACCTCCTACGTGTCGAGGCACGACTTAAAGGTATAAGCCCATCCTAGAATGATCTCAAGTTTGGTATCTTTGCACAACTCATGTAAAAGAGGGATTAAAATGCAAAAGGGGATAGTTGGCTTACACTCGCCACTTCACACAATACAATACATAAGCAATACATCATTCAAAACATCACAGCCCATCTAAGGGTAAGATCCAAAGAAAGATACCAAAACAACATAAAGCCACAGGTCAGGATCGAATCCTAGTAGAAACCACTACTGAACATCGAAACGTCACAAGCAAACGGCCAAACTCTTCAACGAGCTCCTGGTGAAGCACTGAACCAGCTCCTGCATCAAACTCGGCTGAACCTGCAACTGGTGTGGTGAAGTAACTGTGAGCCACAGAGGACTCAGCAATCCCGTTCCCGGGTAACAAGACTATTTAAGCCTTGGGTGAGGACAAGGCTGAAGAAAGAAATATGAGGTGAAGGAACAAACAAGAGTCTGCAGCAGCAACTAGCACTAACTTACGTAAAGGAGAGCGAGAAGAGAAGTGCATCGGTCGAAAGATGATCACGAAGTGATCCTAGCTATAGTCGGTCAAATATAACCCCACCGTGTTCAACTCCCGAATCCCTATTCGGAAATTGACAGTCACGGTACGCACGCAGGTAGTGTATTAGTAACATTGTGTCAAGTTATCTACAACCGGAATTAACAAGCTCCCATCTGCCACATAACCGCGGGCACGGCTTTCGAAAGTTCAAAACCCTGCAGGGGTGTTCCAACTTGACCCATTACAAGCCCACGATCCGCGGAGTCGCAACTCCATAGTTGGGAAGACCCGAGTATTCTCGGAATCCCGTGCTCAAGTTAAACCGAACTAAGGTAAGGCTAATCCAGCAAATCCTCCCGGCGTGCCGACACCCTGATAGTAGCCGCGCGTATCTCGTCTCAGGCCACGACCGGATGGGTGATGCTACAGGACCCAAACCTCGAGTTTCCCCGTGGTGGTTCCCGCAGGACCCCCGTTTGGGACCAACGCCATCAGCACTGGCCCCCCCTGCTATGTAGAAAAGAAAACTCCAAGGAGCGTCCCCCTTATGCAAATTAATTAATTAATTAAGTTGTTATTATGAGGCAAATAGTACCAATGTTGGGATTTGCTGGAAAAGACTTAGCACTTAGCGGTTTATCAAGGGGGTCCCATACACCCCAACCGTGTTAGGAACGCAAAATCAAGGAACATAACACCGGTTTATACGGTTCCTAACGGCATGAGTGGAACAAAACACCAAGCAAAAGGCTTAGCCTTCCACCCTTGCCAGTATATAGATGATTTCATTTTTAAGCATTTATATAGTGTGATATAACCCAACCAAACTTCAACATGAAGCAAGCATCTTCAATCTTCACCTGCAACTAACAATGCTATAAAAAGGGGCTGAGCGAAGCGTACTTAGCCAAACAACGGTTTGCGTAGGTAGGGTGGTTAAACATGGCAATGGTTACAAGTAGGAGGCTGACAAGAAGAACATGGGCATCGAGGCAAAACTATAGATCGAGACTTCTAGCAATAGGCAAAAATAGTAATGGTATCCGGGTTCGGTCATCTTGCCTGGGATTCCACAAGGGAGAAGAACGGGTCCAAGAAGCAGACGGAGCAACAGTCGAGCGGATCCTCACAACTCCGGAACGAAACCGAAGCTAACAAGAGGAACAACCGGAAAGAAAACAAACAACACGGTAAACACACAAACATCAACATGGCATACTATGCACAAACAAGTATGATGCATGTCCGGTTTAAATATGCAAGGCATGGCAAGAGCACAAACAACACTACAAATTAAGTGGAGCTCAATATGCAACGAGTTGCATATTGACGAAACACCACATTTAATTATTTAGTTGACTCTCGTTATTTACAAGACAAGATTAATTGTTGGTTAACATGGCAAGAGGTGAAACATAAAGAAACTACACTAACTAGGCAATTTAAATGAGGCCGGAGAATAACAACAACATATCCGGAAAATCCCCATAAGCATGTTTAAATATTATAAACAAACAACAAACACACATTATAATGTTGTTATCATGATGCGGATGAGATGAACAAGTTTATGCAAGTTTTTAGAAGGTTGACAATTAACAAGATATGAAGCATTGTCACCGTGGTGGAATGAAAGGGTGCCACGGCAACGATCCGAAAATGATGCAACGGCACCATATCGGTTCCGGTACTCGTTGAGGGACCGGTGCAAAACAAAAGGTAGAGCGAACGAGTTGAACAAGATGATGGGGTGATCCCGTTGCCGGGTTCCCACGAGTCGGTGGCGAGGCAACCGAGGAACATGACAAAGGTGGAACGGGCACGACGGCACGGAGCACACAAGGGAACATTTCATACAACACAAGCATGCATGCGTCACACGGGTCATCCACGGGGTCGTTTCGGTATACCTTCGAAACACTCGTTTCGGGACGGAATCGAGTCGTCGAGGGACGTAGTGGAAGTAGAGGAAGTAGTTGTACACGGCCGTAGAGGGAAGTAGTTGTTCTCAGATCTCCGGCGACGGTAACCGTTCACGTGTCGTGGTACTTGGCGAAACCTTCGTTTCCGGGCGACGGTAGTTGTACTCGGGGCGACGGTAGACGAAGTAGTGGTAGTAGTTGTACACGAGGTCGTCGTCGAGTAGTCGTTCCGGGTCGTAGAGGTACTTGAGGTCGTCGTGGTACACGTGTCGTACACGGATGTAGGGGTACTTGGCGTTTTGCATCGTAGAGGTACTCGGTGTCCGTCGGTAGTCGTTACACGGGTCATCTGTCAACAAAATTACAGCACACAAAAACAAAACAAAAACAACTACAACAGCAACTCAACGCGGCAGCAACAGTTCTTGCGGGAAGGAAAAACAAGGCAGCGGCACGGCGAGGCGCTGGAGGAGCCCCATGCTGCTGGGCGACCTGGAGATCGAAGAGACGGCGGGGATCCTCGGAGGGGCAGCGGCGCGAGGAACAGCTCGGGGCGCCGGCTTCCTGGAGAAGAGGCCGTCGGCGAGCTGGAGGACGGGGGAACGAGGGAGCAGGTCCGGCTGGGGCGCTCGGGCTGGATCCGCGGCGCGGGGCGGCCTTGGCGAGGCGAGGGACGGGAGGAGCCAGGGAGGCGCGGTGGGATTGGAGGACGGGCTAGCGGGGAATCGGGACTAGCGAGAGCGGGGCGAGGGGATCGGGCTGGGGAGCGCGAGAGGGCGAGGGAGATGGGGATCGAGTGAACGGGCAGAGAGAGAGATCGAGGGATAGCGGCGGCGCATCGAGGGGAAGGAAGGAGCGAGGCTGGGAGAATTAGGGTTCGGTGCGGGCTGGAGTGGTTGCTGCGGCCAGTGGGCCAAAGGGGCCGGCTGGGCTGGCTGGGAGGAAAAGGAGGAGGAGGTAAAGAAGCTGAGAGGCTCTTTTATTTTTATTCTTTTAACAGAAATAAAAATAAAGAGAGAGCAAAAGAAATTAAGAAAAGAGGCCAAAACAGAAGAAGTAAAATATGGAACATTTTTATAAGGCTTTACGGAATATTACCAACCCAACAAAAATAGTTCCAACACAAAGGAAGTGCAAACTAAATAAATAGCTTGCCTCAAGGAGTTTAGATTTTTGGGGGAGCCTCGAAACAACGGAAAGAAATATTGGCAAGGTTTTGAAGGTGAAACTAGAAGTGAAAAGACAATGGGGAAATTGTGCAAGTGTGTTACGGTGAATTCCAACAAAGGGAATATTTAAATATAGCTCCCTAAATATTGAGAGGCTTTTATATGTTATAAAGAGAAGTCACCTTCCCTCGATTTAAATGAACCGAAGGTCCACACGATTTATTTGGTTGCAAAATTTAATGAGATGAAGGCATGATGACATGATGCAATGCAAAAAAAATAAATAACACAAGCACAAAGAACACACGGGCAACCCGGAACATCTGGAAGCTTCGAGAATCTTCTGGAATCTTCTGGGACGTCGGTCTCGGGCGTCACAACTCTCCCACACTAACAGAGGATCTCGACCCGAGATCCTAGAGATATCACCGGGTAAAACGGAAGAGGAAGAGGTAAAACAAAGTTGCTTCTTCGACAGACGAGTGAAACCAAAGAACCTTGAGAGGTTGAACAAGTTGAAAGAAAGAATGCCACGTAGATGAACGAAGTTAAGAGCACTCCGTTAGAAAAGAGGAACAAGGAGCATTATGAGAACCTTGTAGGTTGAAGACATGAAACAAGAGCTTAAGAACGAAAAGAATATGAAATATAGTCAAGGAATAAGAATGACAGAATTTGGACAGCACTCCGTCTGAAAATGGAAGGAATTAACAAGAACTTGAGAAGATTGAATGATACTTGAAGAAAACAAGAACACATAGCCTCCGAAACAATAAAAAGAATGGCACAAGGTAAGAAAGATTCAGACAGCACTCCGGTTAAAAGATAGGCAAAACTTGATAAGAAGAGGGAACTTGAATGAAGAATACAATACTCCGGTTAAATGATAAGCAAGGGAAAAAAACATGATCTTGAAAAGAAAACAAGATGATGGTTCGAAGAGAGCAACATCACAAAACCTCCGGAATGAAAGAATAGCATATAGATGAAAGTAAGAATTGAACGGAGAAGAAAATGACAACTTCTCTCAGAATTAAATTTGAAAGAGCATCTTACGAAGAAGGGTTGAATAGAGTTGTTGGAATTTCAACAACGAGAAGAATAAGCTTGAAATGGGCTTAAGGAATTCATCTCAAAATTATGAGGTTACAATCCTGCCACTAACGAGAACATTTAATTGGATTGAGATCAACAAGGAGATGAAAAAAACTTATTTCACCGGAATGAAAAATGAAGAACTTGGGTCATTTATAAGCACCACAATAGCAAAAACCTTAGGGAAAAGTTTTTAGGTGAAATACAACCCAAGATAACTCCAATGAATAAATTGAAGGGCTGAAAAGATCTCCTGAACAAGGAAAAAGATGGGTTTAAATATCTCATTCTTGATAACTTGTGAATCATAAAACATGAAGGAAAATTATCAAGAATGACATAACACCACCTGAAAAGACAAGGTAGAAAGAATTGCACTTAGAAAGCATGATGAAGAATGCTTGAGCTCCAACAAGAATCTTGATGAAGACTTCGAGGATGAATTAAATGATGATGAACCACCATGAAAATTCCGGTAATGAAAACAAGAGAAGTGAAAGATGAAAAGAATAAGATTCAAAGCCTCTGATGAATTAGATGAAGTTGAAAAGATAATTGAAATAACTTGAAGCTCCGGAAAGCAAGATGAAGAACTTAGAATCGAGAATATGATATGATGAACAAGCTCCAGACAAAAGAATTAAAACACCTTGAAGGAATAAGAATAAGAATTATGTTATGCATCTCCTTCACCAATTTAAATTGATGACAACCAAAGGATTTGGCATGCTACTTATTCTCGTTGCAAAGAATTAAAGAGAGATCTCGCACAAGCTTGGGTAAATCTTCAACGAAGCACCGGTAGGATTGTGAAAAAGAACAAAAGAATTAATACGATAACAAGGAAGAGAAAACTTGAAAGAACCACCGTAAGAATATGAAGACGAACGAAGAGACATCAATGAAGAATATTTGGAGGACGAAGTTGAAAACTGAGAACGAAGAAATATGCTGAAATGATGGCCTTCGGAGGAACACAAAGAAAAGAATTCGTGAAATGCTACGGATGGCATAAAAGGGTTCCTCACAATCAAAACGATAATGAGGATGGCATGAAGCTAGAACCACAACTCATCAAGAGAACGGGCCAAGATTAAGAGAAACACTTCTCCGATCTTCAAATGTTGAGAGTGAAGACGAGAAATGTCATGAAGAATTGTTGAGCACTCCGGAATGAAGAATTAAAAAGGTTGAACCAATGAAGAAAAAGAATTTGAAAGCGATCTTGGAGAAGGCATGTGACTGATGGGAATCATTCTTACGTCACACTTTGAAAAGAATTTGAGAATAACTCCGGAAAAAGAAGAGTCAGGTAAGATCCTGGAAAAAGACCTGTGGGTTAGGGCCCACTCAAAGAAGTCACCGTTGAAAAAGATTGCTTAAGAGATATTGCACCGGTTGAATTAAATGGCTTGAATAAGATGACAATGCTCAAACTAGCTTGAACGGAATAAGAATGGAATTATGAATCTTCAGCACTTCGGATATGAATAACAAGAGGAGAATGATTAATTAGTGCACCGGAATAAGAAAGCATTATGAAAAGAGGAAAAGGATAAGATCAACACCGAATTCTTGAGTTACATCCACCGAAAGAATTAGAGAACAAAAGAATGATGGGCTAGAAGCTCTTGAGCATCTTCACGATAATTCACCGGATAAGAACATTGAAGGAAAAGGATGAAGAAAACATCACATGAATAAAATGGATATTTCATTTGAGATATCTGGCTCCAAGAAGAAAAAGGGTGGGAGGGCGGGGAAAACAAAGACAACTTGAGATGAATGAAACAGACAAATCGTCAGATTTCTCAACGACGTCCGTAAGGAATAACTTGAAGAGAAGGCACACCGGTTGAAAAGGATTAACATGACCATCTTGATGATCAAGAAGGACTAGCACTCCCATAGAAATATGAGAATACCGATTAGGAAAGGTCTGGAATCAACATTTGACATCGAAGCAACTCGAATACCGGAATCAAAACAAGAACAAAGGATAGATATGTAGCATGATCTTCACAATATCATCCGAACAGAGAATTGAACGGATGAATTCCACAGGTACATCAGCTAGTCGAGAAGCCACTTGAAGAACAAAGTAAATAAAAAGGAACAAGGTGCAGAAGAACAAATACAAGATAGAAGTTTCGTTCGACATCTTCGTGCTGAAAGCTCATGGAACGTGTTACAAAAGGGTTTTGCAATCCCCGGATCAGCATAGCCAAGGACCCTTTAAGATGCAACTCCCGATCAGAACAAGTCCATAAAACCACTTCACTCAATGTAGAACCCCAAACTTCATATCGAGCATCCGTTGGAAGAATGCCTAGAACTACTTGATGAACCCACCTATAGATTTCCGAAAGTTTCCAGTTATGCAATCAGGTGTTGGGGATACACGGGAAGCACCGCGCAATCAACTCTAAACCTACATCCAGGTGTATCCATCCTTCAACACATAACCAGTCTTTCTCGGAAACTGTTTACCTCGGACCTTCGAAAAGCATCCACTATAACAAGCTATGGCAATACTCTCGAACTACCTCCCCAGTACTGGGTGATGTCGGGGTTATCTTGCCACTGGCCGTATAGGAGAGATTTTCGATGTCGGCCGTCTTAAGTATTTAGTACTGTCGCGATATACTTGTGTCAATGATACCCCGAAGCTCAACTCCTCGGGAACAGGAGGCATCGAGAACAATATCCTTGTCACAAGAACATCGAAACAATCCCAGAATACTCGCGGGATCCTAAAAAAAATTTTGGTGCAATTTTTGAAAGTAGAAGAGAAAAGAGTAATCGTCAGGAGTCCTCACCAGAATGAAAGAGATGAGAAGCAAACAGAAATCCTACTCTCCGATATAATATAGGACTCAAAAAGTTTTTCAGTGTGTGCCTAGACTCAACCGTCAACGATTCGATCAAATCAGTGGGGGCTTCTAGGTCGGAGAAGGCTCTGAATACCAACTTGTAATGCCCAGGATGGGACTATACCTCCTACGTGTCGAGGCACGACTTAAAGGTATAAGCCCATCCTAGAATGATCTCAAGTTTGGTATCTTTGCACAACTCATGTAAAAGAGGGATTAAAATGCAAAAGGGGATAGTTGGCTTACACTCGCCACTTCACACAATACAATACATAAGCAATACATCATTCAAAACATCACAGCCCATCTAAGGGTAAGATCCAAAGAAAGATACCAAAACAACATAAAGCCACAGGTCAGGATCGAATCCTAGTAGAAACCACTACTGAACATCGAAACGTCACAAGCAAACGGCCAAACTCTTCAACGAGCTCCTGGTGAAGCACTGAACCAGCTCCTGCATCAAACTCGGCTGAACCTGCAACTGGTGTGGTGAAGTAACTGTGAGCCACAGAGGACTCAGCAATCCCGTTCCCGGGTAACAAGACTATTTAAGCCTTGGGTGAGGACAAGGCTGAAGAAAGAAATATGAGGTGAAGGAACAAACAAGAGTCTGCAGCAGCAACTAGCACTAACTTACGTAAAGGAGAGCGAGAAGAGAAGTGCATCGGTCGAAAGATGATCACGAAGTGATCCTAGCTATAGTCGGTCAAATATAACCCCACCGTGTTCAACTCCCGAATCCCTATTCGGAAATTGACAGTCACGGTACGCACGCAGGTAGTGTATTAGTAACATTGTGTCAAGTTATCTACAACCGGAATTAACAAGCTCCCATCTGCCACATAACCGCGGGCACGGCTTTCGAAAGTTCAAAACCCTGCAGGGGTGTTCCAACTTGACCCATTACAAGCCCACGATCCGCGGAGTCGCAACTCCATAGTTGGGAAGACCCGAGTATTCTCGGAATCCCGTGCTCAAGTTAAACCGAACTAAGGTAAGGCTAATCCAGCAAATCCTCCCGGCGTGCCGACACCCTGATAGTAGCCGCGCGTATCTCGTCTCAGGCCACGACCGGATGGGTGATGCTACAGGACCCAAACCTCGAGTTTCCCCGTGGTGGTTCCCGCAGGACCCCCGTTTGGGACCAACGCCATCAGCACTGGCCCCCCCTGCTATGTAGAAAAGAAAACTCCAAGGAGCGTCCCCCTTATGCAAATTAATTAATTAATTAAGTTGTTATTATGAGGCAAATAGTACCAATGTTGGGATTTGCTGGAAAAGACTTAGCACTTAGCGGTTTATCAAGGGGGTCCCATACACCCCAACCGTGTTAGGAACGCAAAATCAAGGAACATAACACCGGTTTATACGGTTCCTAACGGCATGAGTGGAACAAAACACCAAGCAAAAGGCTTAGCCTTCCACCCTTGCCAGTATATAGATGATTTCATTTTTAAGCATTTATATAGTGTGATATAACCCAACCAAACTTCAACATGAAGCAAGCATCTTCAATCTTCACCTGCAACTAACAATGCTATAAAAAGGGGCTGAGCGAAGCGTACTTAGCCAAACAACGGTTTGCGTAGGTAGGGTGGTTAAACATGGCAATGGTTACAAGTAGGAGGCTGACAAGAAGAACATGGGCATCGAGGCAAAACTATAGATCGAGACTTCTAGCAATAGGCAAAAATAGTAATGGTATCCGGGTTCGGTCATCTTGCCTGGGATTCCACAAGGGAGAAGAACGGGTCCAAGAAGCAGACGGAGCAACAGTCGAGCGGATCCTCACAACTCCGGAACGAAACCGAAGCTAACAAGAGGAACAACCGGAAAGAAAACAAACAACACGGTAAACACACAAACATCAACATGGCATACTATGCACAAACAAGTATGATGCATGTCCGGTTTAAATATGCAAGGCATGGCAAGAGCACAAACAACACTACAAATTAAGTGGAGCTCAATATGCAACGAGTTGCATATTGACGAAACACCACATTTAATTATTTAGTTGACTCTCGTTATTTACAAGACAAGATTAATTGTTGGTTAACATGGCAAGAGGTGAAACATAAAGAAACTACACTAACTAGGCAATTTAAATGAGGCCGGAGAATAACAACAACATATCCGGAAAATCCCCATAAGCATGTTTAAATATTATAAACAAACAACAAACACACATTATAATGTTGTTATCATGATGCGGATGAGATGAACAAGTTTATGCAAGTTTTTAGAAGGTTGACAATTAACAAGATATGAAGCATTGTCACCGTGGTGGAATGAAAGGGTGCCACGGCAACGATCCGAAAATGATGCAACGGCACCATATCGGTTCCGGTACTCGTTGAGGGACCGGTGCAAAACAAAAGGTAGAGCGAACGAGTTGAACAAGATGATGGGGTGATCCCGTTGCCGGGTTCCCACGAGTCGGTGGCGAGGCAACCGAGGAACATGACAAAGGTGGAACGGGCACGACGGCACGGAGCACACAAGGGAACATTTCATACAACACAAGCATGCATGCGTCACACGGGTCATCCACGGGGTCGTTTCGGTATACCTTCGAAACACTCGTTTCGGGACGGAATCGAGTCGTCGAGGGACGTAGTGGAAGTAGAGGAAGTAGTTGTACACGGCCGTAGAGGGAAGTAGTTGTTCTCAGATCTCCGGCGACGGTAACCGTTCACGTGTCGTGGTACTTGGCGAAACCTTCGTTTCCGGGCGACGGTAGTTGTACTCGGGGCGACGGTAGACGAAGTAGTGGTAGTAGTTGTACACGAGGTCGTCGTCGAGTAGTCGTTCCGGGTCGTAGAGGTACTTGAGGTCGTCGTGGTACACGTGTCGTACACGGATGTAGGGGTACTTGGCGTTTTGCATCGTAGAGGTACTCGGTGTCCGTCGGTAGTCGTTACACGGGTCATCTGTCAACAAAATTACAGCACACAAAAACAAAACAAAAACAACTACAACAGCAACTCAACGCGGCAGCAACAGTTCTTGCGGGAAGGAAAAACAAGGCAGCGGCACGGCGAGGCGCTGGAGGAGCCCCATGCTGCTGGGCGACCTGGAGAAGAGGCCGTCGGCGAGCTGGAGGACGGGGGAACGAGGGAGCAGGTCCGGCTGGGGCGCTCGGGCTGGATCCGCGGCGCGGGGCGGCCTTGGCGAGGCGAGGGACGGCGCCGGCCTGGGGAGTCGACGTAGAGGTCGCGGGGCGACGGGATCCGACCCGGCTGGGAAGCCGGAGCTCGGGCCATGGGGGCTCCTGCCTCGCGAAGGAAGAGGCCCGGGCCTGGGCGTCGCGGAGACGGACGGCGCGGAGGGCGCTCGCGGTCGCGGCCTGGAAGGCGACGAGGAAGGACGCTGAGGGCCACGGGGGCCTGGAGAAGAAGAACCGCGGGCGAGGGACGGGAGGAGCCAGGGAGGCGCGGTGGGATTGGAGGACGGGCTAGCGGGGAATCGGGACTAGCGAGAGCGGGGCGAGGGGATCGGGCTGGGGAGCGCGAGAGGGCGAGGGAGATGGGGATCGAGTGAACGGGCAGAGAGAGAGATCGAGGGATAGCGGCGGCGCATCGAGGGGAAGGAAGGAGCGAGGCTGGGAGAATTAGGGTTCGGTGCGGGCTGGAGTGGTTGCTGCGGCCAGTGGGCCAAAGGGGCCGGCTGGGCTGGCTGGGAGGAAAAGGAGGAGGAGGTAAAGAAGCTGAGAGGCTCTTTTATTTTTATTCTTTTAACAGAAATAAAAATAAAGAGAGAGCAAAAGAAATTAAGAAAAGAGGCCAAAACAGAAGAAGTAAAATATGGAACATTTTTATAAGGCTTTACGGAATATTACCAACCCAACAAAAATAGTTCCAACACAAAGGAAGTGCAAACTAAATAAATAGCTTGCCTCAAGGAGTTTAAAAGGAGTCTAGATTTTTGGAGGAGCCTCGAAACAACGGAAAGAAAATATTGGCAAGGTTTTGAAGGTGAAACTAGAAGTGAAAAGACAATGGGGAAATTGTGCAAGTGTGTTACGGTGAATTCCAACAAAGGGAATATTTAAATATAGCTCCCTAAATATTGAGAGGCTTTTATATGTTATAAAGAGAAGTCACCTTCCCTCGATTTAAATGAACCGAAGGTCCACACGATTTATTTGGTTGCAAAATTTAATGAGATGAAGGCATGATGACATGATGCAATGCAAAAAAATAAATAACACAAGCACAAAGAACACACGGGCAACCCGGAACATCTGGAAGCTTCGAGAATCTTCTGGAATCTTCTGGGACGTCGGTCTCGGGCGTCACACTAATGGAGACACTATTTCACCAGTTGGGATTGTTAGAAATGTTGAAGTCTTGTGTGGGAAGGTTAAATACCCTGCTGATTTCCTTGTTCTTAGTTCCCCACAAGATGAATTTTGTCCCATTATATTTGGTAGACCCTTCTTGAATACTGTTAATGCCAAGATAGACTGCGTGAAAGATATTGTTACTATGGGGTTAGGGGATATGTCTCATGATTTTAGCTTTGCTAAATTCCGTAGATGTGACGCCCCCGATTTGTCCGTACACTAATCATGCACGCAAATGTGTACGGCCAAGATCAAGGACTCACTGGAAGATATCACAACACAACTAGACACAAATTAAAATAATACAAGCTTTATATTACAAGCCAGGGGCCTCAAGGGCTCGAATACAAAAGCTCGAAAACACAAGTGTCAGCGGAAGCAACAATATCTGAGTACAGGCATAAGTTAAACAAGTTTGCCTTAAGAAGGCTAGCACAAATATAGCAACGATCGAAGAGGCAAGGCCTCCTGCCTGGGACCTCCTAACTACTCCTCGAAGCCGAACTCCATGTAGAAACATCCTCGGGATCATCTGGCTCCTGGACTCCACCATCTGGTTGCGTCATCCGGGAAGAAGGGACAAAAGGGGAAAAGGGGGGAGAAAAGCAACCATGAGTACTCATCCAAAGTACTCGCAAGCAAGGATCTACACTACATATGCAATGATATCTGTGTAAAGGGGTAATATATGTGGACTGAACTGCAGAAAGCAGAATAAGAAGGGGGATAGCTAATCCAATCGAAGACTACGCTTCTCGTAACCTCCATCTTGCAGCAGAAGATGAGGGTAGCGGGAAAGTAACAAGTATCCTCGCTTCTCGCAGCCTCCGTCTTGCAGCAGTAGAAGGGAGTAGATGGTAAGTTCACCAAGTAACATCGTATAGCATAATCCTACTCGGCGATCCTCCCGCACATCACCCTGTGAGAGAGCAACCACCGAGTTGTATCTGGCACTGGTAAGGGTGTGTTTTATTAAGTATCCGGTTCTAGTTGTCATGAGGTCGGAATACAACTCCGGGTCGTCCTTTTACCGAGGGACACGGCTATTCGAATAGATTAACTTCCCTGCAGGGGTGCACCACATAACCCAGCACGCTCGATCCCATTTGGCCGGACACACTTTCCAGGGTCATGCCAGCCTCGGAAGATCAACACGTCGCAGCCCTACCTAAGCACAGCAGAGAGGTCAGCACGCCGGTCTAAGTCCTAAGCACACAGGGGTCTGGGCCCATCGCCCAATGCACACCTGCACGTTGTGAGGGCGGCCGGTGAGCAGACCTAGCAACCTCCATTACTAAGGAAGTTACGTTACGCGGTCCAACCCGGCGCGCGCCGCTAAACCGCTGACGTCAAGAAGGCTTCGGCTGATACCACGACGTCGAGTACCCATAACTATTCCCACATAGCTGGTTAGTGCGTATAGGCCAACGGCCAGACTCAGATCAGATATCCAAACTCGTTAAGCGTGTTATTATGAAATAACCGCGAACAACGACCAGGGCCAGGCCACCTCTCCACTGGGTGTCTCAACCTGCCCTGTCGCTCCGACAGAAAGATCCACTCGAGGGGCCGTCGGGAACTCAGGCCCATCACTACCTGGATGGAGCCACCTGTCCTTTCAGCCCCCACATCGAATCACTTACGGGTACTCAATGAGCCGACCCGACTTTAGTCACATCACGTGTCATGTAAAGTGTATGTAGTATATACCCGTGATCACACCCAAGTGATCACGGCCCGATAGAATAGCAGGGCAGACGGACAAGGGTGTAGGGCCACTGATGATATACTAGCATCCTATACTAAGCATTATGATAGCAGGTAAGGTATCAACAGTGGTAGCAACAATGACAGGCTATGCAATAGAATAGGAGCTATCGAAACATCAACAGTAGCAAATCTAATGCAAGAATAAGAGAGAGGAGGATGGGCGATATCTGGTGATCAAGGGGGGGGGGGCTTGCCTGGAAGCTCGGCAGCCAAAGTGGGGTCGTCAACACCGTAGTCGATCGGGGCAGCAGCAGCGTCGGTCTCGTAGTCTACCGGAGAGAAGAGGGGGAAGAAACAGTGAATACAATGCAAACAGGTGCATGACGTTGCATGACATGACATGTAACGGTGCTAAGTGTGCCCTAACGCAGTATTGGGTGATACTGACGAAGGGGGGGAACATCCGGGAAAGTATTCCCGCTGTTTCGCGTTTTTGGGCGGATGAAACGGAGGGGGAAAGTTGCGGGTTCGGTATGCTAGGGACGTGTGGTTGACGAACAGTCTGCGTATTCGGATGCGTCTCGATTTCTGAGCAACTTTCATGTATAAAGTATTTTCATCCGAGTTACAGTTTATTTTATATTAATTTTTAAAGTTTTTAAATCATTTTCTAATTTATCAATTATTAAATAATCAACATTATCCAGAATAGTGCCTGCTGACGTCAGCATGACATGACGTTAGCAGTCAACAGAACGTTTGACTGGTTGACCAGTCAAACTGACAGGGGTGGTCCCACTGTCATGGACTAGTTAGTTAAACAGATTTAGTTAGCCTAATTGGGTAACTAGGTTAATTAATCAAAGTTAATTAAGTTAATTAATTGGTTAATTAATTAATTAATTAATTAATATTTACCTATTTATTTTAATATATATTTTTTAACTTCTTTTTTTTATTAAAGGGGCTGGGCCCCATCTGTCAAGGGCCCAATGGCCTAGCGGGGCGGGCTTGTATCGGGCGAGCGGTTGCGGGCGCTGGGGCGGGCGCACGCCCGAACGAGCGCCTGAGCGCTGGGCGTGGCCGCCGGCCACGGCGGGCGGGGCCCCAGGCCGCCGGCCGGTCGGGCCACAGATGGTGGCGGCGGCGAGGCCACGGCGACGAGGCCACGCGTGGGAGGGGGGGTTATGGGCGCCAGGGCGCGTCGACAGCCACGGCGGGGCGCTGCCAGGGCGCTGGCCTTGGCCGCGGCCAACGACGAGCCGGCGAGGCAGTCCGGTGGCGGCGGCGGCTGGCGCAGGAAGCGCCGGCGGAGGACGGCGCCGGAGGAGGGGGGCGGCGAGTGTGTGAGCGCCGGCGCAGGTGCGGGCGCTTGCGCGAGGAGGGGACGGGCATTACAGGCGAGCAATGGCGGGCGGGCGCCGCAGCTGGGAGGAGCGACGGGCGGTGGCGCGTGGCTGGGGGTGGAGGTGCGCTTTGGCGGCGGCGGAGGCGACCGGAGCGGCGAGAGCGGCAGCGAGGCTGGCGCGAGCGGGCGAGGGCTACGGGTGATGACCGCGGCCAGATGCGGCGTTGGGCGTGCGGTGCATAGCACGGGGTCGAGCGTGTGTGCGGGGAAGGAAAAGCGAGGAAGGTGCGGTGCTCACGGCGGGGTCGCAGTGGGATGGCAGTGTGCTCGAGGCAGACGAAGACGGCGGTCCGGCGATGCGGCGTCGGGCGTCGAGCGGTGGAGAGGGGTCGGGTCGATCCCGATCCAGACGAAAAGAGGGGGGGTGTCGGTGCGAGGGAGAGGGGGATATT
>LR738709.1:673588047-673607530 GCA_902687465.1 Secale cereale
CGGTGCGAGGGAGAGGGGGATATTTCCCCCACTATGGGGTGGGGGGGGAGGTTATAGGGGGTCGGTTGGGCCGGTTGGCCCGGGGGGAGTTTTGACTTAGTTAGGTTTTTCTATTTTTTTGTTGTTTGTTTTTCTTTTATCTATTTTACTTTTTCTGTTATAGTTTTGTATCCTATTATTTTAGTTTTAGTAAAATATATACTTATTATATAAATTAGTAATTCAACTTCGTCCATACCCAAAAAGTCCAGTCCAGTCCTCAATAAATTACAAAAAGGTATTTAAATAATTGTTTTTGCTGCTGTTTTATTCATCTCATATTATTTAAGAATTTTAAAAAGGTGTGGTTTCTCCAGCATATTGACTTACGATTTATTTGACACAGCTTGAACATTTTAGTTTGATATTTAAAATCTTTTGTTGTTTTCTTTTAACTCAATTTATAATTTGGATCGGTTTCGAACTAACACGAGATTAGAAACAATGATCGTGGTGACGTGGCGTCATTAGCGCGGAATTACTGTAGCGTAATTATCCGGGCGTCACAGTAGACAACCCCTTGAAAAGGAACCACCCAGTAAGGATGAAATTATTGGTCTTGCTTCTATTGCCGTACCTCCTATGATCCTTTAGAACAATACTTGCTAGACCATGAAAATGATATGCATATGAATGAGAGAAGGGAAATAGATGAAATATTCTTTAAATATGGACCCGTACAGAAAAATAACTTTCCTGTTGAAATCCTAGGGGATCCTCCTCCACCCAAGGGTGATCCCGTGTTTGAACTTAAACCTTTACCTAATAATCTTAAGTATGTTTATCTTGATGAAAAGAAGATGTATCATATTATTATTAGGGCTAACCTTTCAGAGCAGGAAGAAGAAAATTTATTTGAAAACTTTGAAGAAGCATCGTGCTGCTATTGGATATACTCTGGATGATCTTAAGGGCATTAGTCCCACTATATGCCAACACAAGATAAATTTGGAAGAAAATGCTAAACCGGTTATTGATCATCAGCAACGGTTAAATCCTAAGATGAAAGAAGTGGTAAGGAAGGAAATACTAAAGCTTCTAGAGGCAGGTATTATCTATCCAGTTGCTGATAGCCAGTGGGTAAGTCCTGTCCATTGTGTCCCTAAGAAAGGAGGTATGACTGTCGTTCCTAATGATAAAGATGAATTGACCCCGCAAAGAATAGTTACAAGCTATAGGATGGTAATTGATTTCCGTAAGTTAAATAAAGCTACTAAGAAAGATCATTACCCCTTGCCATTTATTGATCAAATGCTAGAAAGGTTATCCAAACATACTCATTTCTGCTTTCTAGATGGTTATTCTGGTTTCTCTCAAATACCCGTGTCAAAAGGAGATCAAGAAAAGACCACTTTTACTTGTCCTTTCGGTACCTTTGCTTATAGACGTATGCCTTTTGGTTTATGTAATGCACCTGCTACCTTTCAAAGATGCATGATGGCTATATTCTCTGATTTTTGTGAAAAGATTGTTGAGGTTTTCATGGATGATTTCTCCGTTTACGGAACTTCTTTTGATGATTGCTTAAGCAACCTTGATCGAGTTTTGTAGATATGTGAAGACACTAATCTTGTCTTGAATTGGGAGAAGTGCCACTTTATGGTTAATGAAGGCATTGTCTTGGGACATAAAATTTCTGAAAGAGGTATTGAAGTTGACAAAGCTAAAGTTGATGCTATTGAAAATATGCCATGCCCAAAGGACATCAAAGGTATTCGAAGTTTCCTTGGTCACGTCGGGTTTAATAGGAGGTACATAAAGGACTTCTGCAAAATCTTCAGGCCTCTGACTAATCTCTTACAAAAAGATATTCCTTTTGTCTTTGATGATGATTGCTTAGAAGCATTTGAAATACTTAAGAAAGCATTGATCTCTGCACCTATTGTCCAGCCTCCTGACTGGAATTTACCTTTTGAGATTATGTGCGATGCTAGTGATTATGCTGTAGGAGCTGTTCTAGGGCAAAGAGTTGATAAGAAATTGAATGTTATCCAGTATGCTAGCAAAACTCTAGACAGTGCCCCAAGAAATTATGCTACTACTGAGAAAGAATTTTTAGCGGCTGTATTTGCTTGCGATAAGTTTAGACCTTATATTGTTGATTCTAAAGTAACTATTCATACCGATCATGCTGCTATCAAATACCTTATGGAAAAAAAGATGCTAAACTTAGACTTATTAGATGGGTTCTCTTGCTACAAGAATTTGACCTGCATATTATTGATAGAAAGGGAGCTGAGAACCCCGTTGCAGATAACTTGTCTAGGTTAGAAAATGTACTTGATGACCCACAACCTATTGATGATAGCTTTCCTGATGAACAATTAGCTGTCATAAATACTTCTCGTATTGCTCCATGGTATGCTGATTATGCTAATTATATTGTTGCTAAGTTTATACCTCCTAGCTTCACATGCCAGCAAAAGAAAAAAATTCTTCTATGATTTGAGACATTACTTTTGGGATGACCCACATCTTTATAAAGAAGGAGTAGATGGTATTATTAGACGTTGTGTACCTGAGCATGAACAGGAACAGATCCTACGCAAGTGCCACTCCGAAGCTTATGGAGGACACCATGCGGGAGATAGAACTGCACACAAGGTATTGCAATCCGGTTTTTATTGGCCTACTCTCTTCAAGGATGCCCATAAGTTTGTTTTATCTTGTGATGAATGTCAAAGAATTGGTAATATCAGTAGACGTCAAGAAATGCCTATGAATTATTCACTTGTTATTGAACCATTTGATGTTTGGGGCTTTGATTATATGGGACCGTTTCCTGCCTCTAATGGGTACACACATATTTTAGTTGCTGTTGATTACATTACTAAGTGGGTAGAAGCTATTCCAACTAGTAGTGTTGGTCATAACACTTCTATTAAGATGCTTAAAGAAGTTATTTTTCCGAGGTTTGGAGTCCCTAGATATCTAATGACTGATGGTGGTTCACACTTTATTCATGGTGCTTTCCGTAAGATGCTTGCTAAATATGATGTCAACCATAGAATTGCATCCCCTTATCACCCACAGACTAGTGGTCAAGTAGAACTAAGTAATAGAGAGTTGAAACTAATATTGCAAAAGACAGTTAATAGGTCTAGGAAGAATTGGTCCAAGAAACTTGATGATGCATTATGGGCCTATAGAACTGCATACAAAAATCCTATGGGTATGTCTCCATATAAGATGGTATATGGAAAAGCTTGTCACTTACCTCTTGAGCTAGAACATAAGGCATATTGGGCTATCAAAGATCTCAATTATGATTTCAAGCTTGCCGGTGAGAAGAGGCTAGTTGACATTATCTGCCTTGATGAATGGAGAACCGAGGCCTGTGAGAATGCCAAGCTGTTTGAAGAAATAGTTAAAAGATGGCATGATAAAAGGATACAAAAGCGTGAGTTTAACGTAGGTGATTATGTCTTGCTATTCAACTCTCGTTTAAGATTTTTTGCAGGAAAAACTTCTCTCCAAGTGGGAAGGACCTTACGTTATCGAAGAGGTCTATCGTTCCGGTGCCATAAAAATCAACAACTTCGAAGGCACAAATCTGAAGGTGGTGAACAGTCAAAGAATCAAACATTATATTCCAGGTAATCCTATAAATGTTGAAACCAATGTTATTGAAACCGTAACCCCGGAGGAATACATAAGGGACACTTTCTAGAACTATTCAGCCTCCGAAAAGGAAGAGGTATGTGATACGGTAAGTAAACTGACTCCAGAACAACTCTAAAGGTAATTTTTCTCTGTTTTGGAATGTTTAGAAAAATAGAAAAATAAGTAGCAGTCCGGATGAGACACGAGGCGTCCACGAGGGTGGAGGGCGCGCCCCCTGCCCAGGGCACGCCCCCTGCCTCGTGGGCACCCCGTGTGCCTCCTGGACTCCGTCTTCTTGTGGCTTACTCCTTTTGGTCGGTAAAAATTCATTATATATACTCCCGAAGGTTTTGACCTCTTTATTACGCAAAAATCCTCTGTTTTCGTTTCGAGTTGTTTCTGTCGCAGATAAAGCAACATGTCGTCCCAGGATTCGGAGGGAGAAAGCTATGTGGCTAATTCCCTTGCTGACCCTAAGGTCTATGGGGACTGGGAGCATTATCGTTGGACCACGGAGGAAGAAGAGGACCATGATCAAAAGGGGAAGGATTGGACTAGCTCAGATGAAGACGAAGTCCCACTACCTCAACCGGGGGACATGCATGTGGAGTTCAAAAAGTCAAGCCTCCCCAACAGAGTAAAGGAACCTAAGATCGAATTTATCCCTTTTAACCTCTTGCAGGAAAACAAGCAGGCACTATGCAAGAAGATATTAAATCTTGAGCAAGAGATCAATGATCTAAAGGAGCAAAATTCTGTCCTTAAGCGCAAGTTGAGGAAGAAACCATCATCACCACCCTCGAAGAAGGAGACATAATCATATGGGTATGGGCACTCCCCTTGGCAACTGCCAAGCTTGGGGCAGTGACCCCGGTATCGTATCACCATCACTCCTATCTTTACCGTTTTTCTTAGTTCGATCCTTTTGGTAGTATCTTGATCTAGTAGAATAAAGTTAGCATGATCTAGTTGTGAGCTTTTGCCTTATGATCTTTACCCTTTATAATCGAGCCCGTGAGCTATATAATAAAGATTAGTGTTGAGTCAAGGGCTTGATTTCCTCACTTGGGTCATGATAAAAAGAAAGAAAATATAAAGAGTATCAAAGAGATCATATCGATCTTATGTGAAGTAATGACTTCACATATAAGAGTATGATAAATAAAAGTTGTTGGGAGTTGACAAACATAGTTTTGGTCATCGTTGCAATTAATAGGAAGTAATAAAAGAAGAGAGGCTTCACATACAAATATACTATCTTGGACATCTTTTATGACTGTGAGCACTCATTAAAATATGACGTGCTAAAGAGTTGATGTTGGACAAGGAAGACAACATAATGGGTTATGTCTTCTTATATCCGAAATAAAGTATATTGTCATGAATCATCCAACATGCTGAGCTTGCCTTTCTACCTCATGCTATCCAAAACTCCTCGCACTAAGTAGAGATACTACTTGTGCTTCCATATATCCTTAAACCCAGTTTTGCCATGGGAGTCCACCATACCTACCTATGGATTGAGAAAGATCCTTCCAAGTAAGTTGTCATGTTGCAAACTCGCTAAAATATGTATGATTTATTAGTGTGGGAGAAATTAGCTTTATACGATCTTGTGATATGGAAGTAATAAAAGCGACGGACTACATAATAAAGGTCCTTATCACAAGTGGCAATATAAAGTGAAGTTCTTCTATGCTAAGACTTTGTGCATCCAACCATAAAAAAACATGACAACCTTTGCTTCCCTCTGCAAAGGGCCTATCTATTATTCTTGCCTTATAAGAGTCAAGGTGAAATTCACCTTTCCTTTTTACATTTTATCCTTTGGCAAGCACACTGTGTTGGAAAGATCCTGACATATATACCCACTTGGATGTAAGTTTTCATGATCTATTACTGTTGACATTATCCTTGAGGTAAAAGGTTGGGAGGCAACACCATAAGCCCCTATCTTTCTCTGTGTCCGTTTAAAACTCCATAAACATAAGTATTGCATGAGTGTGAGCAATTGTGAAAGACTATATGATAGTTGAGTATGTAGGCTTGCTGAAAAGCTCTTATATTGACTCTTTCCGATGTTACGATAAATTGCAACTACTTCAATGACCGAGATCAAAGTTTGTTAGTTTCCAATGAAGTTTATGATTCATACTTGATATTGTGGATGAATTGTTACTTTAGCATAAGAATCATATGACTATATTTATATAAGTTAGTGTTATGAGAATGATCATGATTCCCTCATGTCCGTATTTTGTTTTTATCGACACCTCTATCTCTAAACATGTGGACATATTTTTCGATATCGACTTTCGCTTGAGGACAAGCGAGGTCTAAGCTTGGGGGAGTTGATACGTCCATTTTGCATCATGCTTATATGTTGATATTTATTGCATTATGGGCTGTTATTACATGTTTTGTCACAATACTTATGCCTTTTCTCTCTTATTTTACAAGGTTTACATGAAGAGGGAGAATGCCGGCAGTTGGAATTCTGGGCTGGAAAAGGAGCAAACTCTGAAAACCTATTCTGCACAACTCCAAAAGCCCCAAAACTCAACAGAACTCTGTTTCAGAAAATATAAAAAATATCTGGCGAAAGAAGTCCACGAGGGGGGCCACTGGCTGTCCACGAGGGTGGGGGCGCGCCCCCCTATCTCGTGGGCCCACCAAAGGTCCCCCGATGCCCATCTTCTCCTATATGAGGTGTTTTGATCTGGAAAAAATCATAAGGAGGCTTTCGGGACCAGAAGCCGCCGTCTCGAGGCGGAACCGAGGCGGAAACCAATCTAGGGCTTCGACAAAGCTGTTCTACCGGGGATACTTCCCTCCGGGAGGGGGAAATCGTCACCGCCGTCATCACCAACAACTCTCCCATCTTGGGGAGGGCTATCTTCATCAACATCTTCACCAGCACCATCTCCTCTCAAACCCTAGTTCATCTCTTGTATCCAATCTTTGTACCCAAACTTCAGATTGGTACCTGTGGGTTGCTAGTAGTGTTGATTACTCCTTGTAGTTGATGCTTGTTGGTTTATTTGGTGGAAGATCATATGTTCAGATCCATTATGCATATTAATACCCCTCTGATCATGAATCATATTATGTCTTGTGAGTAGTTACTTTTGTTCCCGAGGACATGGGAGAAGTCTTGCTATTAGTAGTCATGTGAATTTGGTCTTCGTTCGATATTTTGATGAGATGTATGTTGTCTCTCCTCTAGTGGTGTCATGTGAACGTCGACTACATGACACTTCATGATACGTCCATTTTGCATCATGCTTATAAGCTGATATTTATTGCATTATGGGATGTTCATACATGTTTTGTCACAATACTTATGCCTTTTCCCTCTTATTTTGCAAGGTTTACATGAGGAAGGGGGGAATGTCGGCAGCTGGAATTCTGGGCTAGAAAAGGAGCAAACTCTGGAAACCTATTATGCACAACTCCAAAAGCCCCGAAACTCCACAAACCATTTTTTCGGAAAATATAAAAAATATCTGGCGGAAGAAATCCACGAGAGGGCCACTGCCCACTGGCTGGCCTCGAGGGTGGGGGCGCGCCCCCCTTCCCAGGGCGCACCCCCCTGCCTCGAGGGCCAGCCGGTGGGCCCCAGGTGCCCATCTTCTCCTATATGAAGCGTTTTGACCTGGAAAAAATCAGGAGGAAGCTTTCAGGACCAGACGCCACCGTCTCGAGGCGGAAACCAATCTTGGGCTCCGGTAGAGATGTTCTGCCGGGGATACTTCCCTCCGGGAGGGGGAAATTGTCACCGCCGTCATCACCAACAACTCTCCCATATTGGGGAGGGCTATCTTCATCAACATCTTCACCAACACCATCTCCTCTCAAACCCTATTTCATCTCTTGTACCCAATCTTTGTACCCAAACCTCAGATTGGTACATGTGGGTTGCTAGTAGTGTTGATTACTCCTTGTAGTTGATGCTAGTTGGTTTATTTGGTGGACGATCATATGTTCAGATCCATTATGCATATTAATACCCCTCTGATCATGAACAATATTATGTCTTGTGAGTAGTTACTTTTGTTCCTGAGGACATGGGAGAAGTCTTGCTATCAGTAGTCATGTGAATTTGGTCTTCATTTGATATTTTGATGAGATGTATGTTGTCTCTCCTCTAGTGGTGTCATGTGAACGTCGACTACATGACACTTCACCATTATTTGGGCCTAGAGGAAGGCATTGGGAAGTAATAAGTAGATGATGGGTTGCTAGAGTGACAGAAGCTTAAACCCTAGTTTATGCGTTGCTTCGTAAGGGGCTGATTTGGATCCAAATGTTTCAGGCCATGGTTAGGTTTACCTTAATACTTCTTTTGTAGTTGCGGATGCTTGCATTAGAGGTTAATCATAAGTGGGAGGCTTGTCCAAGTAAGGGCAGCACCCAAGCACCGGTCCACCCACATACCAAATTATCAAAGTACCGAACGCGAATCAGACGATCGTGATGAAAACTAACTTGACGATAATTCCCATATGTCCTCAGGAGCGCTTTACCTTACATAAGAGTTTGTTCAGGCTTGTCCTTTGCTACAAAAAGGATTGGGCCACCTTGCTGCACCTTATTTACTTTTACCTTTTGTTACTTGCTACCAATTATCTTATCACAAAACTATCTGTTACCTATAATTTCAGTGCTTGCAGAAAATACCTTACTGAAAACTGCCTATCATTTCCTTCTGCTCCTCGTTGGGTTCGACACTCGTACTTATCGAAAGGACTACGATAGATCCCCTACACTTGTGGGTCATCAAGAATCTTTTCTGGCCCCGTTGCCGGGGAGTGAAGCGCCTTTGGTAAGTGGAATTTGGTAAGGAAAAATTTATATAGTGTGCTGAAATTTATTGTCACTTGTTACTATGGCTCAAAATCCTTTGAGGGGCTTGTTCGGGGTATCTTCACCCCGAGCAGAAGAGCAAAGAGTTGCTCCTAAACCTACTGCACCTATTGAAAATGTTTGCTTTGAGATTCCTTCGGGTATGATAGAGAAACTGCTTGAAAATCCCTATACAGGAGACGGAACACTTCACCCCGATTTACACCTAATCTATGTGGATGAAGTTTGTGGATTGTTTAAGCTTGCAGGTATGCCCGAGGATGTTATCAAGAAGAAGGTCTTCCCTTTATCTTTGAAGGTAGATGCATTGACATGGTTTAGGCTATGCGATGATATGCGATCTTGGAACTATAATCGTCTGAAGTTGGAATTTCATCAGAAGTTCTACCCTATGCACCAGGTTCATCGTGATCGTATTTATATTTATAATTTCTGGCCTCGCGAAGGAGAAAGCATCGCTCAAGCTTGGGGGAGGCTTAAGTCAATGTTATATTCATGCCCCAATCATGAGCTTTCAAAAAAGATGATCATCCAAAAAATTTATGCACGACTTTCTCTCAATAATCGCACCATGCTCGATAATTCTTGTTCTGGCTCTTTTATGATGAAGACTATTGAATTCAAATGGGATCTATTGGAAAGAATTAAATGCAACCCCGAAGATTGGGATCTCGACGAATGTAAGGAGTCAGGTATGACCCTTAAGTTTGATTGTGGTAAAGCTTTTATGGATACCGATGTTTTCCGTGAGTTTAGCACTAAATATGGACTTGACTATGAGATAGTAGCTTCTTTCTGTGAATCTTTTGCTACTCATGTTGATCTCCCCAAGGAGAAGTGGTTTAAATACCATCCCCCTATTGAAGTAAAAGTAGTTGAACCAATTAAAGTTGAAGAAAAGACTATCACTTATAATGTTGATCATGTTATTCCTACCGCTTATATTGAGAAACCACCTTTCCCTGTTAGGATAAAGGATTATGCTCAAGCTTCAACGGTAGTTAGTAAGAGTAATACTAGAACACCTACACCCTCTGAGCAAATTAAGGTTGAACCTAGTGTTGCTATGGTTAAAGATCTCTTGGTAGAAGATTTAGATGGACATGTTATTTACCTCCAAGAAGAGTTTGCTAGGATAGCCAAACCCAATGCTAAGAATAAACATAAACCTATAGTAGGCTTGCCTGTTATCTCTGTCAAGATAGGAGATCATTGCTATCATGGTTTATGCGAGGTAGGCGCTAGTGCGAGCATTATCCCTTTTGATTTGTATAACGAAATTATGCATGATATTGCACCTGTTGAGTTAGAAGGGATTGATGTTACTATTAAGCTTGCTAATAGAGAAACTATTTCACCAGTTGGGATTGTTAGAGATATTGAAGTCTTGTGTGGGAAGATTAAATACCCTGCTGATTTTCTTGTTCTTAGTTCCCCACAAGATGCTTTCTGTCCCATTATATTTGGTAGACCCTTCTTGAATACTGTTAATGCCAAGATAGACTGCGTGAAGCACATTGTCACTGTTGGATTAGGGGATATGTCTCGTGATTTTAACTTTGCTAAATTCCGTAGACAACCCCTTGAAAAGGCACCACCCAGTAAAGATGAACTTATTGGTCTTGCTTCTATTGCCGTGCCACCTAATGATCCTTTAGAACAATACTTTCTAGACCATGAAAATGATATGCATATGAATGAAATAAGAGAGATAGATGAAATATTCCTTACACAGGGACCCGTATTGAAAAACAACTTGCATGTTGAAATCCTAGGGGATCCGCCTCTACCCAAGGGTGATCCCGTGTTTGAACTTAAACCTTTGCCTGATAATCTTAAGTATGTTTATCTTGATGAAAAGAAGATATATCCTGTTATTATTAGTGCTAACCTTTCAGAGCATGAAGAAGAAAGATTATTGAAAACTCTGAAGAAGCACCGAGCTGCTATTGGATATACTCTGGATGATCTTAAGGGCATTAGTCCCACTATATGTCAACACAAGATAAAATTGGAAGAAAATGCTAAACCAGTTATTGATCATCAACGATGGTTAAATCCTAAGATGAAAGAAGTGGTAAGGAAGGAAAGTCTAAAGCTCCTAGAGGAAGGTATTATCTATCCCATTGCTGATAGCCAGTGGGTAAGTCATGTCCATTGTGTTCCCAAGAAAGGAGGTATGACTGTCATCCCTAATGATAAAGATGAATTGATCCCGCAAAGAATAGTTACATGTTATAGGATGGTAATTGATTTCCGTAAGTTAAATAAAGCTACTAAGAAAGATCATTACCCCTTGCCATTTATTGATCAAATGCTAGAAAGGTTATCCAAACATACTCATTTCTGCTTTCTAGATGGTTATTCTGGTTTCTCTCAAATACCTGTGTCAAAAGGGGATCAAGAAAAGACTACCTTCACTTGTCCTTTCGGTACTTTTGCTTATAGACGTATGCCTTTTGGTTTATGTAATGCACCTGCTACCTTTCAAAGATGCATGATGGCTATATTATCTGATTTTTGTGAAAAGAATGTTGAAGTGTTCATGCATGATTTCTCCGTTTACGGAACTTCTTTTGATGATTGCTTAAGCAACCTTGATCGAGTTTTGCAGAGATGCGAAGACACTAATCTTGTCTTGAATTGGGAGAAGTGCCACTTTATGGTTAATGAAGGCATTGTCTTGGGAGATAAAATTTCTGAAAGAGGTATTGAAGTTGACAAAGCTAAGGTTGATGCTATTGAAAAGATGCCATGCCGGAAGGACATCAAAGGTATACGAAGTTTCCTTGGTCATGCCGGGTTTTATAGGAGGTTCATTAAGGACTTCTCCAAAATCTCCAGGCCTCTGACTAATCTTTTACAAAAAGATATTCCTTTTGTCTTTGATGATGATTGTCTAGAAGCATTTGAAATACTTAAGAAAGCATTGATCTCTGCACCTATTGTCCAGCCTCCTGACTGGAATTTACCCTTTGAGATTATGTGCGATGGTAGTGATTATGCTGTAGGAGCTGTTTTAGGGCAAAGAGTTGATAAGAAATTGAATGTTATCCAGTATGCTAGCAAAACCCTGGATAATGCCCAAACGAATTATGCTACCACTGAAAAAGAATTTTTAGCAGTTGTGTTTGCTTGTGATAAGTTTAGGCCATACATCGTTGATTCTAAAGTAACTATTCACACTGATCATGCTGCTATCAAATACCTTATGGAAAAGAAAGATGCTAAACCTAGACTTATTAGATGGGTTCTCTTGATGCAAGAATTTGACTTGCATATTATTGATAGAAAGGGAGCTGAGAACCCCGTAGCAGATAACTTGTCTAGGTTAGAGAATATACTTGATGACCCACAACCTATTGATGACAGCTTTCCTGATGAATAACTAGCTGTCATAAATACTTCTCGTACTGCTCCATGGTATGCTGATTATGCTAATTACATTGTTGCTAAGTTTATACCCCCTAGCTTCACATACCAGCAAAAGAAAAAGTTCTTCTATGATTTGAGACATTACTTTTGGGGTGATCCACATCTTTATAAAGAAGGAGTAGATGGTATTATTAGACGTTGTGTACGTGAGCATGAACAGGAACAGATCCTACGCAAGTGCCACTCCGAAGCCTATGGAGGACACCATGCGGGAGACAGAACTGCACACAAGGTATTGCAATCCGGTTTTTATTGGCCTACTCTCTTCAAGGATGCCCGTAAGTTTGTCTTATCATGTGATGAATGTCAAAGAATTGGTAATATCAGTAGACGTCAAGAAATGCCTATGAATTATTCACTTGTTATTGAACCATTTGATGTTTGGGGCTTTGATTATATGGGACCTTTTCCTTCCTCTAATGGGTACACACATATTTTAGTTGCTGTTGATTACGTTACTAAGTGGGTAGAAGCTATTCCAACTAGTAGTGCTGATCATAACACTTCTATTAAGATGCTTAAAGAAGTTATATTTCCGAGGTTTGGAGTCCCTAGATATCTAATGATTGATGGTGGTTCACACTTTATTCATGGTGCTTTCCGTAAGATGCTTGCTAAGTATGATGTCAACCATAGAATCGCAGCACCTTATCACCCACAGACTAGTGGTCAAGTAGAACTAAGTAATAGGGAGTTGAAATTAATCTTGCAAAAGATAGTTAATAGGTATAGAAAGAATTGGTCCAAGAAAGTAGATGATGCATTATGGGCCTATAGAACTGCATACAAAAATCATATGGGTATGTCTCCATATAAGATGGTATATGGAAAAGCTTGTCACTTACCTCTTGAGCTAGAACATAAGGCATATTGGGCTATCAAAGAGCTCAATTATGATTTCAAACTTGTCGGTGAAAAGAGGCTATTTGATATCAACTGTCTTGATGAATGGAGAACCCAGGCCTACGAGAATGCCAAGTTATTTAAAGAAAAAGTTAAAAGATGGCATGACAAAAGGATACAAAAGCGTGAGTTTAACGTAGGCGATTATGTTTTGCTATACAACTCTCGTTTAAGATTTTTTGCAGGAAAACTTCTCTCCAAGTGGGAAGGACCTGACGTTATCGAGGAGGTCTATCGTTCCGGTGCCATAAAAATCAACAATTTTGAAGGCACGAATCCGAAAGTGGTGAATGGTCAAAGGATCAAACATTATATCTCAGATAATCCTATAAATGTTGAAACTAATATTATTGAAACCATAACCTCGGAGGAATACATAAGGGACACTTTCCAGAATGATTTAGCCTCCGAAAAGGAAGAGGTACGTGATACGGTAAGTAAACCGACTCCAAAACAGCTCTAAATGCAATTTTTCTCCGTTTTGGAATATTTAGAAAAATGGAAAAATAAACCGCAGTCCGGAGGAGACACGGGGCCTCCTCGAGGGTAGGGGCGCCCCCCCTTCCCAGGGCGCGCCCCCCCTACCTCGAGGGCACCCCGTGTGTCCCCTGGACTTCGTTTTCTTGTGGGTTACTCCTTATGTTCGGGAAAAATTCATTATATATACTCCTGGAGGTTTCGACCTTTGTATCACGCAGAATTCCTCTTTTTCGTTTCGAGCTGTTTTCTGCTAGGGTTTGTGAAGCCACGCATCATGTCGTCTCCCTCCTCCAACAACGAAGGCAATGATGCTTGGCTAATGAAGATAGATCTGAAGAGAGAAGGACCTGAGGAGATCCACAAGGAGAAGAAGATCAAGATGGAGGTGGAGGATCCGGCTCCTGCAGCGGGAGAAGAAGACACCTCTAAATCCCTTCCTAATCTCTTTACCTCAACTGAGCTAGAAGCTTTCAGGATGATTGAGTTAGCTCAGATTCGCAACAAGCATCTCACAAGTGAAAACCTTTTGTTGAAGGATTACAAAGCGGCTCTCAAAGGTATTATCCGCAAGCTGGAAGATCTCCTCCACTCGATATATGAGGGTCCCCCGTCACTACTTGCAACTCCATCATCGCCAACCCCGAAGAAGGAGACATAATCATATGGGTATGGGCACTCCCCTTGGCAACTGCCAAGCTTGGGGGAGTGACCCCGGTATCGTATCACCATCACTCCTATCTTTACCGTTTTACTTAGTTCGTTCCTTTTGGTAGTAGCTTGATCTATTAGAATAAAGTTAGCATGATATAGTTGTGAGCTTTTGCTTTGTGAGCTTTATCCTTTGTAATCGAGTCCGTGAGCTATATAATAAAGATTAGTGTTGACTCAAGGGCTTGATTTCCTCACTTGGGTCATGATAAAAAGAAAGAAAACAAAAAGAGTATCAAAGGGATCATATCGATCTTATGGGGAGTAGTGACTTCACATACAAGAGTATGATAAATAAAAGTTGTTGGGAGGTGACAAACATAGCTTTGGTCATCGTTGCAATTACTAGGAAGTAATAAAAGAAGAGGGGCTTCACATACAAATATACTATCTTGGACATCTTTTATGATTGTGAGCACTCATTAAAGTATGACATGCTAAAGAGTGGATGTTGGACAAGAAGGACAACATAATGGGCTATGTCTTCTTATATCCGAAATAAAGTATAATGTCAGGGATCTTCCAACATGTTGAGCTTGCCTTTCTCCCTCATGCTAGCCAAAATACCTTGCACTAAGTAGAGATACTACTTGTGCTTCCATATATCTTTAAACCGAGTTTTCCCATGAGAGTCCACCATACCTACCCTTGGATCGAGAAAGATCCTTCCAAGTAAGTTGTCATGTTGTAAATTCGCTAAAATATGTATGATTTATTAGTGTGGGAGAAATTATCTTTATACGAGCTTGTGATATGGAAGTAATAAAAGCGATGGAATGCATAATAAAGGTCCTTATCACAAGTGGCAATATAAAGCGAAGTTCTTCTATGCCAAGACTTTGTGCATCCAACCATAAAAACACATGACAACCTCTGCTTCCCTCTACGAAGGGCCTATCTTTTATTCTTGTCTTATAAGTGTCAAGGTGAGATCCACCTTTCCTTTTTCATTTTATCCTTTGGCAAGCACATTGTGTTGGAAAGATCCTGATATATATACCCACTTGGATGTAAGTTTTCATGATCTATTACTGTTGACATTACCCTTGAGGTAAAACGTTGGGAGGCAACACCATAAGCCCCTATCTTTCTCTATGTCAGATTAAAACTCCATAAACATAAGTATTGCGTGAGTGTGAGCAATTGCTGGGATCATCGGTGACGAGGATCACGACGAGTACGAGTCCATCATCCACATTCCTTTGAACGCTTCCGCTCGCGATCTACAAAGGGTATGTAGATGCACTCCTTTATGCTCGTTGCTAGATGTACTCCTTAGATTGATCTTGGTGAAGCGTAGAATTTTTTTGAATTCTGCTACGTTCCCCAACAGTGGCATCTGAGCTAGGTCTTTGCGTAGCATCTTGCACGAGTAGAACACAAACAAGTTGTGGACGTTGATTTTGTTCAATTCTCTTGCCGCTACTAGTCCAATCTTGATTCGGCGGCATGGGATGAAGCGGCCCGGACCGACCTTACACGTACGCTTACGTGAGACTGGTTCCACCGACTGACATGCACTAGTTGCATAAGGTGGCTGGCGGGTGTCTGTCTCTCCCACTTTAGTCAGATCGGATTCGATGAAAAGGGTCCTTATGAAGGGTAAATAGAAATTGACATATCACGTTGTGGTTTTGGCGTAGGTAAGAAACGTTCTTGCTAGAAACCTATAGAAGCCACGTAAAAACTTGCAACAACAATTAGAGGACGTCTAACTTGTTTTGCAGCACGTGCTATGTGATGTGATATGGACATGAAGATGTGATGAATGATATATGTGATGTATGAGATTGATCATGTTCTTGTAATAGGGAATCACGACTTGCATGTCGATGACAATGACAACCGGCAGGAGCCATAGGAGTTGTCTTATTTATTGTATGACCTGCGTGTCACTGAATAACGCCATGTAATTACTTTACTTTATTGCTAAACGTTAGCCATAGTGGTAGAAGTAATAGTTGGTGAGACGACTTCATGAAGACACAATGATGGAGATCATGATGATGGAGATCATGGTGTCATGCCGGTGACAAAGATGATCATGGTGCCCCGAAGATGGAGATCAAAGGAGCAAAATGATATTGGCCATATCATGTCACTTTATTTGATTGCATGTGATGTTTATCATGATTATGCATCTTGTTTACTTAGAACGACGGTAGTAAATAAGATGATCTCTCACTAAAAATCTCAAGAATAGTGTTCCCCCTAACTGTGCACCGTTGCTAAGGATCGTTGTTCCGAAGCACCACGTGATGATCGGGTGTGATAGGCTCTAACGTTCGCATACAACGGGTGTAAGCCAGATTTACACACGCAATACACTTAGGGTTCACTTGACGAGCCTAGCATGTACAGACATGGCCTCGGAACACGGAAGACCGAAAGGTCGAACATGAGTCTTATAGAAGATACGATTAACATGAAGATGTTCACCGTTGATGACTAGTCCGTCTCACGTGATGATCAGACACGGGCTAGTCGATTCAGATCATGTATCACTTAGATGACTAGAGAGATGTCAATCTGAGTGGGAGTTCATTAAAATTTGACTAGATGAACTTAATTGTCATGAACTTAGTCTAAAAATCTTTACAATATGTCTTGTAGATCAAATGGCCCACGCTCAAGTTGCCCTCAACTTCAACGCGTTCCTAGAGAAAACCAAGCTGAAAGACGATGGTAGCAACTATACGGATTGGGCCCGTAACCTGAGGATTATCCTCATAGCTGCCAAGAGATCATATGTCCTTGAAGCACCGCTAGGTGATGCACCCGTTCTCCCAGCGACCCAAGACGTTATGAGCGCCTGGCAGTCGCGTTGTGATGATTACTCCCTGGTTCAGTGCGGCATGCTTTACAACTTAGAGTCGGGGCTCCAAAAGCGTTTTGACCACCACAGAGCATATGAGATGTTCCAAGAGCTGAAAATGGTTTTCCAAGCTCATGCCCGAGTCGAGAGATATGACGTCTCCGACGCATTCTACAGTTGTAAGATGGAGGAGAATAGTTCTGTCAGCGAGCACATACTCAAGTTGTCTGGGTTGCACAACCGCTTGTCTTAGTTGGGAATGAATCTCCCAGACGAAGCGGTCGTTGACAGAATCCTTCAGTCGCTCCCATCTAGCTACAAGAGCTTCGTGTTAAATTTCAATATGCAGGGGATGGAGAGGTCCATTCCCGAGGTGTATTCAATGCTGAAATCAGCGGAGGTGGATATCAAGAAAGAACATCAAGTGTTGATGGTCAATAAAACCACTAAGTTCAAGAAAGGCAAGGGTAAGAAGAACTTCAAGAAGGACGGCAAAGGAGTTGTCGCGCCCGGTAAGCCAGTTGCCGGGAAGAAGCCAAAGAATGGACCCAAGCCTGAAACTGAGTGTTTTCATTGCAAGGGAACGGGTCACTGGAAGCGGAACTGCCCCAAATACTTAGCAGATAAGAAGTCCGGCAACGTCAAAGATATATATGATATACATGTTATTGATGTGTACCTTACCAGCGCTCGTAGTAGCTCCTGGGTATTTGATACCGGTGCAGTTCCTCACATTTGTAACTCAAAGCAGGAGCTACGGAATAAGCGGAGACTGGCGAAGGACGAGGTGACGATGCGCGTCGGGAATGGTTCCAAGGTCGATGTGATCGTCGTCGGCACGCTGCCTCTACATCTACCCTCGGGATTAGTTTTAAACCATAATAATTGTTATTTAGTACCAGCTTTGAGCATGAACATTGTATCTGGATCTCGTTTGTTACGAGATGGCTACTCATTTAAATCCGAGAATAATGGTTGTTCTATTTATATGAGAGATATGTTTTATGGTCATGCCCCGCTGGTCAATGGTTTATTTTTGATGAATCTCGAATGTGATGATACACATATTCATAGTGTGGATGCCAAAAGATGTAAAGTTGATAATGATAGTCCCACATACTTGTGGCATTGCCGCCTTGGTCATATTGGTGTCAAGCGTATGAAGAAGCTCCATGCAGATGGGCTTCTGGAGTCTCTTGATTATGAATCATTTGACACGTGCGAACCATGCCTTTTGGGCAAGATGACCAAGACTCCGTTCTCCGGAACAATGGAGCGAGCAACCAACTTATTGGAAATCATACATACCGATGTGTGCGGTCCAATGAGTGTTGAAGCTCGCGGAGGCTATCGTTATGTTCTCACCCTCACAGATGACTTGAGTAGATATGGGTATGTCTACTTGATGAAGCACAAGTCTGAGACCTTTGAAAAGTTCAAGGAATTTCAGAATGAGGTTGAGAATCAACGTGACAGAAAAATAAAGTTCTTACGATCAGATCGTGGGGGTGAATATTTGAGTCATGAATTTGGCACACACCTAGGGAACTGTGGAATTGTTTCACAATTGACACCGCCAGGAACACCTCAGCGTAATGGTGTGTCCGAACGTCGAAATCGTACTTTGTTGGACATGGTGCGATCTATGATGTCTCTCACCGACTTACCGCTATCTTTTTGGGGATTTGCTTTAGAGACTGCCGCATTCACTTTAAATAGGGCTCCATCAAAATCCGTCGAGACGACACCATATGAACTTTTGTTTGGCAAGAAACCTAAGCTGTCGTTTCTAAAAGTTTGGGGTTGCGATGCTTATGTCAAGAAACTTCAACCTAAAAAGCTCGAACCCAAATCGGAAAAATGCGTCTTCAAAGGATACCCAAAGGAAACAATTGGGTACACCTTCTACCTAAGATCTGAAGGCAAGATTTTTGTTGCCAAGAATGGATCCTTTCTGCAGAAAGAGTTTCTCTCGAAAGAAGTAAGTGGGAGGAAAGTAGAACTTGATGAGGTGACAGTCACGCTTCCCGAACCGGAAAGTAGCGCAGCGCGGGAAGTTGTTCCCGAGGTGCCTACACCGACAAGGGAGTAAGTTAATGATGATGATCATGAAGATACAGATCAAGTTACTACCGAACTTCGAAGGTCCACAAGGACACGTTCCGCGCCAGAGTGGTACGACAACCCTGTCTTGGAAATCATGTTGTTGGACAACGGTGAACCTTCGAACTATGAAGAAGCGATGGCGGGCCCGGATTCCAATAAATGGCTTGGAGCCATGAAATCCGAGATAGAATCCATGTATGAAAACAAAGTATGGACTTTGGTGGACTTGCCCGATGATAGGTGATACGTCCAAAACGTATCTATAATTTCTGCTTGCTCCATGCCTCTTTTGTGTGATATTGCTATGATATTTATACACTTCCATACACTTTTGATCATATTTGGACTAACCTATTAACTCAGTGCACCCCAGTGCCAGTTTCTGTTTTCTGCTGTTTTTGTATTTCAGGTTTTCCCATTACGTAAACTGCCAGAAAAATTCCGGGAAAAATATATAAAAAATCAGAGTTCCGGAAGCTTCCATGCGGCCAAAGTAGGGCCGGAGGGGGGCCACCAGGGCTCCAGGCG
>LR738709.1:673610567-673680520 GCA_902687465.1 Secale cereale
GGGGGGGGGGGGGGGGGGGGGGGCGCCTGGGCCCCCCGAGGCTCCTCCGATGCCCCCCTTGGCATATATTTAAAGCGTCTCGAGAAACCCTCGAAAGAGGAACTCTTTTTCGCGATCTCATCTCTGTTCCGCCGCCGCCGCCGGTTCCAAGATCGGGAGCACCAGGAGAACTCTTCCCGGCACCCTGCCGGAGGGGAGGATCACCACCGGGAGCCTCTCCACCACCATGGACGCCTCCCGGATGAGTTGTGAGTAGTCTCCCTTGGACCATGAGTCCATGACCAGTAGCTATGTGATGTTCTCCTCCCGTTCTTGTGCTTCACTAATTAGTCCTCGTGAGCTGCCCTACATGATCGAGGCACATATGTAATCCTTATGCTGTTGCTATGATGAGTTTGCTGGGATCCGATGGATTATGAGATTATGTTCAGATTGCTTGAGTAATATATTTGATCTACCTCTTTTATATTTATGTTCATAAGTAATTCTTGCATGTTCTCCGTTGTTATTTATTGCTTTGGCCAAGTAGTAGGTAGTGACTCCAAGAGGGAACGTTATGCTCGATTGTGGGTTCATGCCCCTCGATGACTAGCTTGAGTGACAGAAACATGAGTCTAGGGGATGTGCTGTTGCCACAAGGGGGAAAACAACGGTGCTTGTGCCCGCGGGTGCAATGATTGTTTACTTTACGCAAAGTTCTTTTAATGCAGTTGTCTGTTGCATTGAGTTTACACTATGGGTGGGACTCGCAACTTAATACCAGCAAGATGTTCTGGATAGATATCTCAAGGTGGATGATTAGTAGTAGATATTGATGGATTTCGGTCTACTTACTTTGGCGTACCGCCCATGCTTTGAACCTCAACCTTTCTTGCAATGTAGTCAGCATTGGTTTGCATTCGTGGTCCTGTCAATTGCCCAGCTGTAATTCGTTTACCTCACATAGCTGTTTTATCATCTTTTGGGAGAGAGAGATCACTAGTGAACATCATGAGACTCCGGTCCATATTACCATCATTGATCACATCCGCTATTTACTTTTCGCTTTTATTTACTATTGCAAACATTATCTATCACTACTATCATTTGCGTTTAATCCTTTGTGAACTACAAGGCTGGAGGGATTGACAACCCCTCTGTACTCGTTGGGAGCAAAGTTATTTGTATCTGTGTGCAGGTCCACGTTGATTGCTAATATCTGGCGCCGTAGCAGTTGACACCTTCTTGTTGAACCTAGGAGTCTCTGGGGATTCGATCCTTGGTATCTTTGCCAAGGGAAAAACTTCCGCAACACTACATCTCACACCTTCCACTTGGGGTAACCAACGAGGGGCGAGAAGCCTAGCAAGAGTTTTTCTGGCGCCGTTGCCGGGGACTCCACTCTTCAAGATAGGGGAGTTGCATGCTATCTTTTACCTTTGCTTTTTAGTCTTGTTAGTTTACCTTTCAGTTTTTGCTTTAGTACCTTTTTATCGAAAATCACAAAAATAGTTATCTTGCTTGCTTGCTACTATGGGTTCCACCGAGAACACCAAGTTGTGTGACTTCACTAGTCACAACAACGATGACTTTATCAGCACACCTATCACTACACCTGCCACTTCAGCACCTTCATATGAAATTAAACCTGCTTTACTGAATCTAGTTATGAAAGATCAATTCTCCGGTGCTGGAGATGATGCTGCTTTACACTTGAACAACTTTGTTGAACTTTGTGATATGCAAAAGTACCAAGAAATAGATGGTAATATTGTTAAGCTTAAGCTTTTTCCTTTGTCCTTGAGAGGAGGAGCTAAAATTTGGTTTTAGTCTTTGCCTAGAAACATCATAGATTCTTGGGACAAGTGCAAAGATGCTTTTATTGGAAAATACTATGCACCTGCTAAAATTATCCAACTGAGAAGTAACATAATGAATTTTAAACAATTGGATAATGAACACGTTGCCCAAGCTTCGGAACGTATGGAATCTCTTATCAAGAACTGCCCTACTCATGGTTTGACTACTTGGATGGTTATCCAAATTTTTATGCAGGCTTGAACTTTACCTCGCGGAACTTGTTAGATTCAGCCGCGGGAGGAACCTTTATGTGAACTACACTTGGTGCTGCCACAAGGCTTCTCGATGAGATGATGACCAATTATTCCCAATGGCACACCGAACGCGCTCCAACAGGTAGGAAGGTAAACTCTGTCGAGGAGATTTCCTCCCTTAATGAAAAAGTTGACTTGATCATGTCTCTACTTTCGAAGCAATCTTCTGTTGATCCTCGTGATGTTCCTCTAAATTCTTTGATTGCTCAAGAACAAGTAGATGTGAATTTTATCTCTAGAAACAATTTTAATAACAATGCTTATAGGAGTAACTTTGGTAACAATCCTAGACCGTTCCCCTCTAACTCTTATGGGAACAACAATGCTTATCCTAGCACCAAGAACTCCACTACTGAACTAGAGATTATGCTTAAAGATTTCATCACTACCCAAAAAGCCTTTAATAAGAGTGTAGAAGAAAAACTACATAAACTAGATGATCTCTCTTTTAAGGTAGACCATTTAGCCAATGAGATAGAGTTGCTTAAAATTAAAACTTCTCCTCTTGAGGAGAGGAAGGTCACTCCTATGAATGCTATTCAAGTGCAAATTAATGAAAACATTAGGATGATGGCTAAACTTAAAGAAAGATGGGCTAGAGAAAGGGAGGAAGAAGATAGAATTAAGAACCTTCCTACCCACCACACTGTTGCTACTATCCAAGTTGTTGAGGATATCCAAACTCTTAGCACCCATTGTACTCCTGGTCCCGATGGACCTATTAATGGTGATGCTATGACTATAGAAACTACCAAACTAGTGAACCTTAAGGACACCACTACCACTTTACTTGATGCTCGTGACCTTGATTTTGATAATTGCACTCTTACCGAAGTTATTGATTTCCTTCACAAGATGTCTAGAGACCCCCGCACTAGCACACTTAACCTTGCCTTCACAGAGCATATCACTAATGCTCTCATCAAAGCTAGGGAGGAGAAACTTAGAGTAGAAGCCTCCATACCTAGAAAGCTAGAAGATGGTTGGGATCCTATGATAAAAATTAAATTGAATGACTTCTCTTGCTATGCATTATGTGATGTTGGAGCTAGTACCTCTGTTATGCCCAAAAGAATATATGATATGCTTAAATTGAAACCTTATGATTCTTGTTCTTTTGGTGTTCGTCTCGTTGATTCTTCCATAAAGAAACCTTTGGGGAGGATCGACGATGTTCTTATCATTGTCAATGATAATTATGTTCCCGTTGATTTCACTATTATGGATATTGAATGTGATCCTTCTTGTCCAATTATTTTGGGACATCCCTTTTTACGCACCGTTGGTGCTATCATTGACATGAAAGAGGGTAATATAAAATTTCAGTTTCCTCTCAAGAAAGGGATGGAACACTTCACTCGAAAGAAGATCAAGTTACCTTTTGAGTCTGTTGTACGGGCTAGCTATTCTTTTACTCTTGATAAAACTTGATCTCTATGCATTATGCCTAGCTTAAAGGCATAAAAGAAAGCGCTCTTGGGAGGCAGCCCAATGAATAAATTTTATTTTGCTTTTGTTGTGTCTTGATGTTGTTTACTACAGTAGCATCATCATTGTATCTTTGCTTTTCAATTTTGTGCCAAGTGTAGCCTCTGATTGCTAGAAAGTTCAAAAGTTGTGAGGTGCTGTTCAGGAAACAGATTCTGTCCTTGGATAGAAAAATTCGTATAAAATCACCAGATCATCTTTTTGGTCTGAATTGTTTCGACATCGTTCTCTATATAATTGTCTTTCGTGCGTCTGTTCTGAGTATTTTGATTTGAGTTGCAGAAGTGCCCCGAACAAATCATTTACTACCTGCTGTTCTGTTTTTCACAGATTCTGTCCTGTTTTGCCTTTCTTCATTTTGCAAACCAAGAGCTTGCTTTTTCTTTGCAAAAACCTTTTGGCAATCTTGAGAAACAGTAGAACTTCAAGAATATATTTATTTCCAGCAAGGTGCAATTATTTTATTATGGGTACTAACCTCGCTAATCAGATTATGATGAGTTATGTATGAAGGGAGTTTTCAAGTGTGCGAGGGAAGATGATAAAAAGATTCAGGAGTGTCAAGCGCTCAAGCTTGGGGATGCCCCCGTGCACCCCCAAGAAATATTCAAGTAGACTCAAGCGCCTAAGCTTGGGGATGCCCCCGTGCATCCCCTTCTCCATCAACATTATCAGTTCGTCTTTCGTTCCACTATATTTTAATCACTTCATGTGTTATGTGCTATGCTTGGAGCGTCTTGCTTTTAGTTTCCTTTTTAGTTTTTCATAACGAGTCGGAACTCAACTTTCTTTATGTGGGAGAGAAACACACTCCACTTCTACCTAGAACATAACATAGAATTTTCATGACTATCTTTGCTGTGTGTGTTCTTTGTCTTTTAATAGCTACTATCATGCTCTGCTCTTAGTATTCATGCTTATCTTTTTAAAGAGCTTGTGTTTAGTTGGTTGCTTGAACTCTCTTTAGTTACCTTGCTCACCTTATTAAGAGAGTTTGCTTCCGTTGCATTGGTTAATATGTCTATGATAAAGATGCTACGTGCATGATGGCGCTTAGTAGTTCATGTTTTCTTATGGTTAGTCTCAAATAGCTGGGGGGGTTCCCAATGTGTTATTGGAATACCAACATGATTTGTTTACCTATGATGTGGTATGGCTTAGTAATATCTTCCCTCAAGAATTTATTTTGATTGACTTGGCGTATGCTCACGCATATTTAAGACTGTAAAGAAAGTCTGTCAAGCCTTGATGATCTTTTATTTCTGAGTAGCGATATAACTTCCATGCCTGACTCAATGTTGGTTTGTCGCTCTGCATGATTATGACCGTCATTGCTCTCTTAGTTGGTCGCTCCCAGTCTTTTGCTAACCTCCACCTGTACTAAGCGGACTGACTGCTTGTGCATCCACATCCTTTTGAACCAGTTATGCCATATGAGTCCACCATACCTACCTATATGTGGTATTTCACCGCCACTCCAAGTAAATTTACATGTGCTACCTTTAAAACCTTCAGTTTTTGCAATACATAGCTCATGGGAAAGTAGCTTAAAAACTATTGTGGTAAAGAATATGTCGCTTATGTATCTTATTTCTTATAAGTTGCTTGCTGAGCGGTATCCATGTTTCTGGGGATGCCATCAACTGTTACACTTTTGTTGAATATCATGTGAGTTGCTATGCATGTTCGTCTTGTCTGAAGTAAGGGTGATTTGCCATGAGTTGAATGGTTTGAGTATGCATATTGTTAGAGAAGAACATTGGGCCGCCAACCAAAGCCATGTATCATGGTGGAAGTTTTAGCTTGGACATTAATCCTCAATCTCTTATGAGAATATGCTTAAGCATTAAAGAGGAGTCCATTATCTATTTTCTATGTTGTCCCGGTATGGATGTCCTCAAGTTGAGATCTATCAAAAACGAGAAATCAAATGCGATCTATCTCCTTGGACCTTTGTACAGGTGACATAGAGGTACCCCTTTGTGACACTTGGTTGAAACATATGTAATGCAATGACAATCCATGGAAATCCGAGCTAATTAGGACAAGGTGCGAGCACTATTGGTATTCGATGCATGAGGCTTGCAACTTATAGGATGTCTTATGCATAACACATATGAAGTACTACTACCGTTGACAAAATTGTTTCTATGTTTTCAAAATAAAAAGCTCTAGCACATGAGTAATCCCTGCTTCCCTCTGCGAAGGGCCATCCTTTTACTTTTATGTTGAGTCTCCACCTTCTTTTAAAAAGCACCAACTACTGAGAGCATGATTGTCATTCTGAGTGTAATGTGCATTGTCCCAAAGTAGCATTGTCTTTTGCATGATTGTGATATCGTTTATTCTGAAATCATTGTATCTAGTCATCACTTAAACCTTGGAGGTGCCCCTGCATTTATGTTTTGCATCACTAAAGGGGGCAAGCTAGATATCACTTTATCATATTTGCACATCATGTTCATTGCAAATCTATTTGATGTTTCAGTATCATATTGTAAAACTTTCAGTTCTTTGTGATTTTCTCATGAGGCAACTTAATTACTACAGATTCATTATCTAAGTAAGCTTTTGTCATATGACTATGAAAAGTCCTATATGGTTAATAGCATGTCACCACAGAAATTATTCTTGTTATCATTTACCTACTCGAGGACGAGCAGGAATTAAGCTTGGGGATGTTGATACGTCCAAAACGTATCTATAATTTCTGCTTGCTCCATGCCTCTTTTGGGTGATATTGCTATGTTATTTATACACTTCCATACACTTTTGATCATATTTGGACTAACCTATTAACTCAGTGCACCCCAGTGCCAGTTTCTGTTTTCGGCTGTTTTTGTATTTCAGGTTTTCACGTTATGAGAACTGCCAGGAAAAATCCAGAAAAATTATATAAAAAATCAGCGTTCCAAAAACTACCGTGCGCCCGAAGGACAGCCGGGGGGGGGGGCACCAGGGCTCCAGGCGCCCTGGCGGCGCGCCCCCCTGGGCCGCATCGGGGGGGCGCCTGGGCCCCCCGAGGCTCCTCCGATGCCCCCCTTTGGCATATATTTAAAGCGTCTCGAGAAACCCTCGAAAGAGGAACTCTTTTTCGCGATCTCATCTCTGTTCCGCCGCCGCCGCCGCTTCCAAGATCGGGAGCACCAGGAGAACTCTTCCCGGCACCTTGCCGGAGGGGAGGATCACCACCGGGAGCCTCTCCACCACCATGGATGCCTCCCGGATGAGTTGTGAGTAGTCTCCCTTGGACCATGAGTCCATGACCAGTAGCTATGTGATGTTCTCCTCCCGTTCTTGTGCTTCACTAATTAGTCCTCGTGAGCTGCCCTACATGATCGAGGCACATATGTAATCCTTATGCTGTTGTTATGATGAGTTTGCTGGGATCCGATGGATTATGAGATTATGTTCAGATTGTGCTTGAGTAATATATTTGATCTACCTCTTTTATATTTATGTTCATAAGTAATTCTTGCATGTTCTCCGTTGTTATTTATTGCTTTGGCCAAGTAGTAGGTAGTGACTCCAAGAGGGAACGTTATGCTCGATTGTGGGTTCATGCCCCTCAATGACTAGCTTGAGTGACAGAAACATGAGTCTAGGGGATGTGCTGTTGCCACAAGGGGGAAAACAACGGTGCTTGTGCCCGCGGGTGCAAGGATTGTTTACTTTACGCAAAGTTCTTTTAATGCAGTTGTCTGTTGCATTGAGTTTACACTATGGGTGGGACTCGCAACTTAATACCAGCGAGATGTTCTGGATAGATATCTCAAGGTGGATGATTAGTAGTAGATATTGATGGATTTCGGTCTACTTACTTTGGCGTACCGCCCATGCTTTGAACCTCAACCTTTCTTGCAATGTAGTCAGCATTGGTTTGCGTTCGTGGTCCCTTCAATTGCCCAGTTGTAATTCGTTTACCTCACATAGCTGTTTTATCATCTTTTGGGAGAGAGACATCACTAGTGAACATCATGAGACTCCGGTCCATATTACCATCATTGATCACATCCGCTATTTACTTTTCGCTTTTATTTACTATTGCAAACATTATCTATCACTACTATCATTTGCGTTTAATCCTTTGTGAACTACAAGGCCGGAGGGATTGACAACCCCTCTGTACTCATTGGGAGCAAAGTTATTTGTATCTGTGTGCAGGTCCACGTTGATTGCTAATATCTGGCGCCGTAGCAGTTGACACCTTCTTGTTGAACCTAGGAGTCTCTGGGGATTCGATCCTTGGTATCTTTGCCAAGGGAAAAACTTCCGCAACACTACATCTCACACCTTCCACTTGGGGTAACCAACGAGGGGCGAGAAGCCTAGCACAGATCCGTTGACTAAACCTCTTCCACGGGCAAAACATGACCAACACCAGAACTCTATGGGTGTTCGATTCATCACAATGTAACTAGATTATTGACTCTAGTGCAAGTGGGAGACTGTTGGAAATATGCCCTAGAGGCAATAATAAAAGGATTATTATTATATTTCCTTGTTCATGATAATTGTCTGTTATTCATGCTTGAATTGTATTGTACGAAAACAACGATACATGTGTGAATACATAGACCACAACGTGTCCCTGGTAAGCCTCTAGTTACTAGCTGGTTGATCAACAGATGGTCATGGTCTCCTGACCATGGACATTGGATGTCATTGATAACGGGATCACATCATTAGGAGAATGATGTGATGGACAAGACCCAAACCTAAGCCTAGCACGAGATCGTGTAGTTCGTAATGCTTAAGCTTTTCCAGTGTCAAGTATCTGTTCCTTAGACCATGAGGTTGTGCAACTCCCGGATACCGTAGGAATACTTTGGGTGTGCCAAATGTCACAACGTAACTGGGTGACTATAAAGGTACGCAACGGGTATCTCCGAAATTGTTTGTTGAGTTGGTATGAACCGAGACTGGGATTTGTCACTCCGTATGACGGAGAGGTATCTCTGGGCCCACTCGATAAGACATCATCATCATGAGCTCAAAGTGACTAAGGAGTTAGTCACGAGATGATGGATTACGGAACGAGTAAAGAGACTTGCCATGACGAGATTGAACAAGGTATCGGTATACCGACGATCGAATCTCGGGCAAGTACCGTACCGATAGACAAAGGGAATTACATACGGGATTAAGTGAATCCTTGACACAGTGGTTCATCCGATGAGATCATCGAGGAACACGTGGGAACCAACATGGGTATCCAGATCCCGCTGTTGGTTATTGACCGGAGACTCGTCTCGGTCATGTCTGCGTGTCTCCCGAACCCGCAGGGTCTACACACTTAAGGTTCGGTGACGCTAGGGTTGTAGAGATATATGCACACGGAAACCCGAATGTTGTTCGGAGTCCCGGATGAGATCCCGAACATCACGAGGAGTTCCGGAATGGTCCGGAGGTAAAGAATGATATATAGGAAGTCCAGTTTCGGCCATCGGGAGAATTCCGGGGGTCACCGGTAGTGTACCGGGACCACCAGAAGGGTCCCGGGGGTCCACCGGGTGGGTCCACCCATCCCGGAGGGCCCCGTGGGCCGTAGGGGGAAGGGGACCAGCCCCTAGTGGGCTGGCGCACCCCACATGGGCCACCCCCCATGCGCCTAGGGTTGAAACCCTAGGGGTGGGGGCGCCTCCCTTTGGCTTGGGGGGCAAGATACCCCCCTGGCCGCCGCCCCCCTAGGAGATTGGATCTCCTAGGGCTAGCGCCCCCCTGGCCCCCTATATATAGTGGGGGGGAGAGAGGGCAGCCGCACCTCAGCCCCTGGCGCCTCTCCCCCCGTTACACATCCAACTCCTCCCGCAGGGTCTCGGCGAAGCCCTGCAGCTTTTCCCGTTTCATCCACCACCACGCCGTCGTGCTGCTGGATCTCCATCAACCTCTCCTCCCCCCTTGCTGGATCCAGAAGGAGGAGACGTCGCTGTACCGTACGTGTGTTGAACGTGGAGGTGCCGTCCGTTCGGCGCTGGGATCATCGGTGACGAGGATCACGACGAGTACGGTTCCATCATCCACGTTCCTTTGAACGCCTCCGCTCGCGATCTACAAAGGGTATGTAGATGCACTCCTTTATGCTCATTGCTAGATGTACTCCTTAGATTGATCTTGGTGAAGCGTAGAATTTTTTTGAATTCTGCTACGTTCCCCAACACCTGGTCCGGGGGCATGGGTGTTTCCGGTTGGGACCGAGAGGGGGGCACCCCTTAGAGCGCGCGATAGAAATTTGATCCCATGCTACGCGAGGTTGTAGCCTCCCCACTCAGAGTTTGCATAACAGGTGTCGTGGGTGATTCCAGACACAAGTAAAGTTAGGCTGGTGTGTGCAAGTCAGGCGTGTTTTCGACTAAAAGACCGTAGACGGAATTAGTTCCGATGGACTAAATAAATCCGTTGCTCGTGGGTAAAGAGTACACCCTCTGCAGAGATATTAAATCTATTTCGAATAGCCGTGTCTATGGTTAAGGACTGCAGTCTAGGATGGGTCGAGTGTCGGTCTTAGCGTCGGTCTTTGGAGGAGGAACTGCAAAACTAGAACAATGATTATGACCTGTGACGTATGGTGATTATGATTATTACTGTGGACTAACCATTTGTATTATTTGAATTAATGAGTATCCCTGGGACGGTTCTACCTCCCGGATATTCACTGTCTATTATTTATTTTATCCCTATAAGCCCTTTATGTGATGTCGCTCAGACGTCCGACTGTGGCATTCTTGTTATTTATTTCCCTTATAAGCCCTTTATGTGGTGTCGCTCAGACGCCCGACTGTGGCATGCTTGCTATTTATTTTCCTTATAAGCCCTTTCTGTGGTGTCGCTTAGACGCCCGACTATGGCATGCTTGTTATTTATTTTCCTTATAAGCCCTTTATGTGGTGTCGCTCAGACGCCCGACTCTGGCATGATCACTATTTATTTTATTATCACTCCCTGATTGCATAAGTCTTTTTATACGAATGACCCGCTTGCAATATGGACTGTCATATCATCATTATCATAGTGATCATCAACTATTCTCGAGCATGATTATATCTCACCCATGTTCATAATGTTTGCTAGTACATTCAAAGTACTCACTGGCTTGTCCCTGGCTATTGTCTTGGCCAGATTTCTTGCGTGGAAAGGAACGATGTGATGACAGCCCCGGAACCTACGCAAATGGTGATAGCAGCCTCGCGAAGATTGGAGTTATCCTGGTTAACTGTTCCTGTGGGAAATGGAGTCCCATAGCACCAATGAACCACAAACTGCTTCCGCCATCAGCCATTAGAAACCTTGTGTTGTACTCACATGCCAGAATGGTCTTGTACTACATATCTTGTATTTTGCTTGGTGTTTCTGTAACAAGTTGGTGCCTCATCAGCTAACAGTAATCCTGGGGCTGGTGAGCACAAGGGCCGCTTTTGGGAAATTAATATCCCGAAAATTCGGTCCTGACAAACTTGGTATCAGAGCCAGGCTGACCATTGGCTAATCCTATCTTAGCCAGGTCGAAAACCTAGGTAAACCAACCCACCAGACCTTAACCAGACCCCGACCAAGCTTCTCGTATAAGATAGCCACACAGTGACCGTCACCTAAATTGTCTCATTCGCAAACGTGCGAAGGAAGACTCCGTCCCCTTTTTCTATAAAAAGGGCACGCTAGCCTCAACCCAGCACAACACAACCTCTACCCCAAACGAAGCCAAGATGCCTGGCCCCATTGTTCACAATGAAACCACAGCAACCAACCTTGGAGGTTTTGTGACCGTGCTAGCAAACCTCACCCGCCGTGCCTTTGCATTAGAAGAGCCCCCAGAATATGTGGTGTACCAAGAGAACCGTCAATTCTGGGCCACCGTGCACGTCTATGGTAGAGGTCTATCGCCAGAACGCCCCTACAGGTTCACCAGAAGGACAACTTCCTTTGAGCCGCAAGCCCTCCAACTAGCTGGTCGAGAGGCTATAGTTCAACTCCGGCACTTGTCACCCAGAGTTAACTGTCGCTCATTCTACTACTACCCCAGCCGTGACGGGTATGGTAGGCCATCCCAGGTTGCCAACGGAGATCACGAGACGGATCCTGTATTATTGCATCTGGTGCGCTATGTAAGTGCACTAGAGGAATTGTTCGATCAAATCACCCTTGATCTAATCATAGCTCGTGGAGAACTGATAAGCAGAGCCCCGGCAAGAGGAGAAGATGAGCCCGACGCCGAGAACCCAGTCGTGTTGTTCGGACAACCAATCGAGTCCCTGAGGACTGCCCCATCCATCGACCAAAATGCTTTGGTGTCCCCAGAAGTGATTCGTCGCCTCTTGGGAACACGCTCCAACGGGATTGTGGCCAACAACCCCCGCAATGGTCATCATCGCTACCCCGACCCTGCAGTCCCTCAACCCCATCAAGCTAACCCCAAAGATGAAAACCGTGGAGAAACCTCGACGTCCACAAGGCACGCCGCTTAGATATAAACGAGGTAGACTAAATCACTCGAGTATCGCCGAGTCTTAGTATGCCCACGCCCTGTCATTGTGTGATCTGTATCGCTATATTTCAATGCGGTCTGCTCGTGCGCCCCTATTTTTTTTATATAAGTAGCCATGCATAAGTATGTTGGTGTACGATTGCATTTTAATTCCGGGCGTAGCTACCAAAAACCACCCCGACGACACCCACAGAAAAACGTCACTTTTGCGAGATATGTGCATCAGTAGCATTGACCCCGACCCCATAGAGCAGAACCGACAAGATAGTTGCCCTCTCACTATAGCCATATTTTACTACATGAGTAGGATGGTTATTTGTGTGATATTGCTTTGTGATAGTAGGAGTAATTCTTTTCATTACAACCCTTAGCAAATCTCGAGGACGAGATTTTTCTTAAGGGGGGTAGTGTTGTAACACCCCAAAAATTTAACCATGTTTTATTAATTAAAAATTTGCCAGGAAAACAATTTTTTTCATTTGTTGGATGTTCCTTTTGATTTCAGGACTTTTCTTTTCCTTTTATTTTGGAGTTTTTACCACAAGTGAAAACTTTCCAATTGTTGTTAGACTCTCATATTCACTCATTAAAACCTTTCTTATATCAGTAAAATTAAGTATGAAATTGTCTCCCTAATTTTCTTCACTCTAAAAATGGTTTCCCTTAGTTTTAGGGCCCCATTTGAACTACAACCACTTGATAACATTTAATTAAAATTCTCACCAAAAATTGGAGTTGTGTTTAGATCACTTTTATGCAATAATATATTTTATTCATTTAATATTTTGAGCTCCACACCAAGATTTCAAATCTGGTCTAGTGGGCAATTTTGCACTACAACCCCTTTAAATATTTCTTTAAAGCTTCCACCAAAATTTTGGGATGTTCATAGGAGTATATTATTCAACTTTATGCAAAAACCCAGAGTTGTCCTTTGGAATATTTGAGTGAATCAACCTCATTTTCATTCTGATCCAGCATGGTGATTTGTACAGCAACCACCATTTAACTTTCCCTTCTAGCTATGATTCTTTTTCCTACTTATAGCACATCCTGCAAGAACCTTAAGTCCAGGAGAGTAGACTCATTGGAGGATTTTAAGTGCATGCATTGGTGCCATTTTCTTTCTGTCGAGAATCAATTTTCTCACAAACTTGAACTAACAAGTTTTTGCTTTTAGCAAACTAACATTGCCACCCTCTGTATCACCTAGAGAGACCCCAATCTGGAAGATTTGGCCACCCCAAGAGTTGCCTAGCTGTCCTTAGCACTTTGTCAAACACCTGGTGTGCATGGCCAGTTTTGGCATGATCTTTGCTTTGCACTGTGACCTTGCCCCTCCATGCATACTGACATGTCCACTAATCTCCCTTAAGCCTCTAACCTAGACCTGCTAATTTCCAGCCTCATCCAAGCTCTGTGGCATGCTCTGGCATTTCGTCGAACAGCTCACGTGCGTGCTCTGGGCGCGCCCACAGCACACGTTTTGCACGCGCGCGCACCGAGCCGCCGCGTCCCTCTGCCGACACCCCGCGCCCGTTCTGGACACTCCCCTCGCACAGCCAGCACGCCTGACCTCTCCCCCACCGCAGAGACGCCACTAGAGCCCCACAGTGCCGCCGTCAGGTCGACCGCGGTAGCTAGCGGCCAGCCACAACAGCTCCAGCCCCGAACAGCGCCGCCCGAGCCTCCAGCGCTCGCCACCTGCCCCGTGGAGCAGCTCCAGATCGTCCGAGAGCTCGTCCTCTAGCGCACGTTGCCGCCACGTCGCCCTAAGCTACAGAAGGTCGGTCGCCGACGTCCTTATCCACGGTCGTTGTCGGAACCGACCCCAATCGCCTATTTAAGGAGCTCCAAGCATCTCCGCAACCCCAGACGATCTCAAGCCGCACCACATAGCACCCCCGTAGCAGCCAAGCAACCAGGGAGGTCTTCTTCCCCATCTCCGGCGAGTACAACCGCCGCCGCCCTCCGGTCCATTCCGTCGCAACCCGAGCCCCTCCCGTCCATCTAGCGCCACCGTTCGACTCCCCATGACCCTGCGGAGCCACCCATCACCTCAAACCAGCTCGAGAACCACCGTAACGCGAAGTCCCAATTCCCCCCCGAGGCCGCCGTCCACCGCGAAGCTCGTCGCCGGTGATTTCCTCCACCCTCGTCGCCCCCTCGACCACCGGGAGGACCGCCCCAGTCTGGCGGATCCATCCCTGCCATCAGATGCCCTCGAGGAGCCGCCGTTCGCCGGCGTTGATCACCGGAGCCCCGCCTCGATTCGGCCAGAGGAAGAAGGAGGCGGGGGCGACTGGTCAAACCTGACCAGTGGCCCCCCTGGTCCCTCTGTCAGCGAGCCAGCACCGGTCCACGCGGGCATAAGTGAAGGCGCAGAACCCCGAGTACGTTTCCTCTACTTCGAAGGCGTATTCTGATCGAAACGTTTTCTTTTTTCTGTTTTATTTAAAAACAGAGTTGACTGAAACTTTGACTGGCTATATCTTTTTAAATATAAATCCAAATGACTTGATTCTTTTTCTGTTGTTTCCCAAATATTGCCTAGTTTATTTTCTTATTTATTTCAAAATTTTCCAGACAACTTTTTTGTGCTGTTTTGAGTCTATGTATTGATTTCATATCCTTTCAATTAGGATTTTGAAGAGGGAGAAAACTTCCAAAAAGTTTTGGAATGCATTTCTCCTCCCCTCTACTTGAAGGCAAGCACTTTTGAACCCTGGTCTAATGCATGTGGTTGTTGTTGATACGATTGCAACGATATGAGCGCATTCATTTAATTTCATATGTGATATATGATCATACCCATGAGTGCATGAGGTAAACCCTTTGCTGTGAAAAATTAGTATGCATGACGGTGATCCCTTTCGTATGCCTTTCATGCCTAACGAAAGAAAGACATGATAGTCGCGGTCTTGTGTAGACGCGAGCTTGTCACTAGCTCCCCGTCGGGACGGTGGAGTCCGGTATGGCTTGGTGAGGCATGACGGGTGGTGATTCCGATCGTTGATGTGGGATATGTTAGATATGCTATTCATACCAGTGATGCTTGAACCTCCTAAGTCGACCGTAGATCGAGTCTTGTTCCAGTAACCCCCATTATTGTTTCGTACTGCCACTTGTCCCTGCCGTAGGTAGGGTGCGGTTCAGTAAGTGTTAACCCTGTCCTAGCACACACCGTACAGAGAGGCCATGGTGGAAGATACCGGCTGCAACCGGTAGGCATGCCACCTGGTCCGGGGGCATGGGTGTTTCCGGTTGGGACCGAGAGGGGGCACCCCTGAGAGCGCACGATAGAAATTTGATCCCATGCTACGCGAGGTTGTAGCCTCCCCACTCAGAGTTTGCTTAACAGGTGTCGTGGGTGATTCCAGACACAAGTAAAGTTAGGCTGGTGTGTGCAAGTCAGGGTGTTTTCGACTAAAAGACCGTAGACGGAATTAGTTCCGATGGACTAAAGAAATCCGTTGCTCGTGGGTAAAGAGTACACCCTCTGCAGAGATATTAAATCTATTTCAAATAGCCGTGTCCATGGTTAAGGACTACAGTCTGGAATGGGTCGAGTGTCGGTCTTAGCGTCGGTCTTCGGAGGAGGAACTGCAAAACTAGAACAATGATTATGACCTGTGACGTATGGTGATTATGATTATTACTGTGGACTAACCATTTGTATTATTTGAATTAATGAGTATCCCTGGGACGGTTCTACCTCCTCGATATTCACTGTCTATTATTTATTTTATCCCTATAAGCCCTTTATGTGATGTCGCTCAGACGTCCGACTGTGGCATTCTTGTTATTTATTTCCCTTATAAGCCCTTTATGTGGTGTCGCTCAGACGGCCGACTGTGTCATGCTTGTTATTTATTTTCCTTATAGGCCCTTTCTGTGGTGTCGCTCAGACGCCCGACTGTGGCATGCTTGTTATTTATTTTCCTTATAAGCCCTTTATGTGGTGTCGCTCAGACGCCCGACTATGGCATGATCACTATTTATTTTATTATCACTCCCTGATTGCATAAGTTTTTTTATACGAATGACCTGCTTGCAATATGAACTATCATATCATAATTATCATAGTGATCATCAACTATTCTCGAGCATGATTATATCTCACCCATGTTCATAATGTTTGCGAGTACATTCAAAGTACTCACTGGCTTGTCCCTGGCTATTGTCTTGGCCCGATTTCTTGCGTGGAAAGGAACGATGCGATGACAGCCCCGGAACCTACACAAATGGAGATAGCAGCGTCGCGAAGATAGGAGTTGTCCTGGTCAACTGTTCCTGCGTGAAATGGAGTCCCATAGTCACCAATAAACCACAAACCGCTTCCGCCATCAGCCACTAGAAACCTTGTGTTGTACTCACAGGCCAGAATGGTCTTGTACTACATATCTTGTATTTTGCTTGGAGTTTCTGTAACAAGTTGGTGCCTCATCAGCTAATAGTAATCCTGGGGCTGGTGAGCACAAGGGCCGCTTTTGGGAAATTAATATCCCGAAAATCCGGTCCTGACACCGTCATCAGCAACTACTCTCCCATCTTGGGGAGGGCTATCTTCATCAACATCTTCACCAACACCATCTCCTCTCAAACCCTAGTTCATTGATTGTATCCAATCTTTGTACCCAAACCTCAGATTGGTACCTGTGGGTTGCTAGTAGTGTTGATTACTCCTTGTAGTTGATGCTAGTTAGTTTATTTGGTGGAAGATCATATGTTCAGATCCATTATGCATATTAATACCCCTCTGATCATGAACCATATTATGTCTTGTGAGTAGTTACTTTTGTTCCTGAGGACATGGGAGAAGTCTTGCTATTAGTAGTCATGTGAATTTGGTCTTCGTTCGATATTTTGATGAGATGTATGTTGTCTCTCCTCTAGTGGTGTCATGTGAACGTGGACTGCATGACACTTCACCATTAATTGGGCCTAGAGGAAGGCATTGGGGAGTAATAAGTAGATGATGGGTTGCTAGAGTGACATAAGCTTAAACCCTAGTTTATGAGTTGCTTCGTAAGGGGCTGATTTGGATCCATATGTTTCAGCCTATGATTAGGTTTACCTTAATATTTCTTTTGTAGTTGCGGATGCTTGCATTAGAGGTTAATCATAAGTGGAAGGCTTGTCCAAGTAAGGACATCACCCAAGCACCGGTCCACCCACATACCAAATTATCAAAGTACCGAACGTGAATCAGATGATCGTGATGAAAACTAGCTTGACGATAATTCCCATGTGTCCGCGGGAGCGCTTTACTTTATATAAGAGTTGGTCCAGGCTTGTCCTTTGGTACAAAAAGGATTGGGCCACTTTGCTGCACCTTATTTACTTTTACCTTTTGTCACTTTCTACTAATTACCTTATCACATTATTATCTGTTACCGATAATTTCAGTGCTTGCAGAAAATACCTTACTGAAAACTGCCTATCATTTCCTTCTGTTCCTCGTTGGGTTCGACACTCTTACTTATTGAAAGGACTATGATAGATCCCCTACACTTGTCGGTCATCATCCATGGCATTCCTTCTTTGCCGAGATCCTCTTTGTTGGCTTCTACTTGTTGTCGCACTTTTTCAAGGATCAAATTCATAAGTTAGTACAAGATTTTTATAAGAGCACATATTTTCTGCAAGGATCAAGTAGCATGAATACACATGTTTGATTACTAACCTCAAGCAGATCAAGACCATTGGCATAGAGACTGGAAATTGCAGGAGACGGTTTCGAGAAGTTCTAGTGAGGGTACTCATGCGAGTTTGGGAACTTGCATACTCCTGGCCATACATCATCGTTCGAAGTGCCCAGGAACCTATCATTCAAAAAACCAAGATAGTCCATCTACATTTCATACCTAACAGTAATAGCAATCCATAAGACAAGTAACATGTGACATGCTTTGTTTCGCGAGGACATCAGGGCCCCTGCACCATAGAGTACGGATCCTCAAATGAATTTAGATGTATCACGAATAGATCAAGGAAGGGGAATTGTGCATAATCAACCATCGTTAGGTGCAACAATGTTAATAGAACCAGTTGGAAATTTCAATTGCTCTACAAAAGCCAGTGAAAAACTGAGCATCATAAGCCCAAACCAAGCTTCAAATTTTCAAAATTGGCTCAGCAATATTGTAAGAATATAGGTCCACATTCTCCAAAATCAAGGGCATGCATGCTCTCTAATTTTCTTGGTTTTATTTATAAAAAATTTGTATAACGTGACAGTGAAGTATACATTGAAAACAACAAGACTCCATACCAAAAGAAAGATAGAGTAAACATCAACATAAAACTAAAGAGTATAGACACCGTGGAACCAAATTCGACAATATATCGATGTTCTATCGACAAGGTAGCACATTACAACTAAACATATGTATCTCTTTAGAGAACACATACAACGGTATTATAAATCAAACCAAAATCATTGAGGAAAAAAGCGAGTAAAGTATGAATATTAGTTGCTCAACTTTTTGTTGGAGATATGCCCTAGAGGCAAAAATAAAAGCATTATTATTATATCTCCTTGTTCATGATAATTGTCTGTTATTCATGCTTGAATTGTATTGTACGGAAACAGCGATACATGTGTGAATACACAGACCACAATGAGTCCCTGGTAGGCCTCTAGTTACCAGCTCGTTGATCAACAGATGGTCACGGTTTCCTGACCATGGACATGAGATGTCAGTGATAACGGGATCACATCATTAGGAGAATGATGTGATGGACAAGACCCAAACTTGAGCATAACACGAGATCGTATAGTTCGTAATGCATAAGCTTTTCGGTGTCAAGTATTTATTCCTTAGACCATGAGGTTGTACAACTCCCGGATACCGTAGGAGTACTTTGGGTGTGCCAACCGTCACAATGTAACTGGGTGGCTATAAAGGTACGCATCGGGTATCTCCGAAAGTGTCTGTTGAGTTGGTACGAACCGAGACTGGGATGTTGTCACTCCGTATGACGGAGAGGTACCTCTGGGCCCACTCGGTAAGACATCATCATAATGAGCTCAATGTGACTAAGTAGTTAGTCATGGGATGATGGATTACGGATCGAGTAAAGAGACTTGCCATGACGAGATTGAACAAGGTATCGGGAATACCGACGATCGAATCTCGGGCAAGTACCGTACCGATGGACAAAGGGAATAACATACGGGATTGAGTGAATCCTTGACACGGTGGTTCATCCGATGAAGATCATCGAGGAACACATGGGAACCAACATGGGTATCCAGATCCCGCTGTTGGTTATTGACCGGAGAGTGGTCTCGGTCATGTCTACGTGTCTCCCGAACCCGTAGGGTCTACACACTTAAGGTTCAGTAACGCTAGGGTCGTAGAGATAAATGCCGTGGAAACCCGAAAGTTGTTCGGAGTCCCGGATGAGATCCCGGACGTCACAAGGAGTTCCGGAATGGTCCGGAGGTAAAGATTGATATATAGGAAGTCCAGTTTCGGCCAACGGGTGATCTCCGGGGGTCACCGGGAGCGTCCCGGGACCACCGGAGGGGCCCCGGGGGTCCACCGGGTGGGGCCACCCATCCCGGTGGGGCCCCTAGGCCGCGAGGGGAAGTGTCCAGCCCTCTGGGCTGGCGCACCACTAGGGGGCCCACCTCCCCATGCGCCTAGGGTTAAAACCCTAAGGGGAGGGGGGCCACCACTTGCCTTGGGGGGCAAGTACTCCCCCCTGGCCGCCGCCCCCCTTGCAGATTGGATCTGCAGGGGGCTGGCGCCCCCCTGGCCCCCTATATATATGTGGGGGGAGAGAGGGCAGCCGCACCCAAGCCCTGGCGCCTCTCCCCCTCCCGTCACACCTCCATACTCCCAACGCAGGGCGCCCGGCGAAGCCCTGCTGCGATCTCCACTGCATCCGTCATCACGCCGCCGTGCTGCCGAATCTCTGACGACTTCTCCTCCCCCCTTGCTGGATCAAGAAGGAGGTGACGTTGCTGCACCATACGTGTGTTGAACGCGGAGGTGCCGTCCGTTCGGCGCTAGATCATCGGTGACGAAGAACGTGAAGAGTACGACTACTTCATCCACGCTTCGTTGAAAGCTTCCGCTCGCAATCTCCATAACGGTATGTAGATGCGCTCTTACTTGCTCGTTGCTAGATGTCTCCATAGTTGGATCTTGGTGAAAGCGTAGAATTTTTTTGAATTATGCTACGTTCCCCAACAGTGGTATCAGAGCTAGGTTTTATGCGTAGCATCTTGCACGAGTAGAACACAAAGCAGTTGTGGGCGTTTGATTTTGTTCAACTTTCTTACCGTTACTCGTCAATCTTGATTCGGCGGTATTGTGGGATGAAGCGGCCCGGACCAACTTTACACGTACGCTTACGTGAGACTGGTTCCACCGACAGACATGCACTAGATGCATAAGGTGGCTGGCGGGTGTCTGTCTCTCCTACTTTAGTCGGATCGGATTCGATGAAAAGGGTCCTTATGAAGGGTAAATAGAAGTTGACAAATCACGTTGTGGTTTTGGCGTAGGTAAGAAACGTTCTTGCTAGAAATCCTATAGAAGCCACGTAAAACTTGCAACAACAATTAGAGGACGTCTAACTTGTTTTTGCAGCATGTGCTATCTGACGTGGTATGGCCAAAACGAAGATGTGATGAATGATATATGTGATGTATGAGATTGATCATGTTCTTGTAATAGGGAATCACGACTTGCATGTCGATGAACTTGACAACCGGCAGGAGCCATAGGAGTTGTCTTAATTATTGTATGACCTGCGTGTCACTGAATAACGCCATGTAATTACTTTACTTCATTGCTAAACGTTAGCTATAGTAGTAGAAGTAATAGTTGGCGTGACGACTTCTTCACGACACGATGATGGAGATCATGATGATGAAGATCATGGTGTCGAGCCGGTGACAAGATGATCATGGTGCCCCGAAGATGGAGATCCAAGGAGCAAGATGATATTGGCCATATCATGTCACTTTAATTGATTGCATGTGATGTTTATCATGTTTATGCATCTTGTTTACTTAGAACGACGGTAGTAAATAAGATGATCTCTCACTAAAATTTCAAGTATTGTGTTTCCCCTAACTGTGCACCGTTGCTAAAGCTCGTTGCTCCGAAGCACCACGTGATGATCGGGTGTGATAGGTTCTAACGTTCGCATACAACGGGTGTAAGACAGATTTACACACGCGATACACTTAGGGTTCACTTGACGAGCCTAGCATGTACAGACATGGCCTCGGAACACGGAAGACCGAAAGGTCGAACACGAGTCGTATAGAAGATACGATCAACATGAAGATGTTCACCGTTGATGACTAGTCCGTCTCACGTGATGATCGGACACGGACTACTCGATTTGGATCGTGTATCACTTAAGATGACTAGAGAGATGTCATTCTGAGTGGGAGTTCATTAAAATTTGATTAAGATGAACTCAATTATCATGAACTTAGTCTAAATTCTTTACAATATCTCTTGTAGATCAAATGGCCCACGCTCCAGTTTCCCTCAACTTCAACGCGTTCCTAGAGAAAACCAAGCTAAAAGACGATGGTAGCAACTATACGGATTGGGTCCGTAACCTGAGGATTATCCTCATAGCTGCCAAGAGAACTTATGTCCTAGAAGCACCGCTAGGTGATGCACCCGTTCTCCCAGCGACCCAAGATGTTATGAACGTCTGGCAGTCGCGTTGTGATGATTACTCCCTGGTTCAGTGCGGCATGCTTTACAGCTTAGAGTCGGGGCTCCAAAAGCGTTTTGAGCACCACGGAGCATATGAGATGTTCGAAGAGCTGAAAATGGTTTTCCAAGCTCATGCCCGAGTCGAGAGATATGATGTCTCCGATGCATTCTACAGCTGTAAGATGGAGGAGAACAGTTCTGTCAGTGAGCACATCCTCAAGATTTCAGGATTGCACAACCGTTTGTCTCAGCTGGGAATGAATCTCCCAGATGAAGCGGTCGTTGACAGAATCCTCCAGTCGCTCCCACCAAGCTTCAAGAGCTTCGTGCTGAACTTCAATATGCAGGGGATGGAGAAGTCCATTCCCGAGGTGTATTCGATGCTGAAATCAGCGGAGGTGGACATCAAGAAAGAACATCAAGTGTTGATGGTCAATAAAACCAATAAGTTCAAGAAAGGCAAGGGTAAGAAGAACTTCAAGAAGGACGGCAAGGGAGTTGCCGCGCCTGGCAAGCCTGTTGCTGGGAAGAAGCCAAAGTATGGACCCAAGCCTGAGACAGAGTGCTTTTATTGCAAGGGAACGGGTCACTGGAAGCGGAACTGCCCCAAATATTTAGCAGACAAGAAGGCCGGCAACGTCAAAGGTATATATGATATACATGTTATTGATGTGTACCTTACCAGCACTCGTAGTAGCTCCTGGGTATTCGATACCGGTGCAGTTGCTCACATTTGTAACTCAAAACAGGAGCTACAGAATAAACGGAGACTGGCGAAGGATGAGGTGACGATGCGCGTCGGGAATGGTTCCAAGGTCGATGTGATCGCCGTCGGCACGCTACCTCTACATCTACTCTCGGGATTAGTTTTAAACCTCAATAATTGTTATTTAGTACCAGCTTTGAGCATGAACATTGTTTCTGGATCTCGTCTTATGCGAGATGTTTACTCTTTCAAATCGGAGAATAATGGTTGTTCTATTTATTTGAGAGATATGTTTTATGATCATGCCCCGCTGGTCAATGGTTTATTTTTGATGGATCTCGAACGTAGTAATACACATATTCATAGTGTAGATGACAAAAGATGTAAAGTTGATAATGATAGTCCCACATACTTGTGGCATTGCCGCCTTGGTCATATTGGTGTCAAACGTATGAAGAAGCTCCATTCGGATGGACTTCTAGAGTCTCTTGATTATGAATCATTTGACACGTGCGAACCATGCCTCTTGGGCAAGATGACCAAGACTCCGTTCTCCGGAACAATGGAGCGAACAACCAACTTACTGGAAATCATACATACCGATGTGTGCGGTCCAATGAGTGTTGAGGCTCGCGGAGGCTATCATTATGTTCTCACCCTCACAGATGACTTGAGTAGATATGGGTATATCTATTTGATGAAGCACAAGTCTGAGACCTTTGAAAAGTTCAAGGAATTTCAGAATGAGGTTGAGAATCAACGTGACAGAAAAATAAAGTTCTTGCGATCGGATCGTGGGGGTGAATATTTAAGTCATGAATTTGGCACACACCTTAGAAGCTGTGGAATTGTTTCACAATTGACACCGCCCGGAACACCTCAACGTAACGGTTTGTCCGAACGTCGAAATCGTACTTTGTTGGACATGGTGCGATCTATGATGTCCCTCACCGATTTACCGCTATCTTTTTGGGGTTATGCTTTAGAGACTGCCGCATTTACTTTAAATAGGGCTCCGTCGAAATCCGTTGAGACGACTCCGTATGAACTTTGGTTTGGCAAGAAACCGAAGCTGTCGTTTCTGAAAGTTTGGGGTTGCGATGCTTATGTCAAGAAACTTCAACCTGAAAAGCTCGAACCCAAATCGGAAAAATGCGTCTTCATAGGATACCCAAAGGAAACGATTGGGTACACCTTCTACCACAGATCCGAAGGCAAAGTCTTTGTTGCCAAGAATGGATGCTTTCTAGAGAAAGAGTTTCTCTCGAAAGAAGTGAGTGGGAGGAAAGTAGAACTTGATGAGGTGACAGTCACCCCTCCTGCACCGGAAAGTAGCGCAGCGCAGGAAACTGTTCCTGAGGTGCCTGCACCGACAAGGGAGGAAGCTAATGATAATGATCATGAAGAAATAGATCAAGTTACTACTGAACTTCGAAGGTCCACAAGGGTACGTTCCGCACCAGAGTGGTACGGCAACCCTGTACTGGAAATCATGTTGTTAGACAACGGTGAACCTTCGAACTATGAAGAAGCGATGGCGGGCCCAGATTCCAATACATGGCTTGGAGCCATGAAATCCGAGATAGAATCCATGTATGAAAACAAAGTATGGACTTTGGTGGACTTGCCTGATGATAGGCACGCCATAGAAAACAAATGGATATTTAAGAAGAAGACAGACGCGGATGGTAATGTGACCATCTATAAGGCTCGGCTTGTCGCTAAGGGTTATCGACAAGTTCAAGGGATTGACTACGACGAGACTTTCTCTCCCATAGCGATGCTGAAGTCAGTCAGAATCATGTTAGCTATTGCCGCATTCTATGATTATGAGATATGGCAAATGGACGTCAAAACAACATTCCTTAATGGCTTCCTCAAGGAAGAGTTGTATATGATACAACCGGAAGGTTTTGTCGATCCAGAGAACGCTAACAAGGTATGCAAGCTCCAGCGCTCGATTTATGGGCTGGTGCAAGCATCTCGGAGTTGGAATATTCGCTTTGATGAGGTGATCAAAGCGTTTGGCTTTATACAGACTTATGGAGAAGCCTGTATTTACAAGAAAGTGAGTGGGAGCTCTGTGGCATTTCTAATATTATATGTGGATGACATATTGCTAATGGGAAATGATATATAATTCTTGGAAAATGTAAAGGCCTACTTGAATAAAAGTTTTTCAATGAAGGACCTTGGAGAAGCTGCTTACATATTAGGCATCAAAATCTATAGAGATAGATCGAGACGCCTCATTGGTCTTTCACAAAGTACATACCTTGACAAAATATTGAAGAAGTTCAATATGGATCAGTCAAAGAAAGGATTCTTGCCTGTTTTACAAGGTATGAGATTGAGTAAGACTCAGTCGCCGACCACGGCAGAAGATAGAGAAAAGATGAGTGTCATTCCCTATGCCTCGGCCATAGGTTCTATCATGTATGCCATGCTGTGTACCAGACCTGATGTGAACCTTGCCATAAGTTTGGTAGGGAGGTACCAAAGTGATCCCGGTACGGAACACTGGACAGCGGTTAAGAACATCCTGAAGTACCTGAAAAGGACTAAGGATATGTTTCTCGTTTATGGAGGTGACGAAGAGCTCGTCGTAAAGGGTTACGTCGATGCTAGCTTCGACACAGATCTGGATGACTCTAAGTCACAAACCGGATACGTGTATATTTTGAATGGAGGGGCAGTCAGCTGGTGCAGTTGCAAACAGAGCGTGGTGGCAGCGTCTACAGGTGAAGCGGAGTACATAGCTGCTTCTGAAGCAGCGCAGGAAGGAGTCTGGATGAAGGAGTTCATCACCGACCTAGGAGTCATTCCAAGCGCGTCAAGCCCGATGACTCTCTTCTGTGACAACACTGGTGCTATTGCTATTACCAAGGAGCCCAGGTTTCACAAGAAGACCAAGCACATCAAGCGCCGTTTCAACTCCATCCGGAATTATGTTCAGGATGGTGACATAGATATTTGTAAAGTACATACGGATCTGAATGTCGCAGACCCGTTGACTAAACCTCTTTCACGAGCAAAACATGATCAACACCAGAACTCTATGGGTGTTCGATTCATCACAATGTAACTAGATTATTGACTCTAGTGCAAGTGGGAGACTGTTGGAGATATGCCCTAGAGGCAATAATAAAAGCATTATTATTATATCTCCTTGTTCATGATAATTGTCTGTTATTCATGCTTGAATTGTATTGTACGGAAACATCGATACATGTGTGAATACACCGACCACAATGAGTCCCTGGTAGGCCTCTAGTTACCAGCTCGTTGATCAACAGATGGTCACGGTTTCCTGACCATGGACATGAGATGTCAGTGATAACGGGATCACATCATTAGGAGAATGATGTGATGGACAAGACCCAAACTTGAGCATAACACGAGATCGTATAGTTCGTAATGCATAAGCTTTTCAGTGTCAAGTATTTATTCCTTAGACCATGAGGTTGTACAACTCCCGAATACCGTAGGAGTACTTTGGGTGTGCCAACCGTCACAACGTAACTGGGTGGCTATAAAGGTACGCATCGGGTATCTTCTAAAGTGTCTGTTGAGTTGGTACGAACCGAGACTGGGATGTTGTCACTCCGTATGACGGAGAGGTACCTCTGGGCCCACTCGGTAAGACATCATCATAATGAGCTCAATGTGACTAAGTAGTTAGTCACGGGATGATGGATTATGGATCGAGTAAAGAGACTTGCCATGACGAGATTGAACAAGGTATCGGGAATACGGACGATCGAATCTCGGGCAAGTACCGTACCGATGGACAAAGGGAATAACATACGGGATTGAGTGAATCCTTGACACGGTGGTTCATCCGATGAAGATCATCGAGGAACACGTGGGAACCAACATGGGTATCCAGATCCCGCTGTTGGTTATTGACCGGAGAGTGGTCTCGTTCATGTCTACGTCTCTCCCGAACCCGTAGGGTCTACACACTTAAGGTTCGGTAACGCTAGGGTCGTAGAGATAAATGCACGTGGAAACCCGAAAGTTGTTCGGAGTCCCGGATGAGATCCTGGACGTCACGAGGAGTTCTGGAATGGTCCGGAGGTAAAGATTGATATATAGGAAGTCCAGTTTCGGCCAACGGGTGATCTCCGGGGGTCACCAGGAGCGTCCCGGGACCACCGGAGGGGCCCCGGGGGTCCACCGGGTGGGGCCACCCATCCCGGTGGGGCCCCTAGGCCGCGAGGGGAAGTGTCCAGCCGTCTGGGCTGGCGCACCACTAGGGGGCCCACCTCCACATGCACCTAGGGTTAAAACCCTAAGGGGAGGGGGGCCACCACTTGCCTTGGGGGGCAAGTACTCCCCCCTGGCCGCCGCCCCCCTTGCAGATTGGATCTGCAGGGGGCTGGCGCCCCCCTGGCCCCCTATATATATGTGGGGGGAGAGAGGGCAGCCGCACCCAAGCCCTGGCGCCTCTCCCCCTCCCGTCACACCTCCATACTCCCAACGCAGGGCGCCCGGCGAAGCCCTGCTGCGATCTCCACTGCATCCGTCATCACGCCGTCGTGCTGCCGGATCTCTGACGACTTCTCCTCCCCCCTTGCTGGATCAAGAAGGAGGTGACATTGCTGCACCGTACGTGTGTTGAACGCTGAGGTGCCGTCCGTTCGGCACTAGATCATCGGTGACGAAGAACGTGAAGAGTACGACTACTTCATCCACGCTTCGTTGAAAGCTTCCGCTCGCAATCTCCATAACGGTATGTAGATGCACTCTTATTTGCTCGTTGCTAGATGTCTCCATAGTTGGATCTTGGTGAAAGCGTAGAATTTTTTTGAATTATGCTACGTTCCCCAACTACATAAGCTTATCTTCATATTATCGTTGGCTTATAGATCTATCACTAGTGCAGAACTAGGATATAGCACCGGTTCGGAAGGCCCTTTAGTGCCGGTTCTGTAACCGGCACTAAAGAGTAGGGACTAAAGGCCCCCCTCCTTTAGTACCGGTTCAACACGAACCGGCACTAAAGGACCACCACGTGGCACAAGCCAGCGCCGGGGCGGGGATACCTTTAGTACCGGTTTGTAACACCAACCGGTACTAAATGGTTTTGGTGGTTTTGGGTTTATGATTTCTTTTTTCCTTTAACTTTGTGTTTTCCATTTAATTCTTTTTTATTTGCTGATATTTTACGATACTACATATTGTACACGTAATGCATATATATAGTATCGTAAAATATGCATATATACACGTAATGCATATATATTGTACAATATGTAGTATCGTAAAATATGTAGGGCAATAATAATTGAAATTACATGTCGACTATCCCCTTCACGATTGAGTAGTCTTTAGGATGTTTAAGTAGTGAGTCCAGCAGTATAACATGTCCTTCTTCAACTTGAATGTCTAACAAGATCTAGTGGAAACTGCATGCGCACACGTTCGCATGTATAAATTAAGCGGACATGTGCATAACACGCATCAACTACCCTAAACCCTATACACGTATTAACATCTAGCTACTAAGCAAAAATAGAATTTGTAGTATACAAGACAGTGTGACTCACATGAAGTTGTAAGGAAGTAGTATATCTCCATTGGTATTGAGGCGCTTCAAGAACTCTAGCATGTTTTTCTCTACCTCATCTCGATACCATGCAAGTGTCCATGTCTCTTCATTAACGGTATTTGGGTCAATGAACCCTATGCCATAGTGTCCAGCTTTTTTCATTTCATAGATCTTCATCCTGCATAATTAATACCACATAAAAGAATACAGTGAGGATAATTACAGGTAATGATCAACGAGCACTAAGCTAGCTTGAGACTTAAATTACAGAAAGAAATCACTTGCAGACAATAGCAACTGACGATAGATTTGTCGAGTGCGTCTTGATTGAATAACTGAAACAGTTTTGAATACTCAACGGACAGAGCGGTCTCATGGAAGTAATGCTCTGCCTTGACATTCACCATGGGGGACTCTCGATTATGAGTCTTGCAAATTTTTAGGTACCAATCATGCAATTCATACATTTTGGTTGGGAGCTTCTTGACCTACTCAGGCTCTAGCATAGGTTGGCCGCGGACATATTTTTGTTTTAGTTCCTCCTCTCTAAAAGTTTCCATGGGCTCGAGCCCTAGGAGTTGTTCTACAGTGCATCCAATCTCTCTAGGCTACCTTCTATGATCGCCGGTTATTAGCACATCATCATCGACGCCGGTACTCACATGTGGGGGGATCTTCGATGGTACAACAAGCAGGGGGATCGATTGCGCCACCTGTTCTCCTAGTTGGGGAACGGTTTTCCCGCATTTTTTGCGAGTTGCTTGGCTCGAGTTCGAGCTCGACTCCTTCTGTAGTCATCGTGCATGTGCCTTCCTAATTTGGCACTCATAGTCTGAGTCAACATGCTTGGGAGCTGGTTCTCTTGCCATATGAATAAAGTGGTCAACGGCTTTCTCAGGCACTTTCTCCTTTGGCGGCGGTGGCGGTTGAGGGAGTCCTGGATCAGGGGGTCCTCATGTGGTCGGACAAACTCAGGATGGGCCGGACGGGTGGGCTGTGAAGATTATTACAGAAGATCATCTCCCGTATCCGGATAGGACTCCTGTGTTTATGTAATGGCAAGTTTAGGTTCGGTATAGGTTTTCCTTCCTCTGCAAGATAAACATGTACAAACCCTAGGCCCCTCTGGTGTGTATATAAATCGGAGGGTTTTAGTCCATAGAGGCTAGAACATCACTACAATACCCTCATAGGCTAAACTTAGGGTTTAGCCATTACGATCTCAAGGTAGATCAACTCTTGTACTCATATTCATCCATATTAATATAGCAGGAAGTAGGGTATTACCTCAATCGAGAGGGCCTGAACCTGGGTAAACATCGTGTCCCCAGCCTCTTGTTACCATCGATCCTTAGACGTATAGTTCGGGACCCCCTACCCGAGATCCGCCGGTTTTGACACCGACATTGGTGCTTTCATTGAGAGTTCCACTATGTCGCCGACGGAAGGACTGATGGATTGCGTCGTCAATAGCAACGGTGACACCGAGGGAATTTCCCCTCCCGGCCAACTCTTCGTGTTCGGCGGCTTCGCGCTTCGTGCCAACACTGAAGGCGACCTTAAGCAGATCAAGAGCTACGCCCCTGGCCATCATGTTAGATTCGGGAGCTTGAACTACGTTGCTGATATCCGCGGAGACTTGATCTTCGCTGGATTCGTGGCAGCGGCAACCTCTCTCTGCCGCCACGATGATCATGACCTAACTCTGTCATCGAATCAGGAAATAGCACCTGCAACGGTTCTGGCATTAGATCCAGACCAGATCGCGTCACCCGAAGATGGGAAGCTCAACCCCACCACGGGAGCCACCGACTCTACGGCGTTGGAGCCACACACGGACTCGACTACGAGCGAGGTCTGTGTTACCGGAACCCCGGACTCAACTCCGGTCTCTGATTCTGAATTGTGCGTAACCGCGCCCTTCAGATCCGATCAGGTGCCTATTGCCGAATTTTGTGCTGCAGATATTTTCCAGCACTCACCCCTTGGCGACATGTTAAGGTCGTTTAGATCTCTCTCCTTGGATGAGAGCACACAGCCGAATTATATCCGGTTCGAACTGGAGGCTGATGGAGAATTTCGTTCCCCACCCACCACCCACTTGGTAGCCACGGTTGAAGATCTGACCGATCTACTTGACTACGCTTCCGAAGACTTCGAAGGGATGGACCTCGAAGCTGAAGTGGATCCAGATCAAAACCGTCCCATAACAGGGCGGTGGAAAGCTACGTCTTCATATGACGTTTACATGACGGATACACCCAAAGAAGTGGAGGGCAACAGCGAAAACAATCCCGTAGAGGACAAGCCCGCCGAAGAACCTCCCAAGTGCCGGCGTCCAAAACAACGAGCTAAATCCCGTAAAGGAAAGGACAGCAACACCGTGACTAATGACGGTGACATTCCGGAACAAGCCAAAGACCCCGCAGACCCAGCGATAGAGCAGGAGGAGCGAGAGGATGGCGAACGGAGTCCGAAGCCGCAATCCGATGACAGCGATGCCGAAGACGGTGACTACGAACCGGTCTCTGAAGAAGAGGCTAGCCTGGATGACGATGAGTATACCGTCCCAGAAGAACCCTCTGAACAAAAACGCTTCCATCGGCGGCTTATAGCCACTGCACGGAGCCTAAAAAAGCAGCAGAGACAGCTTCGAGCTGCACAAGACACGCTCAATGATAGATGGAATGAGGTGCTAGACGCCGAACAGAAACATGGCTTTAACGACCAAACCAAAGGCTATCCTAAGCGCAAGCTGCTGCCTAAATTCGACGACGAGGCCGTTGCGCCCGTCCCACCGAAAAATAACACCGCCGACAAGCCGGGCCGACCACCTCGTGGACGGGACAAAGTCGCTTGCAATGGCGTACACAAGCCCGCACCACCACTCCGTAAAGGAAAGGAAGGTGCGGCCGAAGTCCGAAGACACGATCTACGTGAGGACCTAAACAAAAAAGTTAGCAAGACCAGGTCTATATTCGGACCTAGGGACCGAGCTCCCGCACGGGACGATGGCTGTAAAGCCAATCACACCGGTGACATACCAGTTTGGGGTCAATACCGAACACCACAACCATCGGACATACGCCACAATATAACAAGATACAGAGGAGCTTCACACCCTCTATGCTTCACCAATGAGGTGCTGGGTCATGATTTCTGAGAAGGGTTTAAACCTGTGAACATCGAATCATACGACGGAACGACCGATCCCGCCGTCTGGATAGAAGACTTTATTCTACACATCCACATGGCTCGAGGTGATGATCTCCACGCCATCAAATATTTATCCCTCAAGCTAAAAGGACCAGCTCAACACTGGCTAAACAGCCTCCCAGAGAACTCAATTGGGAGTTGGGAAGAACTTGAGGACACTTTTTGGGCCAATTTCCAAGGGACTTATGTCCGGCCCCCGGACGCTGACGATCTAAGTCACATTATCCAACAACCCGGGGAGTCAGCCCGCAAGCTTTGGAATCGTTTTCTTACTAAGAAGAACCAAATCGTGGACTGCCCGGACGCTGAAGCCTTAGCGGCATTTAATCACAGTATCCGGGACGAAAGGCTGGCCAGACACCTCGGACAGGAAAAGCCAAGGACAATGGAAGCCTTAACCACACTCATGACTCGCTTTTGCGTGGGTGAGGATAGCTGGTTAGCTCATAGCAGCACCAGTGACCCTGGAACATCCAAAGTCAGGGATGGCAATGGAAAGCCACGACGTAACAAAAACAAACGTCGAAACAATTCTGGAAGCCCAGATGATACAGTAGTAAACGCCGGATTCAGTGGCTCCAGACCCGGTCAATGGAAGAAGCCATTTAAAGGCAACAAAGACGATCCGTCAAGTTTGGACAAAATATTAGACAAGCCCTGCCAAATCCATGGCACCCCGGAAAAACCTGCAACCACACCAACCATAACTGTTGGGTTTTCAAGCAGGCCGACAAGCTAAATGCCGAACATAAGGGGAAGGAGCCTCAGAGCGAAGACGAGGATGAACCTCGCCAGCCGAATATAGGGTGACGGAAGAAATTTCCACCGGAAGTCAAAACAGTGAACATGATATATGCCACTCATATCCCAAAGAGGGAGCGCAAGCATGCACTCCGAGATGTCTTTGCCGTTGAGCCTGTTGCCCCCAAATTCAACCCATGGTCAGCCTGTCCAATCACTTTCGATCGCAAGGATCATCCGACTAGTATTTGGCATGGGGGTTCGGCTGCCTTAGTGCTCGACCCAATAATAGATGGATACTATCTAACACGAGTCCTTATGGATGGTGGCAGTAGTCTCAATCTGATATATCAGGACACTGTCCGCAAGATGGGGATCGACCCTTCAAGGATCAAGCCAAGCAGCACGACCTTTTAAGGAGTGATATCGGGCGTTGAAACCCGCTGCACAGGCTCTTTAACACTGGAAGTTGTATTCGGTTCTCCCGACAACTTTTGAAGCGAAGAGCTAATCTTCGACATAGCTCCTTTCCAAAGTGGCTATCACGCTCTACTCGGAAGAACGGCCTTCGCCTGCTTTAATGCAGTCCCGCATTATGTGTTGGGGAACGTAGTATTTTAAAATTTTCCTACGATCACGCAAGATCTATCTACCAGATGCATAGCAACGAGAGGGAAGAGTGTGTCTACGTACCCTTGTAGACCGGAAGCGGAAGCGTCAAGTGACGCGGTTGATGTAGTCGAACTTCTTCGCGATTCAACCGATCAAGCACCGAACATACGGCACCTCCGCGTTCAGCACACGTTCAGCTTGATGACGTCCCACGAGCTCTTGATCCAGTTGAGCTTCACGGGAGAGTTTCGTCAGCACGACGGCGTGGTGACGGATATGATGTATTCACCGGCGCAGGGCTTCGCCTAAGCACCGCGACGGTATGACCGAGGTGTGTTTCTGTGGAGGGGGGCACCGCACACGGCTGGAACAATTCAACTTGTGTGTCTTTGGGTGCCCCCCTGCCCCCGTATATAAAGGAGCAAGGGGGGAGGCCGGCCGGCCCTTGTTTGGTGCGGCTAGGGGTGCAATCCTACTAGGAATAGGATTGCAATCCTATTCCTAGTAGGAACCACCAAAGAAGGAAGAGAGGGAATAGGAAAAGAAGAAGAGGTGGCGACCCCAAACTCTTAGTCCAACTAGGAACCCTAGGTGGGGCGCCGGCCAGCCCTATGGGCTGCCTCTCTCTTTTCCATAAGGCCCACTATGGACCATCCCCCTTCGTAGGGGGTTCCGGTAACCCCCTCCGGCAATCCCGGTAAATCCGAAACTTTTCCGGTATACTTCCGGTGTCCGAATATAGTCGTCCAATATATCAATCTTTATGTCTCGGACATTCCGAGACTCCTCGTCATGTCCGTGATCTCATCCGGGACTCCGAACTACCTTCGGTACATCAATACTCATAAACTCATAATACCGATCGTCATCAAACGTTAAGCGTGCGGACCCTACGGGTTCGAGAACTATGTAGACATGACCGAGACTCATCTCCGGTCAATAACCAATAGCGGAACCTGGATGTTCATATTGGCTCCTACATATTCTACGAAGATCTTTTATCTGTCAGAACTGCATAACAACATACGTTTGTTCCTTTTGTCAACGGTATGTTACTTGCCCGAGATTCGATCGTCGGTATCTCTATACCTAGTTCAATCTCGTTACCGGCAAGTCTCTTTACTCGTTCCGTAACACATCATCTCGTGACTAACTCATTAGTCTTTTGCTTGCAAGGCTTATTGTGATGTGTGTTACCGAGAGGGCCCAGAGATACCTCTCCGACACTCGGAGTGACAAATCCTAATCTTGATCTATGCCAACACCACGAATACTTTTGGAGACACCTGAGCATCTTTATGATCACCCAGTTACGTTGTGACGTTTGATAGCACACAAGGTGTTCCTACGGTATTCGGGAGTTGCATAATCTCATAGTCATAGGAACATGTATAAGTCATGAAGAAAGCAATAGCAGTAAAACTAAACGATCATAGTGCTATGCTAACGGATGGGTCTTGTCCATCACATCATTCTCCTAATGATGTGATCCCGTTGATCAAATGACAACTCATGTCTATGGCTAGGAAACATAACCATCTTTGATCAATGAGCTAGTCTAGTAGAGGCATACTAGGGACACTCTGTTTTGTCTATGTATTCACACATGTACTAAGTTTCCGGTTAATACAATTCTAGCATGAATAATAAACATTTATCATGATATAAGGAAATAAATAATAACTTTATTATTGCCTCTAGGGCATATTTCCTTCAGTGTCCCACTTGCACTAGAGTCAATAATCTAGCTCACATCGCCATGTGATTTAATACCGATAGTTCACATCGTTATGTGAATAACACCCATAGTTCACATCGCCATGTGACCAATACCCAAAGGGTTTACTAGAGTCAATAATCTAGTTCACATCGCTATGTGATTAATACCCAAGAGTAATAAGGTGTGATCATGTTTTGCTTATGAGAGAAGTTTAGTCAACGGGTCTGTCACATTCAGATCCGTATGTATTTCGCAAATTTCTATGTCTACAATGCTCTGCATGGAGCTACTCTAGCTAATTGCTCCCACTTTCAATACGCATCAAGATTGATACTTAGAGTCATCTGGATTTAGTGTCAAAGCTTGCATCGGCGTAAACCTTTACGACGAACTCTTTATCACCTCCATAATCGAGAAACATTTCCTTAGTCATCCAGTTACTAAGGATAATTTTGACCGCTGTACAGTGATCTACTCCTGGATCACTATTGTATCCCCTTGACAAACTCATGGCAAGGTACACAACATGTTTGGTACACAGCATGGCATACTTTATAGAACCTATGGCTGAGGCATAGGGAATGACTTTCATTCTCTCTATATTTTTTTTGCCGTGGTCTGGCTTTGAGTCTTACTCAACTTCACGCCTTACAAGTCAGGCAAGAACTCCTTCTTTGACTGATCCATTTTGAACTTCTTCAAAATCTTATCAAGGTATGTGCTTTGTGAAAGTCCTATTAAGCGTCTTGATCTATCTCTATAGATCTTGATGCCTAATATATAAGCAGCTTCACCAAGGTCTTTCTTTGAAAAACTCCTTTATGCTTTCCAGAAAATTCTACATCATTTCCGATCGACAACATATCATTCACATATACTCATCAGAAAGGTTGTAGTGCTCCCACTCACTTTCTTGTAAATACAGGCTTCACCGCAAGTCTGTATAAATCTATATGCTTTGATCAACTTATCAAAGCGTATATTCCAACTCCGAGATGCTTGCACCAGTCCATAGATGGATCGCTGGAGCTTGTACATTTTGTTAGCACCTTTAGGATTGACAAAACCTTCTGGTTGCATCATATACAAGTCTTCTTTAATAAATCCATTAAAGAATGCAGTTTTGTTATCCATTTGCCAGATTTCATAAAATGCGGCAATTGCTAACATGATTCAGACAGACTTAAGCATCGCTACGGGTGAGAAAGTCTCATCGTAGTCAACTCCTTGAACTTGTTGAAAAACTTTCGCAACAAGTCGAGCTTTGTAAACAGTAACATTACCGTCAGTGTCAGTCTTCCTCTTGAAGATCCATTTATTTTTGATGGCTTGCTGATCATTGGGCAAGTCAACCAAAGTCCACACTTTGTTCTCATACATGGATCCCATCTCAGATTTCATGGCCTCAAGTCATTTTGCGGAATATGGGCTCATCATCGCTTCCTCATAGTTCGTAGGTTCATCATGGTCTAGTAACATGGTTTCTAGAACTGGGTTGCCGTACCACTCTGGTGCGGAACGTACTCTGGTTGATCTACGACGTTCAGCAGAAACTTGATCCAAAGTTTCATGATCATCATCATTAACTTCCTCACTGATTGGTGTAGGAATCACTGGAACAATTTTCTGTGATGTACTACTTTCCAATCCGGGAGAAGGTACAATTACATCATCAAGTTCTACTTTCCTCCCACTCACTTCTTTCGAGAGAAACTCCTTCTCTAGAAAGGATCCACTCTTAGCAACAAAGACCTTGCCTTCGGATCTGTGATATAAGGTGTACCCAACAATTTCTTTTGGGTATCCTATGAAGATTTATTTCTCCGATTTGGGTTCGAGCTTATCATGTTGAAACTTTTTTCACATAAGCATTGCAGTCCCAAACTTAAAAAAAAATGACAGCTTAGGTTTCTCGTCAAACCACAGTTCATACGGTGTCATCTCCACCGATTTAGATGGTGCCCTATTTAACGTGAATGTAGCTGTCTCTAATGCATAACCCCAAAAGCGATAGTGTTAGATCGGTAAGAGACATCATCGATCGCACCATATCTAATAAAGTACGGTTATGACGTTCGGACACACCATTACACTGTGGTGTTCCAGGTGGCGTGAGTAGTGAAACTATTTCACATTGTTTTTACAGAAGGCCAAACTCGCTAACTTAAATATTTTATCTCTACGATCATATCGTAGAAACTCTTATTTTCTTGTTGCGATGATTCTCCACTTCACTCTGAAATTCTTTGAACTTTTCAAATGTTTCAAACTTGTGCTTCATTAAGTAGATATACCCATATCTGCTCAAATCATCAGTGAAGGTCAGAAAATAACGATACCCGCCGCGAGCTTCAACACTCATTGGCCCACATACATCAGTATGTATGATTTCCAACAAATCTGTTGCTCGCTCCATAGTTCCGGAGAACGGAGTTTTAGTCATCTTGCCCATGAGGCATGGTTCGCAAGCACCAAGTGATTCATAATCAAGTGATTCCAAAAGTCCATCACTATGGAGTTTCTTCATGCGCTTTACACCAATATGACCTAAACGGCAGTGCCACAAATAAGTTGCACTATCATTATTAACCTTGCATCTTTTGGCTTCAATATTATGAATATGTGTATCACCACGATCGGGATCCAACAAACTATTTTCATTGGGTGTATGACCATTGAAGGTTTTATTCATGTAAACAGAATAACAATTATTCTATGACTTTAAATGAATAACCGTATTGCAACAAATATGATCAAATCATATTCATGCTCAACGCAAATGCCAAATAACATTTATTTAGGTTTTACACTAATCCCGAAAGTATAGGGAGTGTGCGATGATGATCATATCAATCTTGGAACCACTTCCAACACACATCATCACTTCACCTTTAACTAGTCTCTGTTCATTCTGCAATTCTCGTTTCGAGTTAGTAATTTTAGCAACTGAACTGGTATCAAATACCCAGGGGTTGCTATGAACACTAGTAAAGTACACATCAATAATCTGTATATCAAAATATACCTTTGTTCACTTTGCCAACCTTCTTATCCGCCAAGTATCTAGGGCAGTTCCACTTCCAGTGACCATTTCCTTTGCAGTAGAAGCACTTAGTTTCAGGCTTGAGTTTTAGCTTTGGGTTTCTTCACGGGAGTGACAACTTGCTTGTCATTCTTCTTGAAGTTCCCCTTCTATCCCTTTGCCCTTTACTTGAAACAAGTGGTCTTGTTAACCATCAATACTTGATGCTTTTTCATGATCTCTACCTTCGCCGACTTCAACATCGCGAAGAGCTCGGGAATTCCTTTCGTCATCCCTTGCATATTATAGTTCATCACAAAGTTCTACTAACTTGGTGATAGTGACTAGAGAACTTTGTCAATTACTATCTTATCTGGAAGATTAACTCCCACTTGATTCAAGTAATTGTAGTACCCAGACAATCTGAGCACATGCTCACTGGTTGAGCTATTCTCCTCCATCTTGTAGGCAAAGTACTGTCAGAAGTCTTATACCTCTCGACACGGGCATGAGTATGAAATACTAATTTCAACTCTTGGAACATCTTATATGCTCCGTGGCGTTCAAAACGTTTTTGAAGTCCCGGTTCTAAGCCGTAAAGCATGGTGCACTTAAACTATCAAGTAGTCATCATACCGAGCTTTTGTCAAAACGTTCATAACGTATACATCTGCTCCTGCAATAGGTCTGTCACCTAGCGGTGCATCAATGACATAATTCTTCTATGCAGCAATGGGGATAATCCTCAGATCACGGAACAATTCCGCATCATTGCTACTAACATCTTTCAACTTAGTTTTCTCTAGGAACATATAAAAAAACGGGGAGCAACATCGCGAGCTACAACATAGATATGCTAATACTACCAGGACTAAGTTCATGATAAATTAAAGTTCAATTTAATCATATTACTTAAGAACTCCCACTTAGATAGACATCCCTACGGTCATCTAAATGATCACGTGATCCAAATCAACTAGACCATGTCCGATCATCACGTGAGATGGAGTAGTGTCAATGGTGAACATCTTATGTTGATCATATCTACTATATGATTCACGCTCAACCTTTCGGTCTCCAGTGTTCCGAGGCCATATCTGCATATGCTAGGCTCGTCAAGTTTAACCCGAGTATTCTGCGTGTGCAAAACTGGCTTACACCCGTTGTATTTGAACGTAGAGCTTATCACACCCGATCATCACGTGGTGTCTCGGCACGACGAACTTTCGCAATGGTGCATACTCAGGGAGAACACTTATACCTTGAAATCTAGTAAGGGATCATCTTATAATGCTACCGTCGTTCTAAGCAAAATAAGAAGCATAATAAGATAAACATCACATGCAATCAAAATATGTGACATGATATGGCCATCATCATCTTGTGCTTTTGATCTCCATCTCAAAAGCACCGTCATGATCACCTTCGTCACCGGCGCGACACCTTGATCTCCATCGTAGCATCGTTGTCGTCTCGCCAACTATTGCTTCTACGACTATCGCTACCGTTTAGTGATAAAGTAAAGCAATTACATGGCGATTGCATTTCATACAATAAAGCGACAACCATATGGCTCCTGCCAGTTGCCGATAACATTACAAAACATGATCATCTCATACAAAACCGTATAACTCATCATGTCTTGACCATATCACATCACAACATGCCCTGCAAAAACAAGTTAGACGTCCTCTACTTTGTTGTTGCAAGTTTTACGTGGCTGCTACGGGCTTTAGCAAGAACCGTTCTTACCTACGCATACAAAACCACAACGATGTTTCGTCAAGTATGTGCTGTTTTAACCTTCACAAGGACCGGGCGTAGCCACACTTGATTCAGCTAAAGTAAGAGAGACAGACACCCGCCAGTCACCTTTAAGCAACGAGTGCTCGTAACGGTGAAACCAGTCTCGCGTAAGCGTACGCGTAATGTCGGTCCGGGCCGCTTCATCTCACAATACCGCCGAAGCAAAGTATGACATGCTGGTAAGCAGTATGACTAGTATCGTCCACAACTCATTGTGTTCTACTCGTGCATATCATCTACGCATAGACCTGGCTCTGATGCCACTGTTGGGGAACGTAGTATTTTAAAATTTTCCTACGATCACGCAAGATCTATCTACCAGATGCATAGCAACGAGAGGGAAGAGTGTGTCTACGTACCCTCGTAGACCGGAAGCGGAAGCGTCAAGTGACGCGGTTGATGTAGTCGAACTTCTTCGCGATTCAACCGATCAAGCACCGAACGTACGGCACCTCCGCGTTCAGCACACGTTCAGCTTGATGACGTCCCACGAGCTCTTGATCCAGTTGAGCTTCACGGGAGAGTTTCGTCAGCACGACGGCGTGGTGACGGATATGATGTATTCACCGGCGCAGGGCTTCGTCTAAGCACTGCAACGGTATGACCGAGGTGTGTTTCTGTGGAGGGGGGCACCGCACACGGCTAGAACAATTCAACTTGTGTGTCCTAGGGTGCCCCCTGCCCCCGTATATAAAGGAGCAAGGGAGAGGCCGGCCCTAGAGGGGGCGCGCCAAGTGTGGGGAGGGGGAAGGAATAGGGGGCTGCACCCCTTGTCCAATTCGGACCAGAGGGGGGGCACGCGCCTCCTTCCTTTTGGCCTTTCTCCTCTATTCCCGTATGGCCCAATAAGGCCCATATACTCCGAAAAATACCCGAATCACTCGGAACCTTTCCGATGTCCGAATATAGTCGTCCAATATATCGATCTTTACGTCTCGACCATTTCGAGACTCCTCGTCATGTCCCCGGTCTCATCCGGGACTCCAAACTCCTTCGGTACATCAAAACTCATAAACTCATAATACCGATCGTCATCAAACGTTAAGCGTGCGGACCCTACGGGTTCGAGAACTATGTAGACATGACCGAGACTCATCTCCGGTCAATAACCAATAGCGGAACCTGGATGCTCATATTGGTTCCTACATATTCTACGAAGATCTTTATCGGTCAAACCGCATAACAACATACGTTGTTCCTTTTGTCATCGGTATGTTACTTGCCCGAGATTCGATCGTCGGTATCTCTATACCTAGTTCAATCTCGTTACCGGCAAGTCTCTTTACTCGTTCCATAACACATTATCTCGTGACTAACTCATTAGTCTTTTGCTTGCAAGGCTTATTATGATGTGTGTTACCGAGAGGGCCCAGAGATACCTCTCCGACACTCGGAGTGACAAATCCTAATCTTGATCTATGCCAACACCACGAATACTTTCGGAGACACCTATAGAGCATCTTTATGATCACCCAGTTACGTTGTGACGTTTGATAGCACACAAGCTGTTCCTACGGTATTCAGGAGTTGCATAATCTCATAGTCATAGGAACATGTATAAGTCATGAAGAAAGCAATAGCAGTAAAACTAAACGATCATAGTGCTATGCTAACGGATGGGTCTTGTCCATCACATCATTCTCCTAATGATGTGATCCCGTTGATTAAATGACAACTCATGTCTATGGCTAGGAAACATAACCATCTTTGATCAATGAGCTAGTCTAGTAGAGGCATACTAGGGACATACTGTTTTGTCTATGTATTCACACATGTACTAAGTTTCCGGTTAATACAATTCTAGCATGAATAAAAGACATTTATCATGATATAAGGAAATACAAATAATCATCTTTATTATTGCCTCTAGGGCATATTTCCTTCACGATCATCACGTGAGATGGAGTAGTTTCAATGGTGAACATCTTATGTTGATCATATCTACTATATGATTCATGCTCGACCTTTCGGTCTCCAGTGTTCCAAGGCCATATCTGCATATGCTAGGCTCGTCAAGTTTAACCCGAGTATTCTGCGTGTGCAAAACAGGCTTGCACCCGTTGTATTTGAACGTAGAGCTTTTCACACCCGATCATCACGTGGTGTCTCGGCACGACGAACTTTCGCAACGGTGCATACACAGTTAGAACACTTATACCTTGAAATTTAGTAAGGGATCATCTTATAATGCTACCGTCGTTCTAAGCAAAATAAGAAGCATAATAAGATAAACATCACATGCAATCAAAATATGTGACATGATATGGCCATCATCATCTTGTGCTTTTGATCTCCATCTCCAAAGCACCTTCATGATAACCTTCGTCACCGGCGCGACACCTTGATCTCCATCGTAGCATCGTTGTCGTCTCGCCAACTATTGCTTCTACGACTATCGCTACCTCTTAGTGATAAAGTAAAGCAATTACATGGCGATTTCATTTCATACAATAAAGCGACAACCATATGGCTCCTGCCAGTTGCCGATAACATTACAAAACATGATCATCTCATACAAAACCGTATAACTCATCATGTCTTGACCATATCACATCACAACATGCCCTGCAAAAACAAGTTAGACGTCCTCTACTTTGTTGTTGCAAGTTTTACGTGGCTGCTACGGGCTTAGCAAGAATCGTTCTTACCTACGCATACAAAACCACAACGATGTTTCGTCAAGTATGTGCTGTTTTAACCTTCACAAGGACCGGGCGTAGCCACACTTGATTCAGCTAAAGTGAGAGAGACAGACACCCGCCAGTCACCTTTAAGCAACGAGTGCTCATAACGGTGAAACCAGTCTCGCGTAAGCGTACGCGTAATGTCGGTCCGGGCCGCTTCATCTCACAATACCGCCGAAGCAAAGTATGACATGCTGGTAAGCAGTATGACTAGTATCGCCCACAACTCATTGTGTTCTACTCGTGCATATCATCTACGCATAGACCTGGCTCATGATGCCACTATTGGGGAACGTAGTATTTTAAAATTTTCCTACGATCACGCAAGATCTATCTACCAGATGCATAGCAACGAGAGGGAAGAGTGTGTCTACGTACCCTTGTAGACCGGAAGCGGAAGCGTCAAGTGACGTGGTTGATGTAGTCGAACTTCTTCGCGATTCAACCGATCAAGCACCGAACGTACGGCACCTCCGCGTTCAGCACACGTTCAGCTTGATGACGTCCCACGAGCTCTTGATCCAGTTGAGCTTCACGGGAGAGTTTCGTCAGCACGACGGCGTGGTGACGGATATGATGTATTCACCGGCGCAGGGCTTCGCCTAAGCACCGCGACGGTATGACCGAGGTGTGTTTCTGTGGAGGGGGGCACCGCACACGGCTGGAACAATTCAACTTGTGTGTCTTTGGGTGCCCCCCTGCCCCCGTATATAAAAAGCAAGGGGGGAGGCCGACCGGCCCTTGTTTGGTGCGGCTAGGGGTGCAATCCTACTAGGAATAGGATTGCAATCCTATTCCTAGTAGGAACCACCAAAGAAGGAAGAGAGGGAATAGGAAAAGAAGAAGAGGTGGCGACCCCAAACTCCTAGTCCAACTAGGAACCCTAGGTGGGGCGCCGGCCAGCCCTATGGGCTGCCTCTCTCTTTTCCATAAGGCCCACTACGGACCATCCCCCTTCGTAGGGGGTTCCGGTAACCCCCTCCGGCAATCCTGTTAAATCCGAAACTTTTCCGGTATACTTCCGGTGTCCGAATATAGTCGTCCAATATATCAATCTTTATGTCTCGGACATTCCGAGACTCCTCGTCATGTCCGTGATCTCATCCGGGACTCCGAACTACCTTCGGTACATCAATACTCATAAACTCATAATACCGATCGTCATCAAACGTTAAGCGTGCGGACCCTACGGGTTCGAGAACTATGTAGACATGACCGAGACTCATCTCCGGTCAATAACCAATAGCGGAACCTGGATGTTCATATTGGCTCCTACATATTCTACGAAGATCTTTTATCGGTCAGAACCGCATAACAACATACGTTTGTTCCTTTTGTCAACGGTATGTTACTTGCCCGAGATTCGATCGTCGGTATCTCTATACCTAGTTCAATCTCGTTACCGGCAAGTCTCTTTACTCGTTCCGTAACACATCATCTCGTGACTAACTCATTAGTCTTTTGCTTGCAAGGCTTATTGTGATGTGTGTTACCGAGAGGGCCCAGAGATACCTCTCCGACACTCGGAGTGACAAATCCTAATCTTGATCTATGCCAACACCACGAATACTTTTGGAGACACCTGTAGAGCATCTTTATGATCACCCAGTTACGTTGTGACGTTTGATAGCACACAAGGTGTTCCTACGGTATTCGGGAGTTGCATAATCTCATAGTCATAGGAACATGTATAAGTCATGAAGAAAGCAATAGCAGTAAAACTAAACGATCATAGTGCTATGCTAACGGATGGGTCTTGTCCATCACATCTTTCTCCTAATGATGTGATCCCGTTGATCAAATGACAACTCATGTCTATGGCTAGGAAACATAACCATCTTTGATCAATGAGCTAGTCTAGTAGAGGCATACTAGGGACACTCTGTTTTGTCTATGTATTCACACATGTACTAAGTTTCCGGTTAATACAATTCTAGCATGAATAATAAACATTTATCATGATATAAGGAAATAAATAATAACTTTATTATTGCCTCTAGGGCATATTTCCTTCATTATGCCTATCTAAAGCTTAAAATGCCTGGACCACGTGGCGTTATCACGGTCAATGGAAATATGGAGCGCTCTCTCCGTATGGAGGAGGACACCGCGGCCTTGGCAGCCGAAGTCCAATGCGGCCTATTCAAGCCGGATAATTTACCAATAGCGGACGTAACTAAACGTGTCTGGCAAACGCCTCAGTGCGGCAACTCAGATGAACCTGAGCAAGATTGACAGCTACGCCCTGATACGTCCAAAACATATCTATAATTTCTGCTTGCTCCATGCCTCTTTTGGGTGATATTGCTATGATATTTATACACTTCCATACACTTTTGATCATATTTGGACTAACCTATTAACTCAGTGCACCCCAGTGCCAGTTTCTGTTTTCTGCTGTTTTTGTATTTCAGGTTTTCCCGTCACGTAAACTGCCAGAAAAATCCCGGAAAAATTATATAAAAAATCAGCGTTCCAGAAGCTTCCCGGCAGCCAAAGTAGAGCCGGAGGGGGGCCACCAGGGCTCCAGGCGCCCTGGTGGCGCGGCCCCCCTCCTGGCCGCGCCGGGGGGGGGGGCGCCTGGGCCCCCCCGACCTCCGCTGATGCCCCCCTTTCGCATATATTTAACATGCGTCCCGAAACCCTCGAGACGGGAACCCTTTTTCGCGATCTCATCTCTGTTCCGCCACCGCCGCGCTTCCAAGATCGGGAGCACCAGGAGAACTCTTCCCGGCACCCTGCCGGAGGGGAGGATCACCACCGGGAGCTTCTCCACCACCATGGACGCCTCCCGGATGAGTTGTGAGTAGTCTCCCTTGGACCATGGGTCCATGACCAGTAGCTATGTGATGTTCTCCTCCCGTTCTTGTGCTTCACTAATTAGTCCTCGTGAGCTGCCCTACATGATCGAGGCACAAATGTAATCCTTATGCTGTTGCTATGATGAGTTTGCTGGGATCCGATGGATTGTGAGATTATGTTCAGATTGTGTTTGAGTAATATATTTTATCTACCTCTTTTATATTTATGTTCGTAAGTAATTCTTGCATGTTCTCCGTTGTTATTTATTGCTTTGGCCAAGTAGTAGGTAGTGACTCCAAGAGGGAACATTATGCTTGATTGTGGGTTCATGCCCCTCGATGACTAGCTTGAGTGACAGAAACATGAGTCTAGGGGATGTGCTGTTGCCACAAGGGGGAAAACAACGGTGCTTGTGCCCGCGGGTGCAAGGATTGTTTACTTTACGCAAAGTTCTTTTAATGCAGTTGTCTGTTGCTTTGAGTTTACACTATGGGTGGGACTCACATCTTAATACCAGCGAGATGTTCTGGATAGATATCTCAAGGTGGATGATTAGTAGTAGATGCAGATGGATTTCGGTCTACTTGCCTTGGCGTACCGCCCATGCTTTGAACCTCTACCTTTCTTGCAATATAGTTAGCATTGGTTTGCGCACATAATTCTGTCAATTGCCCAGCTGTAATTCGTTTACCTCACATAGCCGTTTTATCGTCTTTTGGGAGAGAGACATCACTAGTGAACATCATGGGACTCCAGTCCATTCTACCATCATTGATCACATCCGCTATTTACTTTCCGCTTTTTACTTACTATTGCAGCAATACCTATCACTATTATCACTTGTGTTTGATCCTTTGTAAATGACAAGGCCGGAGGGATTGACAACCTCTCTGTACTCGTTGGGAGCAAAGTTATTTGTATCTGTGTGCAGGTCCACGTTGATTGCTAATATCTGGCGCCGTTAGCAGTTGACACCTTCTTGTTGAAACTAGGAGTCTCAGGGAAATCGATCCTTGGTATCTTTGCCAAGGGAAAACTTCCGCTACACTGCATCTCAAACCTTCCACTTGGGGTAACCAACGAGGGGCGAGAAGCCATCAAGCAAAGTTTTCTGGCGCCGTTGCCGGGGACTCCACTCTTCAGGATAGGGGAGTTGCACGCTATCTTTTACCTTTGCTTTTTAGTCTTGTTAGTTTACCTTTCAGTTTTTGCTTTAGTATCTTTTATCGAAAATCACAAAAATAGTTATCTTGCTTGCTTGCTGCTATGGGTTCCACCGATAACACCAAGTTGTGTGACTTCACTAGTCACAACAACGATGACTTTATCTGCACACCTATAACTACACCTGCCACTTCAGCACCTTCATATGAAATTAAACCTGCTTTACTGAATCTAGTCATGAAAGATCAATTCTCCGGTGCTGGATATGATGCTGCCTTACACTTGAACAACTTTGTTGAACTTTGTGATATGCAAAAGTACCGAGAAGTAGATGGTGATATTGTCAAGCTTAAGCTTTTTCCTTTCTCCTTGAGAGGAGGAGCTAAAATTTGGTTTGAGTCTTTGCCTAGAAATAACATAGATTCATGGGACAAGTGCAAAGATGCTTTTATTGGAAAATACTATCCACCTGCTAAAATTATCCAACTAAGGAGTAACATAATGAATTTTAAACAATTGGATAATGAACACGTTGCCCAAGCTTGGGAACGTATGAAATCTCTTATCAAGAACTACCCTACTCATGGTTTGACTACTTGGATGGTTATCCAAACTTTTTATGCAGGCTTGAACTTTACCTCGCGGAACTTGTTAGATTCGGCCGCGGGAGGAACTTTTATGTCAACTACACTTGGTGCTGCCACAAAGCTTCTCGATGAGATGATGACCAACTATTCCCAATGGCACACCGAACGGGCTCCAACAGGTAGGAAGGTAAACTCTGTCGAGGAGATTTCCTCCCTAAATGAAAAAGTTGACTTGATTATGTCTCTACTTTCGAAGCAATCTTCTGTTGATCCTCGTGATGTTCCTTTAAATTCTTTGATTGCTCAAGAACTAGTAGATGTGAACTTTATCTCTAGAAACAATTTTAATAACAATGCTTATAGGAGTAATTTTGGTAGCAATCCTAGACCGTTCCCCTCTAATTCTTATGGGAACAACAATGCTTATCCTAGCACCAAGAACTCCACTACTGAACTAGAGATTATGCTTAAAGATTTCATCACTACCCAAAAAGCTTTTAATAAGAGTGTAGAAGAAAAACTAAACAAACTAGATGATCTCTCTTCGAAGGTAGACAATTTAGCCAATGAGGTTGAATTACTTAAAATTAGAACTTCTCCTCTTGAGGAGAGGAAGGTCACTCCTATGAATGCTATTCAAGTGCAAATTAATGAAAATATTAGGATGATGGCTAAACTTAAAGAGAGATGGGCTAGAGAAAGGGAGGAGGAAGATAGAATTAAAAGCCTTCCTACCCACCACACTGTTGCTACTATCCAAGTTGTTGAGGATATCCAAACTCTTAGCACCCAATGCACTCCTGGTCCCATTAGACCTATTAATTAATGGTGATGCTATGACTATAGAAACTACCAAACAAATGAACCTAAAGGACACCACTACCACCTTACTTGATAGTAGTGACCTTGATTTTGATAATTGCACTCTTACCAAAGTTATTGATTTCCTTCACAAGATGTCTAGAGATCCCCGCACTAGCACGCTTAACCTTGCCTTCACAGAGCATATCACTAATGCTCTTATCAAAGCTAGGGAGGAGAAACTTAGAGTAGAAGCCTCCATACCTAGAAAGCTAGAAGATGGTTGGGATCCTATGATTAAAATTAAGTTGAATAACTTCTCTTGCTATGCTTTATGTGATGTTGGTGTTAGTACCTCTGTTATGCCAAAAATAATATATGATATGCTTAAATTGAAACCTTTTGATTCTTGTTCTTTTGGTGTTCGTCTCGTTGATTCTTCCATAAAGAAACCTTTGGGGAGGATCGACGATGTTCTTATCATTGTCAATGACAATTACGTTCCCGTTGATTTTACTATTATGGACATTGAATGTGAACCTTCGTGTCCAATTATTTTGGGACGTCCTTTTCTACGCACCGTTGGTGCTATCATTGACATGAAAGAGGGGAATATAAAATTCCAATTTCCTCTCAAGAAAGGGATGGAACACTTCCCTCGAAAGAATATTAAGTTACCTTTTGAGTCCGTTATACGGGCTAGCTATTCTTTTACTCTTGATAAGACTTGATTTCTTTGCATTATGCCTAGCTTAAAGGCATAAAAGAAAGCGCTTTTGGGAGGCAGCCCACATGAATAAATTTTCTTTTTCTTTTGTTGTGTCTTGATGTTGTTACTACAGTAGCATCATCATTGTATCTTTACTTTTCAATTTTGTGCCAAGTGTAGCCTCTGATTGCAAGAAATTCAAAAGTTGTGACGTGCTGTCCAGGAAACAGATTCTGTCCTTGGATAGAAAAATTCGTATAAAATCACCAGATCATCTTTTTGGTCTGAATTTTTTCGACAGCGTGCTCTATATAATTGTCTTTCGTGCGTATGTTTTGAGTTTTTTGATTAGAGTTGCAGAAGTGCCCCGAAAAAATCATTTACTACCTGCTGTTCTGTTTTTCACAGATTCTGTCCTGTTTTGCCTTTCCTTCATTTTGCAAACCTAGAGCTTGCTTTTTCTTTGCAAAAACCTTTTGGCAATCTTGAGAAACAGTAGACCTTCAAGAATATCCTTATTTCCAGCAAGGAACAATTATTTTATTATGGGTACTAACCTCGCTAATCAGATTATGATGAGTTATGTATGAAGGGAGTTTTCAAGTGTGCGAGGGAAGATGGTAAAAAGGTTCAGGAGTGTCAAACGCTCAAGCTTGGGGATGCCCCCATGCACCCCCAAGAAATATTCAAGGAGACTCAAGCGTCTAAGCTTGGGGATGCCCCCGTGCATCCCCTTCTCCATCAACATTATCAGTTCATCTTTCGTTCCACTATATTTTTATCACTTCATGTGTTATGTGCTATGCTTGGAGCGTCTTGCTTTTAGTTTTCCTTAGCTTTTCATAACGAGTCGGAACTCAGCTTTCTTTATGTGGGAGAGAAACACGCTCCACTTCTACCTAGAACATAACATAGAATTTTCATGTCTATCTTTGCTGTGTGTGTTCTTTGTCTTTTAATAGCTACTACATGTTCAGCTCTTAGTATTCATGCTTATCTTTCTAAAGAGCTTTTGTTTAGTTGGTTGCTTGAACTCTCTTTATTTATCATGATTATCTTATTAAGAGAGTTTGCTTCCGTTGCATTGGTTGATATGTCTATGATAAAGATGCTACATGCATAATGGCGCTTAGTAGTTCATATTTTCTTATGGTTAGTCTCAAATAGCTGGGGGGTTCCCAATGTGTTATTGGAGTACCAACATGATTTGTTTGCCTATGATGTGGTATGGTTTAGTAATATCTTCCTTCAAGAATTTATTTTGATTGACTTGGCGTATGCTCACGCATATTTAAGACTGTAAAGAAAGTCTGTCAAGCCTTGATGATCTTTTATTTCTGAGTAGCGATATAACTTCCATGCCTGATTCAATGTTGCTTTGTCGCTCTGCATGATTATGACCGTCATTGCTCTCTTAGTTGGTCGCTCCCAGTCTTTTGCTAACCTTCGCCTGTACTAAGCGGACTGACTGCTTGTGCATCCAAAATGTTTTAAACCAGTTATGCCATATGAGTCCACCATACCTTCCTATACATGGTATTTACCTGCCATTCCTAACGAAGACTTTCATGTACCATCTCGAAATTATTCAAAAAAAGCATTTCTGTTTTGTTCCTCTGTTTTAAGTTCATGAGGAAGTAGTAGTTAATTCATGATCTTTTTAAGTTGGACAAGCTTCACCCCGGGATTGCATGTTGTCGGGGAAACTGATCGCCCACGAACACCTATGGGACCGGAGCCCCTTTTCGGTACGGCAAGGGAGCGGAGGGAGCACAAAGAGCAGATCGGGACGGGCACGCGAGCAGTTTACCCAGGTTCGGGCCGCACGGATGCGTAAAACCCTACTCCTGCCTTGGTTGTATTGAGTTCTTGAGCTCGGGAGCAAGAAGATCTACAGTAACAGCTGCACCAAGCGTGAGAGTGATCAAGTTTCGGAACCCCCTCTACGTTGTGCATGGGCCTCCTTTTATAGCTCAAAGGGGTCAACGACAGGTGTCAACGTAGACGAGGGTAAAAGCGTAAAATTGGTGGTGGTTGTAACAGTGCATGAACAGTGTATGCACAGTGATCTATACCTAACCCTGACGATGGGGGACAAGGGCATTGAATGCCCGTCGCCGTCGCCCCCAAACAGTGCAAAAAGCGTCCATCCGGGCGTCCCCGTTTGCCACGACGGTGGCCTCGTCATCGTGGCTTGCCACCGTGTACCCTAGGCTGCACAGCTATCTGCCACGTGCCCCAGGAAGGTCCCCAGGGCGACGCGTGGCCAGATGAGCTGGAGCGTAGGCACACAGTGCAAGCTTGCCGCGGCAAGCGGCTTGCCGCGGTCGCTACCTTGCCGCGCCCGGAAGCTTGCCGCTCTCCGGGCCTTGCCGGGGCGCGCGACGCGCCACGGCGAGTCTTCTGAAATGCCGTTATTTGGCCTTCCTGGCAAGTTCCTCTTGCCAGGGTCTTGTGCTAATAGGGTGGTCTTGGGCTTGGAGCAGCCTTCACGGCAAGCTCCTCTTGCCGGGGCCTTGTTCTTCTGACTTGTATACTTTGTTCTTGAATGGTTCTAAAGGATCCAGAGCGGGCCTTGGCGGGCGCGTGGCAAGCCCAGCCACGGGGTGCTGCTACTGCCCGTGCACAAGTCGGGATACTAAGGTACCCCTACTTTAGTACACCGACAGGAGCCCCCAGGCCTGGGCCACACACGGTGCCGAACGCTGTTGGGCCAGGCCCAAAACAGTGCACGGGCACACGCGGTCCACGGCGCGCCGCATCCCACTCCGTATCCGCCGCAGCCCTCCCTAACGGCACGCGTCGATTGCGGCGTCGTGGGAGAGATCGTGGCCTGTTTCTTTAATGGAAAAATGCGGAACGTCCCCCACTTCCCCCTTAAAAGCAGAGGAAACAGGGGCAGTTTCCCCCCATCGCTTCATTGCGTCTTCAACCTCCAGAAACCCCCGCCGCTCTCCACGTCCCCAAAGGTCGAGAGAGAGAGAGACGAGCTTCACCCCCCATCTTCCGCCGCCGCCAGCCTCCCCAGCGCCGTCGGCCCCATTCGCCGTCCCCGCCATGGCCCCGAAGAGCGACAAGTCGAAGAGCGCGAAGTCCGACAAGGCGGCGAAGCTAGCAGCAATGCGGAAGAGGATGGTGGTCTTCCCGCCGAGGCTCGGCGCGAGGGAGCTGAGGGACAAGTATTACCTGTTCTGGGCGAGGGAGACGAAGGCTCACCCGCGCACCAGAGTCCTCCCTGCCGAAGCCTGCGACATGTATCCGGGAGGTTACTACTACTTTGCTCTGTTCTTCCACTGTGGTCTTTGTCCTCCGTACTCCGAGTTTTTCTGCGACGTGATGAACACGTACGAATTCCATCTCCTAGATTTCACCCCGAACGCCGTCCTTACGATGGCCGTTTTCGCACATCTGTGCGAAAACTTTGTCGGGGTCCACCCCAACGTAGCCCTCTTCTGCCACTTCTTCACACCTAGAGTAGAGTCTGGGTCCCCACTCTCCGGTGGCATCTCTTGGATCTTCAGGCTCAACAAGAAAGAGGCGTACTTGACTGGAGAGCTCCGCGGCAAGTGGGAGGAGTGGAGGGCCGATTGGTGCTGGGTTATGGAGGACGAACCTCAGCAATTTACCTCGCCGCGCCGAGCTGCAATAGTGCGCAGCAAGGATTGGAGTGACTTGGCCCCAGAGGATGAGAAGCTGAAGATGGCCCTCACTAGGATCCTTCGCCTCCGGGCCGCCAACCTTACTGTAGGCGAGGTCGGGGCTGATTTCCTTCGCCGCCATATCGCTCCCCTGCAGGAGAAGAAGAGGCCTGCTTGGGAGTTCGGCAACGCGGCAGACCGTATGAGGCTGCGCCCCGGCTTGAACTACAACTTCACCATTCTGGAGCTCAAGGGGATGATCCGGGAGCTGTTCAAGCATGACCCCAAGCACCCTGAGTGGTTTGCTCCGTCGCGGGGAGTAGTTCCTCTTTGCAACAATTCTTCCCTTAGCGCTATCCGAGCGGCAATGCCTCTGTGCGATTCCCACGGGGTGGATCCCACCTGGCTGCCGCCTTCAGAAGAGACTGCGCAAACCTTCTTCGACAACTTGGTTGAGCAACCGATCAACCTTGAAGAGAAAAAGGGTCTGACCCGCGCGACTACCGACCGGGATGTGGCGTATATAGCCAACAGAATGGAGAAGGTAGCCGCAGCCGAGGCCGCGGGTGAGTTTGGGTACACCGTGGAGGAAGCAGAAGCAGCGGATGCAGTGAGCCGGACAGAGGAGGAAGAAATCCTCAAACTGCTGAAGCTTGCCGGGCAGCCCGCCGGGGAGCCTGCCGGGACGAGCGAGGCTGCCGGGCAGGGCACTGAGTCCAGTGAGCCCGCCGAGGAGGACGCCGAATCGGGCGATTCCGACGAAGACTCGGGCGGGTCACTGAACCTTGATGACGCCTCCTCATCCTCAGAGAACTCTCCGCCACCATCGAGTCCTCCGCCACAGCCAAAGAAACGCCCCCGCAAGACCGCCGACACGGCGAGGCAGCCGGCGCCCCGACAGCAGCCGCAGCGTCGCTCGACGCGTGCCACCCCGACGAGCAAGGTCGTCAAGGAGGCGCCCCGTGCCTCAGCGGCAAGCGGAGGGGGATCTTCCCGAACTGGCTCTGGCGCCCCTTCCGCCCCTCGGTCTTCGGGGACGACCGAAGCGGGGTCTTCTCAACCCACGGCTCCGGAGCCCGTCAAGCGCCCGAGGGAGCCTACCCCTCCAGCTCCTCGCGCCGGGATGCGCGAGGCGGACTTTGATTTCTCCGCCCTTAGTTCCGACGAGGAGGAGGAAGAGTAAGCATTTGCAACTTTTATTTCTTTTGATTCTTGTTGCTCTTGTCTTGATTTCTCGTTGCCTGACTCTGATCTTGTTTGTCTTCCAGGACCCTGGCCCAGAGAGTTGCGAAGAGGGCCAAGATTCCGGTGGTTGACCTCGAGGACGACGAGCCTGTCGCAGCGGCGGGGGATGCGCCAGCGACAAGCTTGCCGGACCAGCCTGCTGCTCCGGAGAGCAGCCCCCAGCGCAGCCCCCAGTGTAAGTCTTTTGTTTACTCTTCTGCTTGTCGGGCGCGCTCGAGCTTCTTATCCTTACTAATGTCTTGTTTGCTTGTTGACTTGTGCAGAGGTGGAGCCACAGCCTCAGGAGCATCAAGAGACTGCTCCCGATGAGCCGCTCATCCCACCATCCCTGCCAAGGAGGAGCTCCCCGGCGAGGGAGGGCGCTCCGCCAAGGGCGGGTACTCCGCCAAGGGCGAGTACCCCGCCAAGGGCAAGCACCCCGACAAGGGTGGGCACCCCGCCAAGGGAAGGTGCCAGCGGCCCTCCACCGGCGGGGGCCACTACTACGCCGCCAAGGGAGGACTCCCCGGCAAGGATCCTCGTAGAGGAAGAGGCCCGCATAGGTAACCCTTGTACTTTCTTTCTCTTGAATTCTTCTTTTTGGATATTTGCTTGACGATTCTTTCTTTTCTTTTTCTTCTGTCAGATCCGCCCGCCCCGGAGCCGATGGAGACAGAGGCCATCGCCGAGGAGGACGGGCACGGCAATGCTGGCGACGCCGCCACCGCTGAAGGAATGGCCAGCGCCGATGAGCCAGCCGCCGACGAGACCGACGCGGCCGCTGACGCGGCAGCTGGGGAAGGGACCGGCGACCGCACTGCTGGCCCTGAGGCCGCAGGAGCGTCGGATGCTGCGCCGGCCGCCGACCCCTCCGCCTCCGCGGCCGGGTCGGGTGTCTATCTGGAGGCTGCCAACGGGGTCTTCATCCAAGTCCCGTGGGCGTCCTCATCAAGGGCACCCGCGGAGGGGGAAAGCTTCGATGGAGAAGTCCTCGCCTCCACCGGGCTGAGGCTTGTCGACGCGCCCGGCAGCAGCGACGAGCCCGAAGAGGAGCAACTCCTATGCCGGCTCCTGGCCTTGTACCGGGCCAGGCAGGCCAAGCTAGAGTCCCGAGAGGCTCTGGCTGCCAAGGCTGGCGCCGATCTGGAGAAGCGCGCCGCGGAGCTCCGCGCCGCCAACCAAGCGGCTCTCCGGAACCTGGCGGAGGAGCGGGAGGAGCTCGCCGAGGCGCACCATGCGTTCATCCTCGAGAAGGCCGAGGTTGAGGAGCAGCAACGTCGGGCCGCCGAGGATCTGTCTCGGCGGGAAGGAGCGCTGAACCAGCGGAAGGTCGACCTCGATAGCCACGAGGACGACCTTGCCGCGCGCGAGCAGTCCATTGGCGGGGCTCAGCAGGAGGCGAGGGATGCCACCGCTGCCGCAGAGACCGCCAAGAGGGACCTGGAGGCGAGGGTGGCGCAGTTGGAGATGAGCTTGAAGACGAGCGAGGAGAGGGTTGCCGCGCTCAATTTGGCGCGGGAGAAAGACGCCCACACCCACTCGGAGCTGCAACTCCGCCTCTCCGACAAGGGCCAGGAACTCACTGCCGCCAAGGACTCCATCGCGGACTTGGAGCTGAAACTGTCCACCCTCACTGAGTCACTTGATGGCGCTAGGAACCGGGAGTCTAAGTTGAAGGAGGAGCTCAGGGCTGAGAGGGCGCTGCTGGACAGTGCCGCCCTTACACAGAACAACTTCCAACGGACGGTGGAGCAGTGGACCGAGGAGCTCGTCACTTCTGCCGCCAACATCGACAAGGAGATGGCGGCGCTGGGGACGGAGCACCTCGTATACTCCCCCGACGAGAACCTTCCCCACAGCGCCAAGCTGAGCTTGTTTTTTAGAGGAGTGGCGCCGGCCCTCGCGCAGCTACGGGAAAGGCTCCCCATACAGCTGGCGAACGAGGCGCGCAGGCTCTGCACGGGTACTGTGGAGCGGGTGTTGTCGAAGATCGTCTTCCGCAATCCCGGGATCAACCTTGACAACGTCCTCCGGACCTTGCCGCCCGAAGCTGACGAGGAAGCGTTGAAGGCTCGTGTCGCCCACATCGTGGCCAAGGTGGGCAAGATCAAGAGGGTTGACGGCGACCGTGTAGACTAGGTTGTTTTCTTTCCGCTTCCCTTGTCGCTGTCGATTAAGTCATGGATAGTTTGTTAGAACAGCGGCAAGTTATCTTGTAATATAACTTTATTTTGGGTAGTCAATGCAGTGTTATCTCCCTTGCTTGGTTCCTTCACTTTGTATGCTTCTCACCCTACGCTTCTAGGGAGCTTGCCGGCAAAGGGACCCTTGCCGCGAGCGCTGAGTGCGGGACTTCAGCGGCCTGCTGGCAATGCCCTCCCCGGCAAGAAGCCTTGCCGCAGATAGCCGCATCACACTTAGATTGTTGAGCGAACTCGAAAACGAAATAAGGGCGTGACACTTGTCGCAGCTCACTTAAGCCGTTGAGCGTGCTCGAAACAAAGTAAGGGCGCGGCTAACCATGGGTAGGTTCCTCTGCGCACAGGTTTTCCATACAAAGTGTGGTCATTCAAGGAAGATAACCTTAAAAATTTAAAAATTTGAATGCTCAAACTTTGGCAACTTAGATTTCGTGGGTTTGTTTGCTTCCCGGCAATGCTTTTCTTTCTTGAATCAGCACTTGGTCCATACCACGGTCTCCTTCCCCCCGGCAAACTTGTGCGCGAGGGACATGTCTTCTTCTTGAGAGAAAAAGGGAAGAAGGGAGAAAACACAGATATGGAGCCTTGCGGCTTGTTATTGCTTACCGGGATCGTGTGCTGCACAAAATGTCAGATAACACATGCAATGAAAACAAGAATGCATGAAACGACAAGTCGTGCGAAGCACAAAAGGTTTTACTGATGCACAGGGTCTGCGCCCGGCTTTGTACAAAGGTTTACATGCAACAGCGGCAAGACTTGTACAAAAGGTGGTTGCCGGAGCGGATCACGGCAACCGCACCTTATGGATGAAACTTGCGAAGATGCTCTATATTCCAGGAGTTGCTCACCGGTAAGCCTTCTTCGGTCTCAAGGCGGACAGCGCCGGGCCTTGTGACTTGTCTCACCCGATAAGGGCCTTCCCACTTCGGCGTCAACTTGTTGGAATTCTTGGCGGACTGAACACGCCGAAGAACAAGGTCGCCTTCCTCGAGACTCCTGGCCTTGACTTTGCGGCTATGGTAGCGGCGCAAAGCTTGCTGGTATCGAGCAGCTCGTACAGCAGCCTGGAGACGGTCCTCCTCGAGGAGCAGTGCATCATCTTGCCGCAGCTGCTCTTGCTCGAGCTCATCATAAGCGAGCACCCGAGGAGACCCGTATACGAGTTCCGTGGGGAGAACTGCCTCTGCTCCATAGACAAGAGCAAAGGGTGTCTGCCCGGTGGCTCGATTTGGTGTCGTCCTGATTGACCAAAGAGCCGCCGGCAACTCCTCGATCCAGTTTCTTCCGCACTTGTGCAGCCTGTCGAAAGTCCTTGTCTTGAGCCCGCGCAGCACTTCAGCGTTTGCCCTCTCCGCTTGACCATTGCTCCTCGGGTGAGCAACAGAAGCGAAACAGACCTTAGCGCCGAGGTCTTGGACGTATTGCATGAAGGTGCGACTTGTGAACTGTGTGCCGTTGTCGGTGATGATCCTGTTAGGGATTCCGAAACGGCAAACAATTGACCTGAAGAACTTGACTGCTGACTGTGCGGTCACCTTTCTCACTGGTTCCACTTCCGGCCACTTTGTGAACTTGTCAATAGCAAAGTACAAGTACTCAAAGCCCCCGACAGCGCGGGGAAAGGGGCCGAGGATGTCGAGCCCCCAGACCGAAAAGGGCCAGGACAAAGGGATCATCTGGAGAGCTTGAGCTGGCTGATGTATTTGCTTGGCATGGAACTGGCACGCTTCACACTTGGTTACTTGCGCAGTTGCATCTTGGAGGGCTTCTGGCCAAAAGAAACCTTGCCGGAACGCCTTCTCGGCAAGTGCTCTTGCGCCAATGTGGTGGCCACATATGCCTCCGTGTATCTCTGCCAACAGCTTCTGTCCATCTTCCCGGGAAATGCACTTCAATCTGACACCATTGAGTCTTCTTCTGTACAGTTCGTTGCCGACGAACTGATACATACTTGACTGCCTGGTAATCCTCTCTATCTCTTCTAGTTCTTCGGGAAGTTCTCCAGTTTGAAGAAAACGGACGATTTGCTGTGCCCATGCTGGAGCCTGAGGCTCAACAACAAGGACTAAAGGCATCAGGGCTGCTGCGGGAACGTCAGCTTCCACGGCAAGAACCTGCGGCTCTGCCGGAGCTGAACGTTCTCCGGCAAGCTTGCCGGGGCAAGACTTGTCGGGAACGCCTGCTTCAACTGTACGAACCCTAGGGTCCGCAGGAGCAGACTGTTCCTCAGCAACTTGGTCGTTGATCTTGGGGACCTTGGCGGCGGCTTCAGGAAGGTCCGCCGGCAAGTAGTCGCCGGAGATCAACTTCCTCTTCTTGCTTTGCCCAACTGATGGTGTAACGGATGGTTGAGTCAGCTTGAGTACGAAGATCCCTGGTTCCACAGGTAACTTCGTTGCAGCACACTTTGAGAGGCCATCCGCGATATCATTCTGAGCTCTTGGAACATGCTCCATCTGCAGGCCTTCAAAGTGTTCTTCAAGCTTTCTCACTTCGTCGACGTAGGCTTCCATCAATGGGCTCTGGTAACTCTTGTTCACTTGCCGGACAACCAACTGCGAATCTCCCCGCACAATCAACTTCTTGATCCCAAGTTCGGCCGCAATCCTGAGGCCGGCAAGCAATCCTTCATACTCTGCAGTATTGTTTGTCGCTTGTTCCTTGGGGAAGTGCATTTGGACAACGTACTTGAGGTGCTCCCCGGTGGGTGCGACAAGCAGCACACCAGCACCGGCGCCTTGCAGCGAGAAGGCACCATCGAAGTACATTATCCATTCTTTGCTTGCTTCTTTGACGGGGATGTTTGTCTCTGGAACTTCTTCATCTGGTGTTGGTGTCCATTCTGCTATGAACTCTGCCAATGCTCTGCTTTGTATAGTTGAAGTGCTTTCAAACTTAAGACCAAAGCTTGACAGCTCCAGTGCCCACTCGACAATCCTTCCTGTTGCTTCTGGATTTTGCAATATCCTCTTCAGCGGAAAGCGAGTGACCACTGTTATCTCATGTGCTTGGAAGTAGTGGCACAGCTTTCTCGAGGCCATAAGGAGGCCAAAAAGTAGTTTCTGCACCCCAGAGTATCTTGACCTAGCCCCCTGCAGGAGGGAACTAACAAAATAGACTGGGCACTGCACCATCTTCTTTCGCACTTCTCCTTGCGTCTGCGCAGACTCGTCCTTGTCGGGGCCAGAGCTTGTCGGGGAAGCCCCCTGCTTGTTGCTGGAGGTGCTTGCCGGGGCTGTGGGCTCCTCCTCTGCCTCCCTTTCCGCTACCAACGCATCACTAACCACTTGATTGGTTGCCGCTAAGTACAGCAGCAACTTCTCTTGTGGCCTAGGTGCGACAAGTATTGGAGTGGAGGACAGGTATCCTTTCAAGTCTTGCAATGCTGCCTCCGCTTCCGGAGTCCATTTCATAGGATCTGCCTTCTTCAAGATTTTGAAGAAAGGCAGGGCGCGTTCCGCAGACTTAGAAATGAACCTGCTGAGGGCGGCCACACAACCAGCAAGCCTTCGAACGTCCTTGACGCGCTTCGGGGCTTCGATCTGCTCGATGGCCTTGATCTTGTCGGGATTGGCTTCAATCCCCCTCTGGGACACAAAGAACCCGAGGAGCTTGCCGGAGGGGACCCCGAAGACGGACTTCTCGGGGTTGAGTTTGAGTTGTATCTTGCGCAGATTCGCAAAGGTTTCTTCTAGGTCTCGAATCAGGGTATCCTTGCTCTTGCTCTTGACCACTATATCGTCCATGTAGGCTTCTACATTCCTGTGTATCTGTGGCTCAAAAGCAGTGTGGACCACCCTTGCAAATGTTGAGCCCGCATTCTTCAATCCAAAGGGCATGCGTATGAAACAGTAAGTGCCACATGGAGTAATGAATGCGGTCTTCTCTTCATCTTCCTCAGCCATGAATATCTGGTGGTACCCGGAGTATGCATCAAGAAATGAAAGCAACTCACATCCAGCCGTGGAGTCAACGATCTGATCAATGCGCGGCAAGGGAAATGGATCCTTGGGACAAGCTTTATTCACATCAGTGAAGTCTATACAAAGTCTCCACTTCCCATTAGCCTTGCGCATGACAACTGGATTGGCCAGCCACGTGGGATGAAGTACACCTCTAACCAGGCCTGCTGCTTCCAACTTCTTGATCTCCTCAGCTATGAACTCTTGGCGCTCCACTGCTTGCTTCCTGACCTTCTGCTTGACGGGCCGCGCGTGAGGACAAACAGCAAGCTTATGCTCAATTACCTTCCTGGGAACGCCGGGGATGTCAGACGGTTGCCATGCAAACACGTCGACATTCGCCCGCAGGAAGGCAACGAGCGCGCTTTCCTATTTGGGGTCGAGCGTAGCACTGATGGTGAAAGTACCACCAGTACCGTCCTCCTTGGCGGACACCTTCTTGGTTGCAGGTGGAGCTGCCATTCCTTTCTTGCACTTGCCGATGGAGCTCGATGGTGCGTCCTCGATGGCAGCGCAGCACTCCGGAGAGGTGCGTTTGCCGGAGTGGGCCCCAGAGCTCTTGCCGGACTTGGTCTTGTTCTTCCCCCCGGGAGCTTCAGCGGCGAGTGTCTTGCTGTTTGCCACGGCTGCTGCATCCCAGTAGATCTTGTCGGCGCAGATAAGCGTGTCCTTCTTGTCGCCGGGGACAGAGATGACGCTTATTGGCCCTGGCATCTTGAGCATGTTATATGCATAGTGAGAGGCTGCCATGAACTTGGCGAGCGCCGGACGGCCAAGTATCCCATTGTACGGCAATGGGATATCGGCAACGTCGAAGGTTATCCTCTCAGTCCTGAAGTTTAGTTCTCCGCCAAAGGTCACTGGCAGCGTGATCTTCCCCTTCGGCTTGCTCCTCCCCGGGTTGATCCCTTGGAATGTTCCGGTTTCTTCGAGCTCGCTGTCGGGGATCTGCAGCTTCCGGATCACAGCAGAGGAAATCAAGTTGAGGCCGGCCCCGCCATCAACCAACATCTTTGTGACCTTGAGGTTGCGGATGGTTGGCGAAACCAACATCGGCAAGCACCCGACCGCCGTCGTGCGGTCAGGGTGATCCTCAAGGTCGAAGATGATGGGCGTGCTGGACCACTTCAGCAGCTTGCGCGATTCGACGGGTGGCTCTGCTGCATTAACTTCCCGCACCCATTGTTTGAGTTGGCGGTGGGAAGTATGCAGAGAGGCACCTCCGTCGATGCACAGAACTTCTGTGGCCTTCTGGAACTCCTGCTCGCTGTTGTCTCCATCATCCATGTCCTCGTCGTCGTCTTCGTCTTCGTCCTTGTCGCGGCCGCGGGGAGGTCTGTCTCCTTGCCGCTGTTTAGCCTTGCCGCGGCGCCCTCCCCGGCCATTGAATGGCCGCTTCTTGCCGGACTCTCCTCCGCCCCCTTGGGCCTTCTCCTTGTCGCGTCGCTCATACTCAGCCTTCTGCTGCTCGACGAGGTGTTCGACCCTCTTGCAGTTCTGGAGATCGTGGCCCTTGGTGTGATGGATCTTGCAGTACTGTTTGTTGGAGCCGTCCTGCTTGTCGGCGGCGGCTACGGTGGCAGGCTCCTTGCCGGAGCCACCAGCCTGAGCTTTCTTGGCGCCTGCCTCCTTGCCGGACTGCTCCACAGCCAGCACTTCCTTGTTCTTCTTCTTCTTATTGTTCCGCCGCCGGTTTTTCCTTGCCGGGGCGGCATCTTCGCTGTCTGTTCCTCCTGCTCCAGTATCCTCTCCGGGAAGTCTCCTCCCTTCTTCAGCGCGCGCACACTTGTCAGCCAGAGCGTAAAGCTCGCTGACGTCTCGGATCTTGGTCATCACCATCTCCTCCCTCATTCGGCAGTTACGCACGTTCTGGTGGAACGCGCTGATAACCGCGGCAGGGTGGACATCTGGGATGTTGTGCTGGACGCGGCTGAACCTCTGGATGTACTTGCGCAGGGACTCTCCCTCCTTCTGGGCAAGAATGTGGAGATCGCTCTCCTGGCCGTGGGGCTTGTGGCCGCCCGTGAAGGCTCCGACAAACTGGTGGCACAGGTCTGCCCAAGAAGAGATGGAGTTCTCCGGCAAGTGCATGAGCCAAGATCTGACATTTGGCTTGAGCACGAGCGGAAAGTAGTTGGCTAATATCTTCTCGTCACGTCCCCCGGCAGCCTGCACCGCAATGGTGTAGATGCTGAAGAACTCTGAGGGATGGGTCTTGCCGTCGTACTTTTCGGGTACGTCGGGCTTAAAGTTCTTCATGCTGGGCCACTGGACTTGACGCAGCTCACGGGTGAACGCAGGGCAACCTGCCGCGTACGGCAAGTCATCTGGTTCACCGGGCGCGTGCATGTCGACAGCGGTCCCTGCGCGCTGGTCGGACTGTCGTCGCGCTTCTCTTCGACGCTCGATTCGAGTTCGAGCGTCCTCTTGTCGCCTGTCATCGAGGACTTGGCGTTGATCGCGGCGAGCCCGCGGATCCGACGACGCCGTGGAGTCGTCGTCGACGTTGATCCGGCGAGTCGGCGATTTCTGCTTCCGCGGCGGGGAGTGCACGGTAGTAGCACCCCCGGCGGTCTTGTCTCCATCGGCATTCGCTTGGCTGACTTGCCGCGGCCGTGACGTTGCCGGCTGCTGCAGCGTGTCATTGTTGGCGAAGGCGATGAGGCTTTGGATCGTGGCCCTCCAGTCTTCGGCCTTGTCTGCCGCTGGAGGGAAGTCGAGGAGCAGCTGAGCTCTAGCAAGAGCCTCTGCTGGAGTGGAGGGGAGCGGTGGCGAGCGGTGCGAGGAGCGGGATATGCTCGGACTTCTAACAGCGTTAGAAGGAGCAGGTTCTCGCCCCGGCGACCGCGCCTTGCTCATGCCAGCACACTGGCCTTGAGCGTCCCGCGACCCGCCAGCTTGTCCTTGTCCCAGCAAGCGGATGGTACCGTGCGTACCACGCCGCTGCCGATCCGGCACCTCCTGAGAGGGGCGCGGTGCGTGCACGGACGCCCAGGCCTTGGAGTTCGCCCGGTCGTCCGTCTTGTCCTTGGACTTGGCGGCGCCGTGAGTTTCCTCGCCGGCGTCTGTCCTTCCGCCTGCGTCCACCCCACCAACCGTTGGTTCTGGTGGTGGTGGGATCGACGCGGACGGGCCTCCTACCTCCGAAGCTTTCTTCTTCGGCGGTATGCTGATGTAGTCGATGAAGCTGGCGAAGTTGGTGAAGCTGCTGAAGGTTACGCCCGCGTGAGCGCCGGATCAGGTTCACACAACCTCGACGCCCCCTACCTGGCGCGCCAAAGATGTCGGGGAAACTGATCGCCCACGAACACTTATGGGACCGGAGCCCCTTTTCGGTACGGCAAGGGAGCGGAGGGAGCACAAAGAGCAGATCGGGATGCGCACGCGAGCAGTTTACCCAGGTTCGGGCCGCACGGATGCGTAAAACCCTACTCCTGCCTTGGTTGTATTGAGTTCTTGAGCTCGGGAGCAAGAAGATCTACAGTAACAGCTGCACCGAGCGTGAGAGTGATCAAGTTTCGGAACCCCCTCTACGTTGTGCATGGGCCTCCTTTTATAGCTCAAAGGGGTCACCGACAGGTGTCAACGTAGACGAGGGTAAAAGCGTAAAATTGGTGGTGGTTGTAACAGTGCATGAACAGTGTATGCACAGTGGTCTATACCTAACCCTGACGGTGGGGGACAAGGGCATTGAATGCCCGTCGCCGTCGCCCCCAAACAGTGCAAAAAGCGTCCGTCCGGTCGTCCCCGTTCGCCACGACGGTGGCCTCGTCATCGTGGCTTGCCACCGTGTACCCCAGGCTGCACAGCCATCTGCCACGTGCCCCAGGAAGGGCCCCAGGGCGACGCGTGGCCAGATGAGTTGGAGCGTAGGCACACAGTGCAAGCTTGCCGCAGTCGCTACCTTGCCGCGCCCGGAAGCTTGCCGCTCTCCGGGCCTTGCCGGGGCGCGCGACGCGCCACGGCGAGTCTTCTGAAATGCCGTTATTTGGCCTTCCTGGCAAGTTCCTCTTGCCAGGGTCTTGTGCTAATAGGGTGGTCTTGGGCTTGGAGCAGCCTTCCCGGCAAGCTCCTCTTGCCGGGGCCTTGTTCTTCTGACTTGTATACTTTGTTCTTGAATGGTTCTAAAGGATCCAGAGCGGGCCTTGGCGGGCGCGTGGCAAGCCCACCCACGGGGTGCTGCTACTGCCCGTGCACAAGTCGGGATACTAAGGTACCCCTACTTTAGTACACCGACACATGTATAATGTGCAAACCCATAATACGAGAAGGAACTGGCATTGAGTGCGCCCGGCTCAAAAAAAATTAATATAACAAACAAACCCTCCTTCACGCTTTGTTCATGAGAAATCAGAAAACTTTGGCAGTGATAAACAAAGGAGATTAAGAGGATGTGATCGTCCTCATTCGGGAGCCATTCCTCGAAACTTGTCCATCTCAAGAAGTGATTGAGTTGTCTGCTAGCATTCGTTGACGGAACATGCATGATCTAAAAATAATAATAATTATTACCTCTGTTTTTAAAACCAAGAGCTCTGGTACATGCTTTGTCTTTGTTTCCGACTATGGGTTTTCAACCTTGCCAACAAAAGCCACGATTCGAGAGTCTCCACCTTCTTTTAAAGCACCAACTACTGAGAGCATGATTGTCATTCTGAGTGTAATAAGCATTGTCCCAAAGTAGCATTGTCTTTTGCATGATTGTGATATCGTTTATTTTGAAATCATTGTATCTAGTCATCACTTAAACCTTGGAGGTGCCCCTGCATTTATGTTTTGCTTCACTAAAGGGGGCAAGCGAGATATCACTTTATCATATTTGCACACCATGCTCATTACAAATCTATTTGATGTTTTAGTATCATATTGTAAAACTTTCAGTTCTTTGTGATTTTCTCATGAGGCAACTTAATTACTACAGATTCATTGTCTCAGTAAGCTTTTTTCATATGACTATGAAAAGTCCTATATGGTTAATAGCATGTCACCACATAAATTATTCTTGTTATCATTTACCTACTCGAGGACGAGCAGGAATTAAGCTTGGGGATGTTGATACGTCCAAAACGTATCTATAATTTCTGCTTGCTCAATGCCTCTTTTGGGTGATATTGCTATGATATTTATACACTTCCATACACTTTTGATCATATTTGGACTAACCTATTAACTCAGTGCACCCCAGTGCCAGTTTCTATTTTTTGCTGTTTTTGTATTTCAGGTTTTCCCGTCACGTAAACTGCCAGAAAAATCCCGAAAAAATTATATAAAAAATCAGCGTTCCAGAAGCTTCCCGGCAGCCAAAGTAGAGCCGGAGGGGGGCCACCAGGGCTCCAGGTGCCCTGGTGGCGCGGCCCCCCTCCTGGCCGCGCCGGGGGGCCCAGGCCTCCGCTGATGCCCCCCTTTGGCATATATTTAACATGCGTCCCGAAACCCTCGAGACGGGAACCCCTTTTCGCGATCTCATCTCTGTTCCACCGCCGCCGCACTTGCAAGATCGGGAGCACCAGGAGAACTCTTCCCGGCACCCTGCCGGAGGGGAGGATCACCACCGGGAGCTTCTCCACCACCATGGACGCCTCCCGGATGAGTTGTGAGTAGTCTCCCTTGGACCATGGGACCATGACCAGTAGCTATGTGATGTTCTCCTCCCGTTCTTGTGCTTCACTAATTAGTCCTCGTGAGCTGCCCTACATGATCGAGGCACAAATGTAATCCTTATGCTGTTGCTATGATGAGTTTGCTGGGATCCGATGGATTGTGAGATTATGTTCAGATTGTGTTTGAGTAATATATTTGATCTACCTCTTTTATATTTATGTTCGTAAGTAATTCTTGCATGTTCTCCGTTGTTATTTATTGCTTTGGCCAAGTAGTAGGTAGTGACTCCAAGAGGGAACGTTATGCTTGATTGTGGGTTCATGCCCCTCGATGACTAGCTTGAGTGACAGAAACATGAGTCTAGGGGATGTGCTGTTGCCACAAGGGGGAAAACAACGGTGCTTGTGCCCGCGGGTGCAAGGATTGTTTACTTTACGCAAAGTTCTTTTAATGCAGTTGTCTGTTGCTTTGAGTTTACACTATGGGTGGGACTCGCAACTTAATACCAGCGAGATGTTCTGGATAGATATCTCAAGGTGGATGATTAGTAGTAGATGCAGATGGATTTTGGTCTACTTGCCTTGGCGTACCGCCCATGCTTTGAAGCTCTACCTTTCTTGCAATATAGTTAGCATTGGTTTGCGCACATAATTCTGTCAATTGCCCAGCTGTAATTCGTTTACCTCACATAGCTGTTTTATCGTCTTTTGGGAGAGAGACATCACTAGTGAACATCATGGGACTCCGGTCCATACTACCATCATTGATCACATCCGCTATTTACTTTCCGCTTTTTACTTACTATTGCAGCAATACCTATCACTATTATCACTTGTGTTTGATCCTTTGTAAACGATAAGGCCGGAGGGATTGACAACCTCTCTGTACTCGTTGGGAGCAAAGTTATTTGTATCTGTGTGCAGGTCCACGTTGATTGCTAATATCTGGCGTCGTTAGCAGTTGACACCTTCTTGTTGAAACTGGGAGTCTCAGGGAAATCGATCCTTGGTATCTTTGCCAAGGGAAAACTTCCGCTACACTGCATCTCAAACCTTCCACTTGGGGTAACCAACGAGGGGCGAGAAGCCATCACGCCCCCGCCGACCACCCCATAAGGTGATAGCATATGTGCCTCGAGTACATAATTATGCCTTAAAAATTCTTTGGGCGGCGACCGGGGGCACCTGCATATAGTCCATAGTTCGGCTAGACCCTATTCGGACTCTAAACTTATCTTCTTTAGGTTCGTTAAACGAACCAAACTTGTTATGGCCACACTAGATTGATTTTTCTTTTCCAGGATTATTTTCCTTTCTTTTTCGTACAGATGGGCATCATAATCACACCTTCAAGGACACATTACAAAGGAGGAAACGACGCAGACGTGCAACAGGGACCCATGATACGTCTCCAACGTATCTATATTTTTTGATTGTTCCATGCTATTATTTATGAAGTCTTGGATGTTTAATGGGCTTTATCATTCACTTTTATATCATTTTTGGGACTAACCTACTAACCCAAAGGCCCAGTCCAGATTGCTGTTTTTTGCCTGTTTCAGGGTTTTACAGAAAAAGAATATCAAACGGAGTCCAAACGGAATGAAACCTTCGCGAGAGATATTTTTGGAGAAAATCACGCACGCGGAGCTTGAGAACCACGTCAGGGGGCCAAATGGTGGCCCACGAGGGTGGGGGGCGTGCCCCCCTTCCCAGGGCGCGCCCCCTGCCTCGTGGCCCCCTCGAGTGTCCCCCGGTGCCCTCCTTCTTCCTATATAAGTCTACGTACCCCAAGACCTCCGTGAATAGATAGAAAACCCTAATTCCACCGTCATACCTTCGGTTCCCGTGGAGATCCCATCTTGGAGCCTGTTTCGGAGCTCCACCGGAGGGGGATCCATCACGGAGGCCTTCATCATCATCATCGCCCTCACCATGAATTGTGAGTAGTTTACCACAGACCTTCGGGTCCATAGCTAGTATCTAGATGGCTTCTTCTCTCTCTCTGGATCTCAATACAAAGTTCTCCTCGGTTTTTGAGGAGATCCATTCGATGTAATCTCTTTTTGTGGTGTGTTTGTCAAGATCCGATGAATTGTGAGTTTATGATCAAGGTTATCTATGAAAGATATTTGGTTCTTCTATGAACTTTTTATGTGTGCTCATAAAATCCTTGCAAGTCTCTTCAAATTATTGGTTTGATTTGGCCTACTAGATCTATAGTTCTTGCAATGGGAGAAGTGCTTGGCTTTGGGTTCAATCTTGTGGTGTCCTTTCCCAGTGACAGTAGGGGCAGCAAGGCACGTATTGTATTGTTGCCATCGAGGATAAAAAGATGGGGTTTACATCATATTGGTTGAGTTTATCCCTCTACATCATGTCATCTTGCTTAGGGCGTTACTCTGTTCTTATGAACTCAATACACTAGATGCATGCTGGATAGCGGTCGATGTGTGGAGTAATAGTAGTAGATGCAGGCAGGAGTCGGTCTACTTGTCTCGGACGTGATGCCTATATACAATGGTCATGCCTAGATAGTCTCATACTTATTCGCTTTTCTATCAATTGCTCGACAGTAATTTGTTTACCCGTCGTAGAATGTCGCTATCATGAGAGAAGCCACTAGAGAACACTATGGCCCCCGGGTCTATTCTCAACATATCAATCTACATCAACTTTACTTTTTCCGCTTTTACTTTCTGTTCTTATAAACAAAAATACCAAAAATATAAACTATCATCTCTATCAAATCTCACTTTCGTAAGTGACCGTAGAGGGATTGACAACCCCTTATCGCGTTGGCTGCGAAGTTCTTATTTGTTAGTGCAGGTGCGAGGGACTTGTGCATGGTCTCCTACTGGATTGATACCTTGGTTCTCAAAAACTAAGGGAAATACTTACGCTACTGTGCTCCATCTCCCTTTCCTCTTCGAGGGAATACAACACAAGCTCAAGAGGTAGCAAGAAGAATTTCTGGCACCGTTGCCGGGGAGGCTTACGCAAAAGTCATATACCAAGTACCTATCACAAACCCTTATCCTTTGCATTTCATTTTTGCCTCTCGTTTTCCTCTCCCCCACTTCACCCTTGCTGTTTTATTTGCCCTTCTTCTGCCATGTGTTTATCGTTCGCTTGCCTCTCGATTGCTTGTGTGCTATGTGCCCTCAATTAGCTTGCATCTTCGCTTGTTAAAGTATGGATCCTCATCCACTTGCTAATCTCTTTAAGAGATCCAATTATGTTGAACCTATTGCTAGTGAGTTGACCGCACTAGATTATCTTTATGGGATTTTGCTTGAAATTTTTGAATCTGAAAATTGTGACGAAATATTGAAAGAAAAACATAAATTGATTCACGATAGCTCCTTGAGTAAAAAGCATGATCGCAATGGTGTTTTTATAAATTCTATTAATATCAATTGTGCTAATGATACGCAAAACCCTAAGCTTGGGGATGCTAGTATTGCTATGTCCACTACTTGTTGCAATGATCATGATTGGGGTGATGCTTCTTACGATCTTGAAAATTTATTTCAATCCCATGTTGAATATAAGATTGATAATAATGTTTGCATTAATATTGAAAGTAGGTTTGGAAGAGTGTCAACTTTAGATTTTACATACTTGGAGAATGTTCAATCTTATGAAACTTTTGATAAAAGTGGGTTCGGAGAGGTCATGACTTTAGTTAATGTTAATCCCACTATTTTGGAAGAGTGTCAACTTTCAATGCATGTGGATCGTGTTGAGAATATGTTATGTGATAGCTATTTTGTTGAATTTGATCATGATCCTACATGCAATTTTTATGAGAGAGGGAAATATGGTTGTAGAAATTTTCATGTTACTAGATTACCTCTCGTTATGTTGAGATTGCTATTGTTTCTTTCTCCTTCCTTGCATATGCTAGATCTTGTTTGTCTTGGTAATTTGTTTTCCTATAAGATGCCTATGCATAGGAAGTATGTTAGACTTAGATGTGTTTGTCACATGTCTTATGATGCTCTCTTTGTGCTTCAATCCTTGTCTTTCATGTGAGCATCATTGAAATATTGTGCCTAGCTAGGGGCGTAAAATGATAGCGCTTGTTGGAAGGCAACCCAATTTTATATTTTTTGTTTTTTCTGCTGTTAGGGAATAAATATTTCATCTAGCCTCTGATTAGATGTGGTTTCTTGTTTTGTTTAGTGTTTGTGCCAAGTAGAACCTTTGGGAAGACTTGTGTGAAGTTTATGTGATCTTGCTGTGAAAAACAGAATCGTTAGCGCCAGCTAAAGTAGTCTTCAGATTTTACTGGAGCGTTCTTTTTAGTTGATTCTTTTTGCAGATGATTGGTAGACAAATTCCGCAAATTTACCAATTTAGTTTGAATTTTTTGGAGTTCTAGAAGTAGGCGAAACCTGCAGATTACTACAGACTATTCTGTTTTTTACAGATTATGTTTTTCGTGTGTTGTTTGCTTATTCCGATGCATCTATGAGTAGTATTGGAGGATATGAACCATAGAGAAGTTGGAATACAGTAGGTTTAACACCAATATAAACAAAGAATGAATTCATTGCTGCACCTTTGAGTAGTGGTTTGCTTTCTTATAATAACGGAGCTCACGAGAATTTTTGTCTAAGTTTTGTGTTGTGAAGTTTTCAAGTTTTGAGTATTGCTTTGATGGACTATGGAACAAGGAGTAGCAAAGGCCTAAGCTTGGGGATGCCCATGGCACCCCAAGTAAATTCAAGATAATCAAAAGCCTAAGCTTGGGGATACCCCGGGAAGGCATCCCCTCTTTCGTCTTTATCCATCGGTAACTATACTTGGGGCTATATTTTTATTCGCAACATGTTATGTGTTTTGCTTGGAGCGTCTTGTATAATTTGAGTCTTTGCTTGTTAGTTTGCCACAATCATCCTTGCTGGACACACCTATTTGAGAGAGTTAAATATGTCCTAGAAATTATTAGAACACTCTATGAGCTTCGCTTATATCTTTTGAGTTGAATAGTTTTTGCTCTAGTGCTTCACTTATATCTTTTAGAGCACGGTGGTGGTAATATTTTGTAAAATTTTTTGAACTCTCATGATTCACTTATATCCTTTTGAGAGTCTATTAAAACAGCATGGTAATGTGTTTAGGCTAAAGAAACTAGTCTTCACATGATTAACATCCAAGGTCAATGCAGTAAAAAATTTCACACTATGTGCATTGAATAGAATGAGATGTTGGATGGTTGGTAAATGTTTTGAGATATGAGGATAGTGATATTAGAGTCATGCTAGTGGAGTTATTATGAAATTAAGAAATACTTGTGTTAAGGTTAGTGATTTCCGTATCATGCACGTATGGTGAACCGCTATGTGACGAAGTTAGAGCATGAGGTATTTGTAGAGTGCCCACCTTTGTGTGGAGGTCGGGGGCGCGCGATGGTTAACTCCTACCAACCCCC
>LR738709.1:673680612-673766851 GCA_902687465.1 Secale cereale
CCCCTAGGAGCATGCGTTGATTGCTTTGTTTTGATGACTCATAGATTTTTGCAATAAGTATATGAGTTCTTATGACTAATGTTGAGTCCATGGATTATACACACTCTCACCCTTCCACCATTGCTAGCCTCTCTTGTACCGTGCAACTTTCGCCGATGCCATAAACCCACTATATATCCTTCGTTAAAATAGCTACCATACCTACCTATCATGGCATTTCCATAGCCATTCCGAGATATATTGCCATGCAACTTTCCACCGTTCCGTTCATATGACACGCATCATATTGTCATATTGCCATTGCATGATCATGTAGTTGACATCGTATTTGTGGCAAGGCCACCATGCATAATTTTTATACATGTCACTCTTGTTTCATTGCACATACCGGTACACCGCCGGAGGCATTCATATAGAGTCATACTTTGTTGTTGTAGTATCGAGTTGTAATGAAAGTGTGATGATCATCATTATTAGAGCATTGTCCCATGGGAGGAAAGGCTAAATCTATAAAGCCCCTCTGCAAAAAAAGAAGAAGAAGAAAGGCCAAAGAAAAAAAAGGCCCAAAAAAAGGGACAATTGCTACTATCTTTTTCCACACTTGTGCTTCAAAGTAGCACTATGTTCTTCATTGTAGAGAGTCTCATGTTTAGTCACTTTTATATACTAGTGGGAAATTTTGTTATAGAACTTGGCTTGTATATTCCAACGATGGGCTTCCTCAAATGCCCTAGGTCTTCGTGAGCAAGCAAGTTGGATGCACACCCACTAGTTTCTTTTGTTGAGCTTTCATTCATATTTAGCTCTAGTGCATCCGTTGCATGGCAATCCCTACTCACTCACATTGATATCTATTGATGGGCATCTCCATAGCCCGTTGATACGCCTAGTCGATGTGAGACTATCTCCCTCCTTTTTGTCTTCTCCACAACCACCTCTATTCCACCCATAGTGCTATGTCCATGGCTCACGCTCATGTATTGCGTGAAAGTTGAAAGGTTTGAAAAGACAGAGTATGAAAACAAGTGCTTGGCTGAAATCGGGGTTGTGCATGATATGAATATTTTGTGTGATAACGAGGGAGCATAGCCAACACTATATGATTTTGTAGGGATAACTTTCTTTAGCCATAGTATTTTGAGAAGACATGATTGCTTTATTAGTATTGCTTGAAGTATTATTATTTCTTATGTCGATATAGACTTTTATCTTGAATCTTTCAGATCTGAATATTCATGCCACAATTAAGAGAATTACATTGAAAAACTATATTGGTTAGCATTCCATATCAAAAATTCTTTCTTTATCATTTACCTACTCGAGGACGAGCAGGAATTAAGCTTGGGGATGCTTGATACGTCTCCAACGTATCTATAATTTTTGATTGTTCCATGCTATTATTTATGAAGTCTTGGATGTTTAATGGGCTTTATAATTCACTTTTATATCATTTTTGGGACTAACCTACTAACCCAAAGGCCCAGTCCAGATTGCTGTTTTTTGCCTGTTTCAGGGTTTTGCACAAAAAGAATATCAAACGGAGTCCAAACGGAATGAAACCTTCGCGAGAGATATTTTTGGAGAAAATCACGCACGCGGAGCTTGAGAACCACGTCAGGGGGCCAAAGGGTGGCCCACGAGGGTGGGGGGCGCGCCGCCCATCCCACGGCGTGCCCCCTGTCTCGTGGCCCCCTCGAGCGTCCCCCGGTGCCCTCCTTCTTCCTATATAAGTCTACGTACCCCAAGACCTCCGTGAACAGAGAGAAAACCCTAATTCCACCGCCGTACCTTCTGTTCCCGTGGAGATCCCATCTTGGAGCCTGTTCCGAAGCTCCACCGGAGGGGGATCCATCACGGAGGCCTTCATCATCATCATCATCGCCCTCACCATGAGTTATGAGTAGTTTACCATAGACCTTCGGGTCCATAGCTAGTATCTAGATGGCTTCTTCTCTCTCTCTGGATCTCAATTCAAAGTTCTCCTCGGTCTTCGAGGAGATCTATTCGATGTAATCTCTTTTTGCGGTGTGTTTGTTGAGATCTGATGAATTGTGAGTTTATGATCAAGGTTATATATGAAAGATATTTGGTTCTTCTCTGAACTTTTTATGTGTGCTCATAATATCCTTGCAAGTCTCTTCGAATTATTGGTTTGGTTTGGCCTACTAGATCTATAGTTCTTGCAATGGGAGAAATGCTTGGCTTTGGGTTCAATCTTGCGGTGTCCTTTCCCAGTGACAGTAGGGGCAGCAAGGCACATATTGTATTGTTGCCATTGAGGATAAAAAGATGGGGTTTACATCATATTGCTTGAGTTTATCCCTCTACACCATGTCATCTTGCTTAAGGCATTACTCTGTTCATATGAACTCAATACACTAGATGCATGCTGGATAGCGGTCGATGTGTGGAGTAATAGTAGTAGATGCAGAATCGTTTCGGTCTACTTGTCTCGGACGTGATGCCTATATACAATGATCATGCCTAGATAGTTTCATAATTATTCGCTTTTCTATCAATTGCTCGACAGTAATTTGTTTACCCGCCATAGAATATCGCTATCATGAGAGAAGCCACTAGAGAAAACTATGGCCCCCGGGTCTATTCTCAACATATCAATCTACATCTACTTTACTTTTATCGCTTTTATTTGATGTTCTATTAAACTAAAAATACCAAAAATATAAACTACCATCTCTATCAGATCTCACTTTCGTAAGTGACCGTACAGGGATTGACAACCCCTTATCGCGTTGGCTGCGAAGTTCTTATTTGTTTGGGCAGGTGCGAGGGACTCGCGCGTGGTCTCCTACTGGATTGTGTCGGGGAAACTGATCGCCCACGAACACCTATGGGACCGGATCCCCTTTTCGGTACGGCAAGGGGGCGGAGGATGCACAAAGAGCGGATCGAGGCGAGCACACGAGCAGTTTACCCAGGTTCGGGCCGCACGGATGTGTAAAACCCTACTCCTGCTTTGGTTTGTATTGCGTTCTTGCTCGGGAGCGAGGAGAGCTACAGTATGCTCTAACCGCTGGCCGGACCAAGCGTGAGAGTGATCGATGTTCCGAACCCCCTCTACGTTGCGCATGGGCCTCCTTTTATAGGTCAAAGGGGTCACCGACAGGTGGCAACACAGATGAGGGTAAAAACATAAAAGGGTGGTAGCTAGAACAGTGTTTGTACAGTGCCCTGTACCTAACCCTGACGGCAGGGGACAAGGGCATTAAATGCCCGTTGCCGTCGCCCCAAACAGTGCAAAAAGTGACCGTCGGGGCGCCACCATCCGCCACGACGGTAGCCTTGTCATCGCCGCTTGCCACCGTGTTCCCCTGGCTACACAGCCTTCCGCCACGTGTGCCTGAAAGGGCCCCAGGGCGACACGTGGGTGGATGTGCTGGAGCGCGGGCACTGAGTGGAAGCTTGCCACGGCAAGCGCCTTGCCGCGGTGGCTATCTTGTCGCTTCTGGGAGCTTGTCGCTCACCGGTCCTTGCCGGGACGCGTGGCGCGTCGCGGCAAGCTTCTTGTTATGCCTTGGATGGCCTTCCCGGCAAGCTCCTCTCGCCGGGGTCTTATGTCTTGAGTGATTTTTGTGCCTCCAGTGGCCTTCCCAGCAAGCTCCTCTTGCCGGGGTCTTGTCTCTTTGACTTGTATACTTTGTTCTTGAATGGCTCCAGAGGAACCATGAGGGGTCTTGGCGGTCGCCTGGCTAGCCTTACCGCGGGACGGTGCAACTGTTCGTGCACAAGTTCGGGATACTAAGGTACCCCTACTTTAGTACACCAACAGGAGCCCCCGGGCCTGGGCCAGACACGCTGCCGAGCGCTGTTGGGCAAGGCCCAAAACAGTGCACGGGCACGCGCGGCCTGCGGCACGCCGTATCCCACTCCGTATCCACCGCGCCCTCCCTTAACGACACACGTTTAATGCGGCGTCGTGGCGGATATCGTGGCCTGATTCTTTAATGGGAAATGCGGAACGTCCCCCTCCCCCCCCTTAAAAGCAGGGGAAACAGGGGCAGTTCCTTCCATTCGCCCGTTGCTTCTTCGTCCCTCAGAAACCCTCGCCGCTCCCCTCCTCCATGAAGGTTGAAAGAGAGAAGCGCTCCGCCCCCTCCGCCGCCACCAGCATCACCAGCGCCGTCGACCTCCCCCACCGTCCCCGCCATGGCTCTGAAAGGCGAGAAGGGGAAGTCCGCGAAGTCTGTCGAGGCGCTGCGGCTAGCAGCAATGCGGAAGAAGATGGCGGTCTTCCCGCCAAAGCTTGACGCAGAGGAGCTGAGGGATACCTTCTATCTCTTCTGGTCGAGGGAGACGAAGGCGCATCCGCGCACCAAGGTACTCCCCGCCGTAGCCTGCAAGATGTTCCCGACCGGCTACGCCTTCTTTGCTCTGTTCTTCTACTGCGGGCTCTGCCCGCCCTATTCTGAGTTCTTCTACGACATCATGAATACCTACGGGTTTCATCTCCTTGACTTCACCCCCAATGCCGTCTTGACCATGGCCGTTTTCGCACATCTGTGCGAAAACTTTGTCGGAGTCTACCCCAATGTAGCTCTTTTCTGCCATTACTTCACGCCCCGAGTCGAGGCAGGGTCGCCTCTGTCTGGCGGAATCTCTTGGATCTCGAGGACGCACAAGAAGGAAGCCTATCTGGAGGGGGAGCTCCGCGGCAAGTGGGATGAATGGAGAGCCAACTGGTGTTGGATCGTAGAGGATGACCCGCAGCCATTCACTTCCCGGCGCCAGGCCCCAGTAGTACGCGGCAACGACTGGAGCGATTTGGCCCCGGAGGATAGCAGATTGAAGATTGCTACTACCCGGATCCTTCGCCTCCGGCAAGCCAAGCTCACTGTAGGCGCAGTCGGAGCAGACTTTCTCCGCCGCCGCATTGCTCCCTTGCAGGAGAGGAAGAGGGCTGCTTGGGAGTTCGAGAATGCGGCAGACATCATGAGGCTGCGCCCGGGCCTCAATTGGAATTTTACTGTCCTGGAGCTCAACGCGATGCTCCAGGCGTTGTTCAAGTACGACTCCGCCCATCCTGAGTGGTTTGCGTTGCCGCCGGGCGTAGTTCCGTTGTGCAACAGCTCATCGCTCAGCGCCATCCGTGTAGTGATGCCGTTGTGCGACTCCCACGGGATCGACCCCACTTGGCAAGAACCTTCCGACGAAGCTGTGCAGACATTCTTCGACAACTTGGTGGAACTGCCAGTCGATCCCGATGAGAAGAAAGGCCTCACCCGCGACACCACCGACCAGGAGATGGCATACATCGCCACCAGACTGGAAGAGGCAGCGGCAGCCAGGGCCGCGGGTGAGTTTGGGTACACTATGGAGGAGGCGGAGGCAGCGGATCGCCGGGACAAGCGAGCCCACCGAGCAGGGTGTCGAGTCGAGCGGGCCCGCCGAGCAGGGTGCTGGGTCAAGCGAGCATGACGAGGACTCGAGCGGCTCGCTGGAGATCGGCTCCTCCTCCTCGTCCTCGGGCAGCTCGCCGCCACCAGCAAGTCCTCCAGCTCCGACAAGAAGACGCCTCCGCAAGGCCGCAGACGCGACGGGGCGGCAGGCGGGCCAGCAGCCGCAGCGCCGCGCGGCGCGCGCCACCGCGACAAGCAAGGTCGCCAAGGGAGTGCCTCGTGCTCCAGCGGCAACTAGAGCGGGATCTTCCCGGACTAGTTCCCCTGCTCCCGCCGCCCCTCGCGCTTCGGCGGCAACCGGAGCGGGGTCCTCTCAGACCACCGTCCCTGCTCCCGCCAAGCGGCCGAGGGAGCCCACTCCTCCGCCTCCTCGCGCCGGGACGCGCGAGCCGGATTTTGACTTCTCCGCGCTCAGCTCCGACGAGGAGGAAGAAGAGTAAGTCTTCGCAATTTTTGTACTTCTTTGATTTTCTATTGTTTCTTGTCTTGTACCTCTTTCGCCTAACTCTGAACCTGTCCTTTTCAGAACTCTGACCCAGAGGGCGGCGAAGAGGGCCAAGGTCCCGGTGATCGTCATCGAGGACGAGCCCGCCGCAACAGCAAGGGGCGCGCCCGAGACGAGCTTGCCGGACCCGGCGACTAGTCTTCAGGGTAGCCCCCAGCGCAGCCCCCAACGTAAGTTCTTTGTCCACTTTTCGCTGTTAGGCGCGCTCGGGTACTCTATCTTTTGCTGACGCTTGCTTGTTGATTCGTGCAGGAGCAGAGCAGCAGCCTCAGGAGTGCCAGGAGTCCGCCCCCGACGCGCCGCACGCCTCGACAACACCGCCAAGGGGGAGCTCCCCGGCAAGGGAGAACACTCCGCCAAGGGCGAGCACCCCGCCAAGGGCGAGCACCCCGCCGAGGGATGGCGCTAGCGGCCCTCCGCCGGCGGGAGCTACCACCACGCCGTCGAGGGAGAGCTCCCCGGCGAGGAAACTCACCGAGGAGCCGGCCCGCGCAGGTAAACCCTTGGACTTTTCTTCTTTCAATTCTCCTTTTCAGATATTTGCTTAACTGTGATTCTTTCCTTTTCCTCCGTCAGACCCATCCGCAGCAGAGCCAATGGAGATGGAGGTCGCCATCGAGGAGGACGCGCGTGGCAACACCGGTGCCGCCGCCGCTACCGAAGGGGCGGCCGGTGCTGACGAGCCCCCCACCGACGAGGCAGCCAAGGCCGCTGGCGCGGCAGCCGAGGAGGGGTCCGGCAGTCGCATTGACGGCCCTGAGGCCGCATGAGCGTCAGGCGCTGCGCCGGCTGCCGATCCCTCCGCTGCCGCAGCCGAGCCAGGCGCCTATCTGGAGGCCGGCAACGGTGTCTTCATCCAGCTCCCGTGGGCATCCACGTCCAGGGCGCCAGTCGAGGGAGAGGCCTTCGACGGGGAGGTCCTTGCCTCCGCCGGACTGAGGCTCGTCGACGCGCCGAGCAGCAGCAGCGAGCCCGAGGAGGAGCGGCTTCTGCGGAAGCTTCTGTCCCTTTACCGCGCCCAGCAAGCCAAGCTGGAGTCCCGAGAGGCTCTGGCCGCCAAGGCGGGTGCTGACTTGGAGAAGCGCGCAGAAGAGCTCCGAGCCATCAACCAAGCAGCTCTCCGATCCTTGGCGGAGGAGCGGGAGCAGCTTGCCAAGGTGCATCAGGCATTCATTTTGGAGAAAGCTGAAGCGGAGGAGCAGCAGCGGCTTGCCGCCGAGGAGCTATCCAGGCGGGAAGGTGAGCTGACGCAGCGGAAGGTCGACCTCGACAGCCATGAGGACGAGCTTGCCGCGCGTGAGCGATCGCTTGGCGGAGCTTTGCAGGAGGCAAAGGATGCCGCCGCAGCTGCCGAGACCGCCAAGAGAGAGTTGGAGACGAGGGTGGCGCAGCTGGAGGCCAACTTGAAGACGAGCGGCGAGGAGGTCGCCGCCCTCAAGCTCGAGAGGGAGAAGGACACACACAGCCACTCCGAGCTGCAGGTCCGCCTCTTCGAGAAGGGCAAGGAGCTCGCCGTCGCCAAGGACTCCATCGCCGATCTGGAGCTAAAGCTGTCCACTCTTACCACGACGCTGGACGGCGCCCGGGAGCGGGAGACGGCCCTGAAGGAGGAGCTCAGGGCCGAGAAGGTGTTGCTGGACAGTGCCGCCATTTCCCAGAATAACTTTAGGCGAACCGTCGAGCTATGGATGGAGGGCCTTGTCAACGTCGCCGCGGACATCGACAAGGAGCTGGCGGAGCTGGGGGCGGAGTATCTCGGGTACTCCACCGACGAGAGCGTCCACCCCAGCGCCAAACTAACTCTGTTCTTCAAGGGCGTGGCGACGGCCCTTCAGCAACTCCGGGAGAAGATCCCGAAGCAGCTGGCGGATGAATCGCGCAGGCTCTACGCGGGGGCTCTCCAAAAGGTGTTGATGAAGGTGGCCTACCGCAACCCGGGGCTCAACCTCACCAACGTCCTCAGGACCTTGCCTCCCGACGCCGACCAGGAGGCGCTCAAGGCTCTTGTCGCACCCATCATGGACAAGGTGGGCGGGATCAAGAGAGTCGAGGGCGACCGCGCAGACTAGGCTGTTTACTTTCTTCTTTCCTTGTCGCTGCCAACCATGCCATGAACAATAGTCTATTAGAATCGCGAAAAGTCATTTTGTAATATAACTCTATCTTAGGTGGTTAATGCAACGTTATTTCCTTTACTTGACTTCCTCGCTTTGTATGTTTTTACCCCATGCTTTTAGGGAACTTGCCGGCGTAGGCACCCTTGCCGCGAGCGCTGAGTGCGGAACTTCAGCAGCCTGCTGGCGGTGCCGTCGCCGGCAAGAAACCTTGTCGCAACCAGTTGCAGCACACTTAAGCTGTTGAGCGGGCTCGGAAACAAAGTAAGGGCGCGACACTAGTCACAGCACACTTAAGCTATTGAGCAAACTCGAAACAAAATAAGGGCACAACTGGCTACGAGTTGGTTCCTCCACGCACAGGTTTTCCATACAAAACGCGGTCGTTCAAGGAAGATAACTCAAAAATTTAAAATTTTGATTGCTCAAACTTTGGCAACTTAGCTTTTGTGTTGTCTGCTTCCCGGCAAGGCGAGGCTTTCTTGAACAGCACTTGGTCCATACCACCATCTTCTCCTCCCCCCCGGCAAATTTGTGCGCGAGAGAACCTTCTCCTCCTTGAGAAGAAAGGAAGAAGATAAAACACAGATATGGGCCCTTGCGGCTCGTTATTGCTTACCGATGGTAGGTGCTGCACAAGGTGTCAGATAACTCATGCAAAATACAAAAAGCATGAAATGACAAGATGTGCGGGGCACATAAACTTTACTGATGCACGGGGTCTGCGCCCGGCTTTGTACAAAGGATTACATGCAACATCGGCAAGACTTGTACAAAAGGTGGTTGCCGGAACGGATCACGGCAACCGCGCCTTATGGGTAAAACTTACGAAGATGCTCGATGTTCCAGGAGTTGCTCACCGGCAAGCCATCTTCGGTCTCAAGGCGGACAGTGCCGGGCCTAGTGACTCGTTTCACCCGATAAGCGCCTTCCCACTTCGGCGTCAACTTGTTGGAATTCTTGGCGGACTGAACGCGCAGAAGAACAAGGTCGCCTTCCTCGAGACTTCTGGCGTTAACTTTGCGGCTATGGTAGCGGCGCAAAGCTTGCTGATAGCGAGCAGCTCGCACAGCGGCCTGAAGACGGTCTTCCTCAAGAAGCAGCGTGTCATCTTGTCGCAGCTGTTCTTGCTCAAGCTCATCATAAGCGAGCACTTGAGGCGACCCGTATACGAGTTCCGTGGGGAGAACTGCCTCTGCTCCATACACTAGAGCAAAGGGTGTCTGTCCAGTGGCTCGATTTGGTGTCGTCCTGATCGACCAAAGAACCACTGGCAGCTCATCGATCCAGTTTCTTCCGCACTTGCGCAACCTGTCGAAAGTTCTGGTCTTGAGTCCGCGCAGCACTTCAGCATTTGCCCTCTCCGCTTGACCGTTGCTTCTTGGGTGAGCAACAGAAGCGAAGCAGACCTTGGCGCCAAGATCTTGGACGTATTGCATGAAGGTGCGACTGGTGAATTGTGTACCGTTGTCGGTGATGATCCTGTTAGGGATCCCTAAACGGCAAACAATCGACCTGAAGAACTTGACTGCTGACTGTGCGGTCACCTTTCTCACTGGTTCCACTTCCGGCCACTTTGTGAACTTGTCGATGGCGACGTACAAGAACTCAAAGCCCCCGGGTGCGCGGGGAAAGGGGCCGAGGATATCGAGCCCCAGACCGAAAATGGCCAGGACAAAGGGATCGTCTGGAGAGCTTGAGCTGGCTGATGTATCTGCTTGGAATGGAACTGGCACACTTCACACTTGGTTACTTGTGCAGTTGCATCTTGGAGGGCTGTCGGCCAAAAGAAACCTTGCCGGAACGCTTTGCCAACAAGTGCTCTTGCGCCAATGTGGTGACCACATATGCCTCTGTGTATCTCTGCCAACAGCTTCTGTCCATCTTCCCGGGGAATACACTTCAATTTCACACCGTTGAGTCTTCTTCTGCACAGTGTGTTGTCAACAAACTGGTACATACTTGACTGCCGGGCTACTTTTTCCGCTTCTTCTTGCTCTTCGGGAAGTTCTCCTGTTTGAAGGAAACAGACAATCTGTTGTGCCCATGCTGGAGCTTGTGGCTCGACAACAAGGACTAAAGGCACATCTGCTGCTGCGGGAACGTCTGGTTCTACGACGAGAACCTGTGTCTCAGCCAGAGCGTGACGATCCCCGGCAAGCTTGCCGGAGCAAAACTCGTCGGGAGCTTCCGCTTCAACGGGACAAGTCCTGGGACTTGCCGGAGCGGATCGCTCCTCAGCATTCTTGGCGTTGATCTTGGGGACTTTCTTGGCGGCGGCTTCTGGGAGCTCTGCCGGAAAGTAGTCGCCGGAGATCAACTTCCTCTTCTTGCTTTGTCCAGTTGATGCTGTTACGGATGGTTGAGTTAGCTTGAGCACAAAGATCCCTGGTTCCACAGGTAACTTTAGCGCGGCACACTTCGACAGGCCATCTGCGATGTCGTTCTGAGCTCTTGGAACGTGCTCCATCTGTAGGCCGTCAAAGTGCTCTTCAAGCTTTCTCACTTCGTCAACGTATGCTTCCATCAACGGACTCTGGTAATTCTTTTCACTTGGCGGACGACAAGCTGCGAGTCTCCCCTTACAATCAGCTTCTTAATCCCAAGGTCTGCTGCGATCCTAAGACCGGCAAGCAAACCCTCATACTCTGCAGTATTGTTTGTCGCTTGCTCCTTGGGAAAGTGCATCTGGACCACGTACTTGAGGTGCTCTCCGGTTGGCGCGACAAGCAGCACGCCAGCACGGGCGCCTTTCAGCGAGAAGGCACCATCAAAGTACATTATCCATTCTTTGCTTGCTTCTTTGACGGGGATGCTCGTCTCTGGATTCTCCTCGTCTGGCGTTGGCGTCCACTCTGCTATAAATTCTGCCAATGCTCTGCTCTGGATAGTTGAAGTGCTTTCAAACTTAAGGCCAAAGCTTGATAGTTCTAGCGCCCACTCGACAATCCTGCCTGTCGCTTCTGGATTTTGCAATATCCTCTTCAGCGGAAAGCGAGTGACCACCGTTATCTCATGTGCCTGGAAGTAATGGCGCAGCTTTCTCGAGGCCATGAGAAGGCCGAAAAGCAACTTCTGCACCCCAGAGTACCTTGACCTAGCCCCCTGCAAGAGGGAACTGACAAAATAAACTGGGCGCTGCACCATCTTCTTTCGTATCTCCTCTTGCATCTGCGCAGATCCGTCCTTGTCGGGACCAGAGCTTGTCGGGGAAGCCCCCTGCTTGTCGCTGGACGTGCTTGCCGCGGCCATTGGCTCATCATCTGCCTTCCTCTTCGCTACTAACGCAACACTAACCACTTGATTGGTTGCCGCTAGGTACAGCAGCAACTTTTCTTGTGGCATAGGTGCGACAAGTATTGGAGTGGAGGACAGGTACCTCTTCAAGTCTTGCAGCGCTGCCTCCGCTTCCGGAGTCCATTTCATTGGACCTGCCTTTTTCAAAATTTTGAAAAACGGCAGGGCGCGTTCTGCAGACTTAGAGATGAACCTGCTGAGAGCAGCCACGCAGCCGGCAAGTCTTCGTACATCCTTGACGCGCTTCGGTGCTTCGATCTGCTCAATGGCCTTGATCTTGTCGGGATTGGCTTCAATCCCCCTTTGGGACACAAATAACCCAAGAAGCTTGCCGGAAGGGACTCCAAACACGCACCTCTCGGGATTAAGTTTGAGCTGGATCTTGCGCAGATTTTCAAAGGTTTCATCTAGATCTTGTATCAGAGTTGCTCTGTCCTTGCTCTTGACCACTATGTCATCCATGTATGCTTCTACATTTCTTTGTATTTGTGGCTCAAAAGCTGTGTGGACTACTCTTGAAAATGTTGAACCAGCATTCTTTAATCCGAAAGGCATGCGTATGAAGCAATAAGTGCCACATGGAGTAATGAATGCGGTCTTCTCCTCATCTTCCTCAGCCATGAAGATCTGGTGATATCCTGAGTATGCATCAAGAAATGAAAGCAACTCGCATCCGGCGGTGGAGTCAACAATCTAGTCAATGCGCGGCAAGGGAAATGGATCTTTGGGACAAGCTTTATTCACATCAGTGAAGTCAATACAAAGCCTCCACTTCCCGTTTGCTTTACGCACGACAACAGGATTGGCCAACCACGTGGGATGGAGCACACCTCTGATAAGGCCTGCCGCTTCCAGTTTCTTGATTTCCTCTGCTATGAACTCTTGGCGCTCCACTGCTTGCTTCCTAACTTTTTGCTTGACGGGCCGCGCGTGAGGACAAACGGCAAGCTTGTGCTCAATCACTTTCCTGGGAACACCGGGGATGTCGGACGGTTGCCATGCAAACACGTCGACATTCGTCCGCAGGAAAGCAACGAGCGCGCTTTCCTATTTAGGGTCAAGCATGGCACTGATGGTGAAAGTACCACCAGTGCCGTCCTCCTTGGCGGGCACCTTTTTGGTCGCTGGTGGAGCTGCCATCGTCTTCTTACACTTGCCGGTGGAGCTCGATGGTGCGTCCTCGACGGCAGCGCAGCACTCCGAAGAGGTGCGTTTGCCGGAGTGGCCCCCAGAGCTCTTGCCGGACTTCGTCTTCTTCTTCCCTCCGGGAGCTTCAGCAGCAAGTGTTTCGCTATCTGTTGCGGCTGCTGCATCCCGGTAAATCTTGTCGGCACAGATAAGGGCATCCTTCTTGTCGTCAGGGACAGAGATGACGCTTATCGGGCCTGGCATCTTGAGCATGTTGTAGGCATAGTGAGAGGCTGCCATAAACTTGGCGAGTGCTGGACGGCCAAGTATTCCATTGTAAGGCAATGGAATATCGGCAACGTCGAAAGTGATCCTCTCAGTCCTGAAGTTCAGCTCTCCGCCAAATGTCACTGGCAGCGTGATCTTCCCCTTCGGCTTGCTCCTTCCCGGGTTTATCCCTTGGAACGTGCCGGTTTCTTCGAGCTCGCTGTCGGGGATCTGGAGTTTCTGGATCACAGTAGAGGAGATCAAATTCAAGCCGGCCCCGCCGTCAACTAACATCTTGGTGACCTTGAGGTTGCGGATGGTTGGTGAAACCAACATCGGCAAGCACCCGACCGCAGTTGAGCGATCAGGGTGGTCCTCAATATCGAAGATGATAGGCATGCTGGACCACTTTAGAAGTTTGCGCGACTCGACGGGTGGTTCTGCCGCATTGACTTCACGTACCCATTTCTTGAGTTGGCGGTGTGAAGTATGCAGAGAAGCGCCACCGTCAATGCCCAAAACTTCTGTAGCTTTTTGAAACTCCTGCTCGCTGTTCTCTCCATCGTCCATGTCTTCGTCTTCGTCTTTGTCTTCATCCTCGGGGAGGTCTGTCTCCTTGCCGCTGCTTGGCCTTGCCACGGCGTCCTCCCCGGCCATTGAATGGCCGCTTCTTGCCGGATCCGCCATCACCTCCCTGGGCCTTCTCCTTGTCGCGTCGCTCGTACTCAGCTTTCTGCTGCTCGACGAGGTATTCGACTTTCTTGCAGTTCTGGAGGTCGTGGCCCTTGGTGCGGTGGATCTTGTAGTATTGCTTGTCGGTGCCGTCCTGCTTGTCGGCGGCTGCCACAGCCTGGCAGTTGGTGCACGCGGCAGTCTCCTTGCCGGAGCTACCAGCCTGGGCTTTCTTGGCGCCAGCCTCCTTGTCGGACTGCTCAACGACTAGCACTTCCTTGTTCTTCTTCTTCCCGTTGTTCCGCCGCCGGCTCTTCTTTGCCGGGGCGGCATCCTCACTGTCTGACCCCCCTGCTCCTGTATCCTCTCCGGGGAGCTTCCTCCCCTCCTCAGCGCGTGCGCACTTGTCGGCCAGTGCATAAAGCTCACTGACGTCTCGGATCTTGCACATCGCCATCTCCTCCCTCATCCTGCGGTTGCGCACGTTCTGGTGGAACGCGCTGATAACCGCGGCAGGGTGGACGTCTGGGATGTTGTGCTGGACGCGGCTGAATCTCTGGATATACTTACGCAGGGGCTCTCCTTCCTTCTGGGCGAGTATGTGAAGGTCACTCTCCTGGCCATGGGGTTTGTGGCCACCTGTGAATGCGCCGACAAACTGATGGCACAGGTCGGCCCAAGAAGAAATAAAGTTCTCCGGCAAGTGCATGAGCCAAGATCTGATGTTTGGCTTGAGCACTAGCGGGGAGTAATTGGCGAGTATCTTCTCGTCTCGTCCCCCGGCAGCCTGCACCGCGATGGTGTAGATGCTGAGGAACTCTGACGGATGTGTCTTGCCGTCGTACTTTTCCGGTACGTCGGGCTTGAAGTTCTTCATGCTGGGCCACTGGACTTGTCGCAGCTCACGGGTGAACGCAGGGCAACTGTCGGTGTACTAAAGTAGGGGTATAGTATCCCGACTTGTGCACGGGCAGTAGCAGCGTTCCGTGGCAGGGCTCGCCACGCGCTCGCCAAGGCCCACTTTGGTTCCTTTGAAGCCATTCAAGAACAAAGTATTCAGGTTAAGAAACAAGACCCCGGCAAGAGGAGCTTGCCGGGAAGGCCGCTCCAGGCTCATAACCATCCCTTTAGCGCAAGACCCTGGCAAGAGGAGCTTGCCAGGAAGATCAAAGCATGGCATTTCAGAAGACGTGCCGTGGCGCATCGCGCGCCCCGGCAAGGCCCGGAGAGCGATAAGCTTCCGGGCGCGGCAAGGTAGCGACCGCGGCAAGGCGCTTGCCGCGGCAAGCTTTCACTGTGTGCCCACGCTCCAGCTCACCCAGCCACGCGTCGCCCTGGGGCCCTTCCAGGGGCACGTGGCGGATGGCTGTGCAGCCTGGGGTACACGGTGGCAAGCCACGATGACGAGGCCACCGTCGTGGCAAACGGAGACGCCCGGACGGACGCTTTTTGCACTGTTTGGGGGCGACGGCGACGGGCATTCAATGCCCTTGTCCCCTGCCGTCAGGGTTAGGTATAGACCATTGTGCATACACTGTACATACACTGTTACAACTACCACCATTTTTACGTTTTTACCCTCACCTACGTTGCCACCTGTCGGTGACCCCTTTGACCTATAAAAGGAGGCCCATGCACAACGTAGAAGGGGTTCCGAGGCTAGATCACTCTCACGCTCGGTGTAGCTAGCAACCAGCACTGTAGTTCTTCTTGCTCCCGAGCCAAGAACTCAATACAACCAAGGCAGGAGTAGGGTTTTACGCATCCGTGCGGCCCGAACCTGGGTAAACTGCCCGTGTGCTCGCCTCGATCTTCTCTCCGTGCTCCCTCCGCTCCCTTACCGTACCAAAAAGGGACTCCGGTCCCATAGGTGTTCGTGGACGGTCAGTTTCCCCGACATCTTTGGCGTGCCAGGTAGGGGAGCGTCGAGGTTGTGCGGACCTGATCCGGCGGTCACGCGGGCGGAATCTTCAGCAACTTCATCGACTTCATTAGCTTCATCGACATGCCGCCGAAGAAGAAAGCTTCGGAGGTAGGAGGCCCGTCTGCGTCGATCCCACCACCACCCGAACCAACGGTTGGTGGAGTAGACGCTGGCGGAAGGACGGACGCCGGCGAGGAAACTCACGGCGCCGGCAAGTCCAAGGACAAGACGGACGACCGAGCGCACTCCAAGACCTCGGTGTCCGTGCACGCGCCGCGCCCTTCTCAGGAGGTGCCGAAACGGCAGCGGCGTGGTACGCAGGGTACCATCCGCTTGCTGGGCCAAGGACAAGTTGACGGGTCGCGGGACGCTCAAGGCCAACGCGCTGGCAGGAGCAAGGCGCAGTCATCGGGGCGAGAACCTGCTCCTTCTAACGCTGTTAGAAGTCCGAGCATATCTCGTTCCTCGCACCGCTCGCCACCGCTCCCCTCCACTCCAGCAGAAGCTCTAGCTAGAGCTCAGCTGCTCCTCGACTTCCCTCCAGCGGCAGACAAGGCCGAAGACTGGAGGGCTACCATCCAAAGCCTCATCGCCTTCGCCAACAACGACACGCCGCAGCAGCCGGCGACGTCACGGCCACGGCAAGTCAGCCAAGCGCGGGCTGATGGAGACAAGACCGCCGGGGGTGCAACCACCGTGCACTCCCCGCCGCGGAAGCAGAAATCGCCGACTCGCCGGATCAACGTCGACGACGATTCCACGGCGTTGTCGGATCCGCGAGCTCGCCGCGATCAGCGCCAAGTCCTCGATGATAGGCGACAAGAAGACGCTCGAACTCGCATCGAGCGTCGAAGAGAAGCGCGACGACAATCCGACCAGCGCGCTGGGACCGCTGTCGACTTGCACGCGCCCGGAGAACCAGGCGACTTGCCGTACGCGGCAGGTTGTCCTGCGTTCACCCGTGAGCTGCGGCAAGTCCAGTGGCCCAGCATGAAGAACTTTAAGCCCGACGTACCCGAGAAGTACGACGGCAAGACCCATCCCTCAGAGTTCCTCAGCATCTACACCATTGCAGTGCAGGCTGCCGGGGGATGAGATGAGAAGATACTAGCAAACTACTTCCCGCTTGTGCTCAAGCCAAATGTCAGATCTTGGCTCAAGCACTTGCCGGAAAACTCCATCTCTTCTTGGGCTGACCTGTGCCACCAGTTTGTCGGCGCCTTCACCGGTGGCCACTGTTGGGGAACGTAGTATTTTAAAATTTTCCTACGATCACGCAAGATCTATCTACCAGATGCATAGCAACGAGAGGGAAGAGTGTGTCTACGTACCCTCGTAGACCGGAAGCGGAAGCGTCAAGTGATGCGGTTGATGTAGTCGAACTTCTTCGCGATTCAACCGATCAAGCACCGAACGTACGGCACCTCCGTGTTCAGCACACGTTCAGCTTGATGATGTCCCACGAGCTCTTGATCCAGTTGAGCTTCACGGGAGAGTTTCGTCAGCACGACGGCGTGGTGACGGATATGATGTATCTACCGGCGCAGGGCTTCGCCTAAGCACTGCAACGGTATTACCGAGGTGTGTTTCTGTGGAGGGGGGCACCGCACACGGCTGGAACAATTCAACTTGTGTGTCTTTGGGTGCCCCCTGCCCCCTAATATAAAGGAGCAAGAGGGGAGGGCCGGCCGGCCTCCAATGGTGCGGCTAGGGCAATCCTACTAGGAATAGGATTGCAATCCTATTCCTAGTAGGAGTCCACCAAGAAGGAAGAGAGGGAAAAAGAAAGAGAGGGAGAGGTGGCGCCCCCCAATCCTAGTCCAACTAGGATCCCCTGGTGGGGCGCCGGCCAGCCTCTATGGGCTGCCTCTCTCCTTTCCTCAAGGCCCACTATGGACCATCCCCCCTCGTAAGGGGTTCCGGTAACCCCCTCCGGCAATCCAGTTAAATCCGAAACTTTTCCGGAACACTTCCGGTATCCGAATATAGTCGTCCAATATATGAATCTTTATGTCTCGGACATTCCGAGACTCCTCGTCATGTCCGTGATCTCATCCGGGACTCCGAACTACCTTCGGTACATCAAAACTCATAAACTCATAATACCGATCGTCATCAAACGTTAAGCGTGCGGACCCTACGGGTTCGAGAACTATGTAGAAATGACCGAGACTCATCTCTGGTCAATAACCAATAGCGGAACCTAGATGTTCATATTGGCTCCTACATATTCTACGAAGATCTTTATCGGTCAAACCGCATAACAACATACGTTGTTCCTTTTGTCATCGGTATGTTACTTGCCCGAGATTCGATCGTCGGTATCTCTATACCTAGTTCAATCTCGTTATCGGCAAGTCTCTTTACTCGTTCCGTAGCACACCATCTCGTGACTAACTCATTGGTATTTTGCTTGCAAGGTTTATTATGATGTGTGTTACCGAGAGGGCCCAGAGATACCTCTCCGACACTCGGAGTGACAAATCCTAATCTTGATCTATGCCAACACCACGAATACTTTCGGAGGCACCTGTAGAGTATCTTTATGATCACCCAGTTACGTTGTGACGTTTGATAGTACACAAGGTGTTCCTACGGTATTCGGGAGTTGCATAATCTCATAGTCATAGGAACATGTATAAGTTATGAAGAAAGCAATAGCAGTAAAACTAAACGATCATAGTGCTATGCTAACGGATGGGTCTAGTCCATCACATCATTCTCCTAATGATGTGATCCCGTTGATCAAATGACAACTCATGTCTATGGCTAGGAAACATAGCCATCTTTGATCAATGAGCTAGTCTAGTAGAGGCATATTAGGGACATACTATTTTGTCTATGTATTCACACATGTATCAAGTTTCCGGTTAATACAATTCTAGCATGAATAAAAGACATTTATCATGATATAAGGAAATACAAATAACATCTTTATTATTGCCTCTACGGCATATTTCCTTCAGTCTCCCACTTGCACTAGAGTCAATAATCTAGCTCACATCGCCATGTGATTTAATACCGATAGTTCACATCGTTATGTGAATAACACCCATAGTTCACATCGCCATGTGACCAACACCCAAAGGGTTTACTAGAGTCAATAATCTAGTTCACATCGCTATGTGATTAATACCCAAGAGTAATAAGGTGTGATCATGTTTTGCTTGTGAGAGAAGTTTAGTCAACGGGTCTGTCACATTCAGATCCGTATGTATTTTGCAAATTTCTATGTCTACAATGCTCTGCATAGAGCTACTCTAGCTAATTGCTCCCACTTTCAATACGCATCCAGATTGATACTTAGAGTCATCTGGATTTAGTGTCAAAGCTTGCATCGGCGTAACCCTTTACGACGAACTCTTTATCACCTCCATAATCGAGAAACATTTCCTTAGTCATCCAGTTGCTAAGGATAATTTTGACCGCTGTACAGTGATCTACTCCTGGATCACTATTGTACCCCCTTGACAAACTCATGGCAAGGTACACAACATGTTTGGTACACAGCATGGCATACTTTATAGAACCTATGGCTGAGGCATAGGGAATGACTTTCATTCTCTCTATATTTTTCTGCCGTGGTCTGGCTTTGAGTCTTACTCAACTTCACACCTTACAAGTCAGGCAAGAACTCCTTCTTTGATTGATACATTTTGAACTACTTCAAAATCTTATCAAGGTATGTATTTATCGAAAGTCTTATCAAGCGTCTTGATCTATCTCTATAGATCTTGATGCCCAATATGTAAGCAGCTTCACCAAGGTCTTTCTTTGAAAAACTCATTTCAAACACTCCTTTATGCTTTCCAGAAAATTCTACATCATTTCCGATCGACAATATGTCATTCACATATACTTATCAGAAAGGTTGTAGTGCTCCCACTCACTTCTTGTAAATACAGGCTTCACCGTAAGTCTGTATAAATCTATATGCTTTGATCAACTTATCAAAGCGTATATTCCAACTCCGAGATGCTTGCACCAGTCCATAGATGGATCGCTGGAGCTTGCACATTTTGTTAGCACCTTTAGGATTGACAAAACCTTCGGGTTGCATCATATACAATTTTTCTTTAATAAATCCATTAAAGAATGCAGTTTTGTTATCCATTTGCCAGATTTCATAAAATGTGGCAATTGCTAACATGATTCGGACAGACTTAAGCATCGCTACGGGTGAGAAAGTCTCATCGTAGTCAACTCCTTGAACTTGTCGAAAACCTTTCGCAACAAGTCGAGCTTTGTAAACAGTAACATTACCGTCAGCGTTGGTCTTCCTCTTGAAGATCCATTTATTTTCGATGGCTTGCCGATCATCGGGCAAGTCAACCAAAGTCCACACTTTGTTCTCATACATGGATCCCATCTCAGATTTCATGGCCTCAAGCCATTTTGCGGAATCTGGGCTCATCATCGCTTCCTCATAGTTCGCAGGTTCATCATGGTCTAGTAACATGACTTCCAGAACTGGGTTGCCGTACCACTCTGGTGCGGAACGTACTCTGGTTGATCTACGACGTTCAGCAGAAACTTGATCTGAAGTTTCATGATCATCATCATTAGCTTCCTCACTAATTGGTGTAGGAATCACTGGAACTAGTTTCTGTGATGTTCCACTTTCCAATTCGGGAGAAGGTACAATTACCTCATCAAGTTCTACTTTCCTCCCACTCACTTCTTTAGAGAGAAACTCCTTCTCTAGAAAGGATCCACTCTTAGCAACAAAGACCTTGCCTTCGGATCTGTGATAGAAGGTGTACCCAACAGTTTCTTTTGGGTATCCTATGAAGATTTACTTCTCCGATTTGGGTTCGAGCTTATCATGTTGAAACTTTTTCACATAAGCATCGCAGTCCCAAACTTAAAAAAAATGACAGCTTAGGTTTCTCGTCAAACCACAGTTCATACGGTGTCATCTCCACGGATTTAGATGGTGCCCTATTTAACGTGAATGTAGCTGTCTCTAATGCATAACCCCAAAAGCAATAGTGGTAGATCGGTAAGAGACATCATCGATCGCACCATATCTAATAAAGTACGGTTATGACGTTCGGACACACCATTACACTGTGGTGTTCCAGGTGGCGTGAGTAGTGAAACTATTTCACATTGTTTTTACTGAAGGCCAAACTCGCTAACTCAAATATTTTACCTCTACGATCATATCGTAGAAACTCTTATTTTCTTGTTACGATGATTCTCCACTTCACTTTGAAATTCTTTGAACTTTTCAAATGTTTCAAACTTGTGCTTCATTAAGTAGATATACCCATATCTGCTCAAATCATCAGTGAAGGTCAGAAAATAACGATTCCCGCCGTGAGCTTCAACACTCATTGGTCTGCATACATTAGTATGTATGATTTCCAACAACTCTATTGCTCGCTCCACAGTTCCGGAGAACGGAGTTTTAGTCATCTTGCCCATGAGGCATGGTTCGCAAGCACCAAGTGATTCATAATCAAGTGATTCCAAAAAGTCCATCACTATGGAGTTTCTTCATGCGCTTTACACCAATATGACCTAAACGGCAGTGCCACAAATAAGTTGCACTATCATTATTAACCTTGCATATTTTGGCTTCAATATTATGAATATGTGTATCACACGATCGAGATCCAACAAACTATTTTCATTGGGTGTATGACCATAGAAGGTTTTATTCATGTAAACAGAACAACAATTATTCTCTAACTTACATGAATAACCGTATTGCAATAAACATGATCAAATCATATTCATGCTCAACACAAACACCAAATAACACTTATTTAGGTTCAACACTAATCCCGAAAGTATAGGGAGTGTGCGATGATGATCATATCAATCTTGGAACTGCTTCCAATACACATCGTCACTTCATCCTTTAACTAGTTTCTGTTCATTATGCAACTCCCATTTCGAGTTACTACTCTTTAGCAACTGAACCAGTATCAAATACCGAGGGGTTGCTATGAACACTAGTAAAATACACATCAATAATCTGTATATCAAATATACCTTTGTTCACTTTGCCATCCTTCTTATCCGCCAAGTATCTAGGGTAGTTCCACTTCTGGTGACCATTTCCTTTGCAGTAGAAGCACTTAGTTTCAGGCTTGAGTTTAGCTTTGGGTTTCTTCATGGGAGTGACAACTTGCTTGTCATTCTTCTTGAAGTTCCCCTTCTATCCCTTTGCCCTTTACTTGAAACAAGTGGTCTTATTAACCATCAACACTTGATGTTCTTTCTTGATTTCTACCTTCGCCGATTTCAGCATTGCGAAGAGCTCGGGAATTACCTTCGTCATCCCTTGCATATTATAGTTCATCACGAAGTTCTACTAACTTGGTGATAGTGACTAGAGAACTTTGTCAATTACTATCTTAGTTGGAAGATTAACTCCCACTTGATTCAAGTAATTGTAGTACCCAGACAATCTGAGCACATGCTCACTGGTTGAGCTATTCTCCTCCATCTTGTAGGCAAAGTACTGTCAGAAGTCTTATACCTCTCGACACGGGCATGAGTATGAAATACTAATTTCAACTCTTGGAACATCTCATATGCTCCGTGGCGTTCAAAACATTTTTGAAGTCCCGGTTATAAGCCGTAAAGCATGGTGAACTAAACTATCAAGTAGTCATCATACCGAGCTTTTGTCAAAACGTTCATAACGTCTACATCTGCTCCTGCAATAGGTCTGTCACCTAGCGGTGCATCAAGGACATATTTTGCTGTGCAGCAATGAGGATAATCCTCAGATCACGGAACAATTCCGTATCATTGCTACTAACATCTTTCAACTTAGTTTTCTCTAGGAACATATAAAAAATAAATGGGGAGCAACATCCTGAGCTATTGATCTACAACAACATAGATATGCAAAACTATCAGGACTAAGTTCATGATAAATTAAAGTTCAATTTAATCATATTAATTAAAGAACTCCCACTTAGATAGACATCCCTCCGGTCATCTAAATGATCACGTGATCCAAATCAACTAAACCATGTCCGATCATCACGTGAGATGGTGTAGTTTCAATGGTGAACATCTTATGTTGATCATATCTACTATATGATTCACGCTCGACCTTTCGGTCTCCAGTGTTCCGAGGCCATATCTGCATATGCTAGGCTCGTCAAGTTTAACCCGAGTATTCTGCGTGTGCAAAACTGGCTTACACGCGTTGTATTTGAACGTAGAGCTTATCACACCCGATCATCACGTGGTGTCTCAGCACGACGAACTTTCGCAACGGTGCATACTCAGGGAGAACACTTATACCTTGAAATTTAGTAAGGGATCATCTTATAATGCCACCGTCGTTCTAAGAAAAATAAGAAGCATAATAAGATAAACATCATATGCAATCAAAATATGTGACATGATATGGCCATCATCATTTTGTGCTTTTGATCTCCATCTCCAAAGCACCGTCATGATCACCTTCGTCACCGGCGCGACACCTTGATCTCCATCGTAGCATCGTTGTCGTCTCGCCAACTATTGCTTCTACGACTATCGCTATCGCTTAGTGATAAAGTAAAGCAATTACATGGCGATTGCATTTCATACAATAAAGCGACAACCATATGGCTCCTGCCAGTTGCCGATAACATTACAAAACATGATCATCTCATACAAAGCCGTATAACTCATCATGTCTTGACCATATCACATCACAACATGCCCTGCAAAAACAAGTTAGACGTCCTCTACTTTGTTGTTGCAAGTTTTACGTGGCTGCTACGGGCTTAGCAAGAACCGTTCTTACCTACGCATACAAAACCACAACGATGTTTCGTCAAGTATGTGCTGTTTTAACCTTCACAAGGACCGGGCGTAGCCATACTTGATTCAGCTAAAGTGAGAGAGACAGACACCCGCCAGTCACCTTTAAGCAACGAGTGCTCGTAACGGTGAAACCAGTCTCGCGTAAGCGTACGCGTAATGTCGGTCCGGGCCGCTTCATCTCACAATACCGCCGAAGCAAAGTATGACATGCTGGTAAGCAGTATGACTAGTATCGCCCACAACTCATTGTGTTCTACTCGTGCATATCATCTACGCATAGACCTGGCTCATGATGCCACTGTTGGGGAACGTAGTATTTTAAAATTTTCCTACGATCACGCAAGATCTATCTACCAGATGCATAGCAACGAGAGGGAAGAGTGTGTCTACGTACCCTCGTAGACCGGAAGCGGAAGCGTCAAGTGACGCGGTTGATGTAGTCGAACTTCTTCGCGATTCAACCGATCAAGCACCGAACGTACGGCACCTCCGTGTTTAGCACACGTTCAGCTTGATGACGTCCCACGAGCTCTTGATCCAGTTGAGCTTCACGGGAGAGTTTCGTCAGCACGACGGCGTGGTGACGGATATGATGTATCTACCGGCGCAGGGCTTCGCCTAAGCACTGCAACGGTATTACCGAGGTGTGTTTCTGTGGAGAGGGGCACCGCACACGGCTGGAACAATTCAACTTGTGTGTCTTTGGGTGCCCCCCTGCCCCCGTATATAAAGGAGCAAGAGGGGAGGGCCGGCCGGCCTCCTATGGTGCGGCTAGGGCAATCCTACTAGGAATAGGATTGCAATCCTATTCCTAGTAGGAGTCCACCAAGAAGGAAGAGAGGGAAAAAGAAAGAGAGGGAGAGGTGGCGCCCCCCAATCCTAGTCCAACTAGGATCCCCTGGTGGGGCGCCGGCCAGCCTCTATGGTCTGCCTCTCTCCTTTCCTCAAGGCCCACTATGGACCATCCCCCCTCGTAAGGGGTTCCGGTAACCCCCTCCGGCAATCCAGTTAAATCCGAAACTTTTCCGGAACACTTCCGGTGTCCGAATATAGTCGTCCAATATATGAATCTTTATGTCTCGGACATTCCGAGACACCTCGTCATGTCCGTGATCTCATCCGGGACTCCGAACTACCTTCGGTACATCAAAACTCATAAACTCATAATACCGATCGTCATCAAACGTTAAGCGCGCGGACCCTACGGGTTCGAGAACTATGTAGACATGACCGAGACTCATCTCTGGTCAATAACCAATAGCGGAACCTGGATGTTCATATTGGCTCCTACATATTCTACGAAGATCTTTATCGGTCAAACCGCATAACAACATACGTTGTTCCTTTTGTCATCGGTATGTTACTTGCCCGAGATTCGATCGTCGGTATCTCTATACCTAGTTCAATCTCGTTACCGGCAAGTCTCTTTACTCGTTCCGTAGCACACCATCTCATGACTAACTCATTAGTCTTTTGCTTGCAAGGTTTATTATGATGTGTGTTACCGAGAGGGCCCAGAGATACCTCTCCGACACTCGGAGTGACAAATCCTAATCTTGATCTATGCCAACACCACGAATACTTTCGGAGGCACCTGTAGAGTATCTTTATGATCACCCAGTTACGTTGTGACGTTTGATAGTACACAAGGTGTTCCTACGGTATTCGGGAGTTGCATAATCTCATAGTCATAGGAACATGTATAAGTTATGAAGAAAGCAATAGCAGTAAAACTAAACGATCATACTGCTATGCTAACGGATGGGTCTAGTCCATCACATCATTCTCCTAATGATGTGATCCCGTTGATCAAATGACAACTCATGTCTATGGCTAGGAAACATAGCCATCTTCGATCAATGAGCTAGTCTAGTAGAGGCATACTAGGGACATAATATTTTGTCTATGTATTCACACATGTATCAAGTTTCTGGTTAATACAATTCTAGCATGAATAAAAGACATTTATCATGATATAAGGAAATACAAATAACATCTTTAGTATTGCCTCTAGGGCATATTTCCTTCAGCCACAAGCCCCACGGCCAGGAGAGTGATCTCCACATACTTGCCCAGAAGGAGGGAGAGTCCCTGCGAAAGTACATCCAGAGATTCAGCCGCGTCCAGCACAACATCCCGGACGTCCACCCTGCCGCAGTTATTAGCGCGTTCCACCAGAACGTGCGTAACCGCAGGATGAGGGAGGAAATGGCGATGTGCAAGATACGAGATGTCAGTGAGCTTTATGCTCTGGCTGACAAGTGTGCGCGCGTTGAAGAGGGGAGGAGACTCCCCGGAGAGGATGCTGGAGCAGGAGGAACGGACAGTGAGGATGCCGCCCCGGCAAGGAAAAACCGGCGGCGGAATAACAAGAAAAAGAAGAGCAAGGAAGTACTGGCTGTGGAGAAGTCTGGCAAGGAGGCTGGCGCCAAGGAAGCTCAGGCTGGTAGCTCCGGCAAGGGAGCTGCCACTGTAGCGGCTGCCGACAAGCAGGACGGCTCTGACAAGCAGTACTGCAAGATCCACCGCACCAAGGGCCACGATCTCCAGAACTGCAAAAGGGTCGAATACCTCGTCGAGCAGCAGAAGGCTGAGTACGAGCGACGCGACTAGGAGAAGGCCCAAGGTGGCGGAGGAGAGTCCGGCAAGAAGCGGCCATTCAACGGCCGGGGAGGACGCCGCGGCAAGGCCAAGCAGCGACAAGGAGATAGACCTCCCCGTGGCCGCGACAAGGACGAAGACGAAGACGACGACGAGGACATGGACGACGGAGACAACATCGAGCAGGAGTTCCAGAAGGCTACAGAAGTTCTGTGCGTCGATGGAGGTGCCTCTCTGCATACTTCCCACCGCCAACTCAAACAATGGGTGCGGGAAGTTAATGCAGTAGAGCCACCCGTCGAGTCGTGCAAGCTCCTGAAGTGGTCCAGCACGCCCATCATCTTCGACATTGAGGACCACCCTGACCGCACAACTGCGGTCGGGTGCTTGCCGATGTTGGTTTCGCCAACCATCCGCAACCTCAAGGTCACCAAGATGTTGGTTGACGGCGGGGCCGGCCTGAACCTGATTTCCTCTGCTGTAGTTCGAAAGCTACAGATCCCCGACAGCGAGCTCGAAGAAACCGGAACTTTCCAAGGAATCAACCCGGGAAGGAGCAAGCCGAAGGGGAAGATAACACTGCCAGTAACCTTTGGCGGAGAGCTAAACTTCAGGACTGAGAGGATCACCTTCGACGTTGCCGATATCCCATTGCCGTACAATGGGATACTTGGCCGTCCGGCGCTTGCCAAGTTCATGGCAGCCTCTCACTATGCCTACAACATGCTCAAGATGCCAGGGCCGATAAGCGTCATCTCTGTCCCCGGCGACAAGAAGGACGCACTTATCTGTGCCGACAAGATCTACCGGGACGCAGCAGCCACAACGGATAGCAAAACACTTGCCGTTGAAGCTCCCGGGGGGAGGAACAAGACCAAGTCCGACAAGAGCTCTGGGGCCCACTTCGGCAAACGCACCTATTCGGAGTGCTGCGCTGCCGGAGTGGACGCACCATCGAGCTCCACCGGTAAGTGCAAGAAGGGAATGGCAGCTCCACCTGCAACCAAGAAGGTGTCCGCCAAGGAGGACGGCACTGGTGGTACTTTCACCATCAGTGCTACGCTCGATCCTAAATAGGAAAGCGCGCTCGTTGCTTTCCTGCGGGCGAATGTCGACGTGTTTGCATGGCAACCGTCTGACATCCCCGACGTTCCCAGGAAAGTAATTGAGCACAAGCTTGCTGTTTGTCCTCACGCGCGGCCCGTCAAGCAGAAGGTCAGAAAGCAGGCGGTGGAGCGCCAAGAGTTTATTGCCGAGGAAATCAAGAAGTTGGAAGCAGCAGGCCTTGTTAGAGGTGTACTTCATCCCACGTGGTTGGCCAATCCTGTCGTCGTGCGCAAGGCCAATGGAAAGTGGAGGCTTTGTATAGACTTCACTGATGTGAATAAAGCTTGACCTAAAGATCCATTTCCCTTGCCGTGCATTGACCAAATCGTTGACTCGACGGCTGGATGTGAGTTGCTTTCGTTCCTTGATGCATACTCAGGATACCACCAGATATTTATGGCTGAAGAGGATGAAGAGAAGACCGCATTCATTACTCCATGTGGCACTTATTGCTTCATACGCATGCCCTTTGGATTGAAGAATGCGGGTTCAACATTTGCAAGGGTGGTCCACACTGCTTTTGAGCCACAGATACACAGGAATGTAGAAGCTTACATGGATGATATAGTGGTCAAGAGCAAAGACAAGGATACCCTGATCCAAGACCTAGGTGAGACTTTTGCGAATCTGCGCAAGATACAACTCAAGCTTAACCCCGAGAAGTGCGTCTTCGGAGTCCCCTCCGGCAAGCTTCTCGGGTTCTTTGTGTCCCAGAGGGCGATTGAAGCCAATCCCGACAAGATTAAAGCCATTGAGCAGATCGAAGCCCCGAAGCGCGTCAAGGATGTCCGGAGACTTGCTGGTTGTGTGGCTGCCCTCAGCAGGTTCATTTCCAAGTCTGCAGAACGCGCCCTGCCGTTTTTCAAAATCTTGAAAAAGGCAGGTCCAATGAAATGGACTCCGGAAGCGGAGGCAGCGCTGCAAGACTTGAAAGCATACCTGTCCTCCACTCCAATACTTGTCGCACCTAAGCCGCAAGAGAAGTTGCTGCTGTACTTAGCAGCGACCAATCAAGTGGTTAGTGCTGCGTTGGTAGCGGAAAGGGAGGCAGAGGAGGAGTCCACGGCCCCAGCAAGCACATCCAGCGACAAGCAGGGGGCTTCCCCGACAAGCTCTGACCCCGACAAGGAGGAATCTGCGCAGATGCAAGGAGAGGTGCGAAAGAAGATGGTGCAGCGCCAGGTGTATTTTGTCAGTTCCCTCTTGCAGGGGGCTAGGTCAAGATATTCTGGAGTGCAGAAGCTGCTTTTCGGCCTCCTCATGGCCTCGAGAAAGCTGCGCCATTACTTCAAAGCACATGAGATAACAGTGGTCACTCGCTTTCCGCTGAAAAGGATATTGCAAAATCCAGGAGCAACAGGCAGGATTGTCGAGTGGGCACTGGAGCTGTCAAGCTTTGGCCTCAAGTTTGAGAGTACTTCAACTATCCAGAGCAGAGCATTGGCAGAGTTCATAGCAGAATGGACACCAACACCAGACGAAGAGATTCCAGAGACAAGCATCCCCGTCAAAGAAGCAAGCAAAGAATGGGTAATGTACTTCGATGGGGCCTTCTCGCTGCAAGGCGCCGGTGCTGGTGTGCTGCTTGTCGCACCCACCGGAGAACACCTCAAGTACATTGTTCAAATGCACTTTCCCAAGGAGCAAGCAATGAACAATACTGTAGAGTATGAGGGTTTGCTTGCCGGCCTCAGAATAGCAGCAGAACTTGGGATCAAGAAGCTGATTGTGCGGGGAGATTCACAGTTGGTTGTCCGACAAGTAAATAAGAGCTACCAGAGCCCATCGATGGAAGCTTACGTCGACGAAGTGAGAAAACTTGAAGAACACTTTGAAGGCATGCAGATGGAGCATGTTCCAAGAGCTTAAAATGACATTGCAGATGGCCTGTCAAAGTGTGCTGCACTGAAGCTACCTGTGGAACCAGGGATCTTCGTGCTCAAGTTAACTCAACCATCCGTTACACCATTAGTTGGGCAAAGCAAGAAAAGAAAGTTGGTCTCCGATGACTACTTGTCGGCGGATCTTCCTGAAGCCGCCGCCAAGGTCCCCAAGATCAACGATCGAGTTGCTGAGGAACAGTCTGCTCCTGCGGACCCAAGGGTCTGTACAGTTGAAGCAGGCGTTCCAGACAAGTCTTGCCCCGGTAAGCTTGCCGGGGAACGTCAAGCTCCGGCCGAGCCACAAGTCCTCGCCGTAGAAGCCGACATTCCCACAACAGCAATGATGCCTTTGGTCCTTGTTATTGAGCCTCAGGCTCCAGCATGGGCACAACACATCGTCCGTTTTCTTCAAACCGGGGAACTTCCCGAAGAGCCAGAAGAAGCAGAGAGAATAACCCGGCAGTCAAGTATGTACCAGTTCGTCGGCAATGAACTATACTGAAGAAGACTCAATGGTGTTAGACTGAAGTGCATTCCCCGAGAAGATGGACAGAAGCTGTTGGCAGAGATACATGGAGGCATATGATACGTCCAAAACGTATCTATAATTTCTGCTTGCTCCATGCCACTTTTGGGTGATATTGCTATGATATTCATACACTTCCATACACTTTTGATCATATTTGGACTAACTTACTAATCCAGTGCACCCCAGTGCCAGTTTCTGTTTTCGGCTGTTTTTGTATTTCAGGTTTTCACGTTTCGAGAACTGCCCAGAAAAATACAGAAAAATTATATAAAAAATCAGCGATCCGGGAACGACACTGCTTCCGAAGGGGAGCCTGGGGGGGGGGCACAGGGGCTCCAGGCGCCCTGTGGGCGCCCCCCCCCCACTGGGCCGGGCCGGGGGGGCGCCTCGGCCCCCCGAGAGCCCCCCGGTGCCCTACTTTGGCAGATATTTAAAGGGTCCCCCGTAACCCTTGAAACATGACTTCTTTTCGCGATCCCATCTCTGTTCCGCCGCCGCCGCCGCTTCCAAGATCGGGAGCACCAGGAGAACTCTTCCCGGCACCCTGCCGGAGGGGAGGATCACCACCGGGAGCTTCTCCACCACCATGGACGCCTCCCGGATGACTCGTGAGTAGTCTCCCTTGGACCATGAGTCCATGACCAGTAGCTATGTGATGTTCTCCTCCCGTTCTTGTGCTTCACTAATTAGTCCTCGTGAGCTGCCCTACATGATCGAGGCACCTATGTAATCCTTGTGTTGTTGCTATGTTGAGTTTGCTGGGATCCGATGGATTATGAGATTATGTTCAGATTGATCTTGAGTAATATATTTGATTCACCTCTTTTATATTTTAGTTCATAAGTAACTCTTGCATGTTCTCCGTTGTTATTTATTGCTTTGGCCAAGTAGTAGGTAGTGACTCCAAGAGGGAACGTTATGCTCGATTGTGGGTTCATGCCCCTCGATGACTAGCTTGAGTGACAGAAACATGAGTCTAGGGGATGTGCTGTTGCCACAAGGGGGAAAACAACGGTGCTTGTGCCCGCGGGTGCAAGGATTGTTTACTTTACGCAAAGTTCTTTTAATGCAGTTGTCTGTTGCATTGAGTTTACACTATGGGTGGGACTCGCAACTTAATACCAGCGAGATGTTCTGGATAGATATCTCAAGGTGGATGATTAGTAGTAGATATTGATGGATTTCGGTCTACTTACTTTGGCGTACCGCCCATGCTTTGAACCTCAACCTTTCTTGCAATGTAGTCAGCATTGGTTTGCGTTCGTGGTCCTGTCAATTGCCCAGCTGTAATTTGTTACCTCGCATAGCTGTTTTATCGTCTTTTGGGAGAGAGACATCACTAGTGAACATCATGTGACTCCGGTCCATATTACTATCATTGATCACATACACTATTTTACTTTCCGCTATTTTACTTACTATTGCAAAACACTATCTATCACTACTACCATATTGCTTTTAACCCTTTGTGAACTACAAGGACGAGAGATTGACAACCTCTCTGTACTCGTTGGGAACAAAGTTATTTGTATATGTGTGCAGGTCCACGTTGATTGCTAATTGCGCTGTTAGCAGTTGACACCTACCTGTTGAACCTAGGAGTCTCTGGGGATTCGATCCTTGGCATCTTTGCTAGGGGAAAACACTTCTACTTACTGCATCTTACACCTTCCACTTGGGGTAATCCAACGAGGGGTTCGAGGCCCATCAAGGAGTATTTTCTGGCGCCGTTGCCGGGGACTCCACTCTTCAGGACAGGGGAGTTGCATGCTATCTTTTACCTTTGCTTTTTAGTGTTGTTAGTTTACCTTCCGTATTTGCTTCAGTATCCTTTTATCAAAAATCACAAAAAAATTATTTACCTTCCTGTTAGTATGACTATCTGTTTAGTTAAAACATGTTAGGATTTGGAGCTTTGAGGGAGTCAGAGGTTTTAGATTTCCATCAAAGGGATGGAGAAAATATGAAGAAGGCATGGGACAGGATTTCTGATGCACATAGGAGAATTATGCCTTGGATACCTATAAAAATTGTGCTTAGGAATTTTTACCATGGTCTTTTTAAATGGTGTAAACACTCCCTTGACATTATAGCTGAGGGAGATTTCTTAGAATGTGATGAAGCTAGAGCTCTTGAGATTATACATGGTCTATCTAGTTACTTTGTTTATGATCATAACTTTGATACTATCATAGATAGACTTGCCACTATTGAGAAAAGAATGGATGCTCTAGACTTAACGAAGGTAGAGAAACCCAAACCCAATAAGAGAGATATTTTGGAAATAGATAATGACTGGGAACCTCTTGTTAGGATTAGCATCTCTAATCAAGACTTCCTTGCTTATTGTGATATTGGATCTATGGTTTCTACTATGCCAAAAGTTGTTCGTGATTCTTTAAAATTTAACATGGATAGATTACCATCTTATCATGAACACACTAATGGAGATATTTCTGAAATCCAGGGAAAAATAAAAGACGTACCGGTTAAATTCCTTAAAGGGATTGCAATGATTGATTTCTTCATCGTGGAGCCGAACCAAGGAAATATAGTGCTTGGAAGGGACTTCCTCCGAGCAGTTAAAGGCTTCATCGATATAGGTAAGGGACAAATCCGCTTACGCGGGAAGGCAAAAGGTGTGTACCCCTTTCCTAGAAGGAGCAAGAATGAACTTGTTGAGGAATCATTTGAACCAATGTATAACTCTGATTATTATGATGAATATTGATTCCTCTATGCATTATGCCTAGCTTAAAGGCATAAAAGAAAGCGCTTTTGGGACGCAGCCCACATGAATAAAATTTTTGCTTTTGTTGTGTCTTGATGTTGTTTACTACTGTAGCATCATCATTGTATCTTTGCTTTTCATATTTGTGCCAAGTATAGCCTCTGATTGCTAGAAAGTTCAAAAGTTGTGAGGTGCTGTCCAGGAAACAGATTCTGTCCTTGGATAGAAAAATTCGTATAAAATCACCAGATCATCTTTTTGGTCTGAATTTTTTCGACAGCGTTCTCTATATAATTGTCTTTCGTGCGTCAGTTCTGAGTTTTTTGCTTTGAGTTGCAGAAGTATCCCGAACAGGTCAATTACTGCCTGATGTTCTGTTTTTCACAGATTCTGTCCTGTTTTGCCTTACCTTCACTTTGCAAATTAAGAACTTGCTTTTTCTTTGCAAAAACCTTTTGGCAATCTTGAGAAACAGTATAACTTCAAGAATATCCTTATTTCCAGCAAGGTATAATTATTTTATTAAGGGTACTAACCTCGCTAATCAGATTATGATGAGTTGTGTATGAAGGGAGTTTTCAAGTGTGCGAGGGAAGATGATAAAAAGATTCAGGAGTGTCAAGCGCTCAAGCTTGGGGATGCCCCCGTGCACCCCCAAGAAATATTCAAGGAGACTCAAGCGTCTAAGCTTGGGGATGCCCCCGTGCATCCCCTTCTCCATCAACATTATCACTTCGTCTTTCGTTCCGCTATATTTTTATCACTTCATGTGTTATGTGCTATGCTTGGAGCGTCTTGCTTTTAGTTTTCTTTTTAGTTTTTCATAACGAGTCGGAACCCAGCATTCCTTTATGTGGGAGAGAAACACGCTCCACCTCTACCTAGAACATTACATAGAATTTTCATTGTCTATCTATGATGTGTGTGTTCTTTGTCTTTTAAATAGCTACTATCGTGCTTTGCTCTTAGTATTCATGCTTATCTTTTCAAGAGCTTTTATTTAGTTGGTTGCTTGAACTCTTTTTAATTACCATGCTCACCTTATTAAGAGAGTTTGCTTCCGTTGCATGGGTTAATGTGTCTATGATAAAGATGCTACTTTCATGATGGTGCTTAGTAGTTCAGGTTTTCTTATGGTTAATCTCAGATAGCTGGGGGGTTCCCAATGTGTCATTGGAGTACCAACTTGGTTTGTTTGCCTATGATGTGGTATGGTTTAGTAATATCTTCCTTCGAGAATTTATTTTGATTGACTTGGCGTATGCTCACGCATATTCAAGACTGTAAAGAAAGTCTGTCAAGCCTTGACGATCTTTTGTTTCTGAGTAGCGATATAACTACCATGCCTGATTCAATATTGCTTTGTCGCTCTGCATGATTATGACCGTCATTGCTCTCTTAGTTGGTTGCTCCCAGTCTTTTGCTAACCTCCACCTGCACTAAGCAAACCAACCATGCAATACATAGCTCATGGGAAAGTAGCCTAAAAACTATTGTGGTAAAGAATATGTTGCTTATGTATTTTATTTCTTATGAGTTGCTTGCTGAGCGGTAACCATGTTTTTGGGGACGCCATCAACTGTCACACTTTTGTTGAATATCATGTGAGTTGCTATGCATGTTCGTCTTGTCTGAAGTAAGGGTGATTTACCGTGGGTTGAATTAATATGCATATTGTTAGAGAAGAACATTGGGCCGCCAACCAAAGCCATGCATCATGGTGGAAGTTTTAGCTTGGACCTTAATCCTCAATCTCTTATGAGAATATGCTTATGCATTTAAGAGGAGTCCATCATCTATTTTCTATGTTGTCCCGGTATGGATGTCCTCAAGTTGAGATTTATCAAAAACGAGAAATCAAATGCGATCTATCTCCTTGGACCTTTGTACAGGTGGCACAGAGGTACCCCTTTGTGACACTTGGTTAAAACATATGCAATGCAATGATAACCCATGGGAATCCGAGCTAATTAGGACAAGGAGCGAGCACTATTAGTATTCGATGCATGAGGCTTGCAACTTATAAGATGTTTTATGCATGACACATATGAAGTACCACTACCGTTGACACAATTGCTTCCATGTTTCATAATAAAAAGCTCTAGCACTTCAAGCACTAACTACTGAGAGCATGATTGTCATTCTGAGTGTAATGTGCATTGTCCCAAAGTAGCATTGTCTTTTGCATGATTGTGATATCGTTTATTCTGAAATGATTGTATCTAGTCATCACTTAAACCTTGAAGGTGCCCCTGCACTTATGTTTTGCATCACTAAAGGGGGGGCAAGCTAGATATCACTTGATCATATTTGCACATCATGTTCATTGCAAATCTTTTTGATGTTTCAGTTTCATGTTGTAAAACTTTTAGTAATTTGTGATTTTCTCTTGAGACAACTTAATTACTTTAGAATCATTGTCTCAGTAAGCTTTTGTCATATGACTATGAGAAAGTCTTATATGGTTAATAGCATGTCACCACAGAAATTATTCTTGTTATCATTTACCTACTCGAGGACGAGCAGGAATTAAGCTTGGGGATGTTGATACGTCCAAAACGTATCTATAATTTCTGCTTGCTCCATGCCACTTTTGGGTGATATTGCTATGATATTCATACACTTCCATACACTTTTGATCATATTTGGACTAACTTACTAATCCAGTGCACCCTAGTGCCAGTTTCAGTTTTCGGCTGTTTTTGTATTTCAGGTTTTCACGCTTCGAGAACTGCCCAGAAAAATACAGAAAAATTATATAAAAAATCAGCGATCCGGGAACGACACTGCTTCCGAAGGGGAGCCTGGGGGGGCCACAGGGGCTCCAGGCGCCCTGTGGGCGCCCCCCCCCCCCACTGGGCCGGGCCGGGGGGGCGCCTCGGCCCCCCGAGAGCCCCCCGGTGCCCTACTTTGGCAGATATTTAAAGGGTCCCCCGTAACCCTTGAAACAGGACTTCTTTTCGCGATCCCATCTCTGTTCCGCCGCCGCCGCCGCTTCCAAGATCGGGAGCACCAGGAGAACTCTTCCCGGCACCCTGCCGGAGGGGAGGATCACCACCGGGAGCTTCTCCACCACCATGGACGCCTCCCGGATGACTCGTGAGTAGTCTCCCTTGGACCATGAGTCCATGACCAGTAGCTATGTGATGTTCTCCTCCCGTTCTTGTGCTTCACTAATTAGTCCTCGTGAGCTGCCCTACATGATCGAGGCATCTATGTAATCCTTGTGTTGTTGCTATGTTGAGTTTGCTGGGATCCGATGGATTATGAGATTATGTTCAGATTGATCTTGAGTAATATATTTGATTCACCTCTTTTATATTTTAGTTCATAAGTAATTCTTGCATGTTCTCCGTTGTTATTTATTGCTTTGGGCAAGTAGTAGGTAGTGACTCCAAGAGGGAACGTTATGCTCGATTGTGGGTTCATGCCCCTCGATGACTAGCTTGAGTGACAGAAACATGAGTCTAGGGGATGTGCTGTTGCCACAAGGGGGAAAACAACGGTGCTTGTGCCCGCGGGTGCAAGGATTGTTTACTTTACGCAAAGTTCTTTTAATGCAGTTGTCTGTTGCATTGAGTTTACACTATGGGTGGGACTCGCAACTTAATACCAGCGAGATGTTCTGGATAGATATCTCAAGGTGGATGATTAGTAGTAGATGCAGATGGATTTCAGTCTACTTACTTTGGCGTACCGCCCATGCTTTGAACCTCAACCTTTCTTGCAATGTAGTCAGCATTGGTTTGCGTTCGTGGTCCTGTCAATTGCCCAGCTGTAATTTGTTACCTCGCATAGCTGTTTTATCGTCTTTTGGGAGAGAGACATCACTAGTGAACATCATGTGACTCCGGTCCATATTACTATCATTGATCACATACACTATTTTACTTTCCGCTATTTTACTTACTATTGCAAAACACTATCTATCACTACTATCATATTGCTTTTAACCCTTTGTGAACTACAAGGCCGGAGAGATTGACAACCTCTCTGTACTCGTTGGGAGCAAAGTTATTTGTATCTGTGTGCAGGTCCACGTTGATTGCTAATTGCGCCGTTAGCAGTTGACACCTACCTGTTGAACCTAGGAGTCTCTGGGGATTCGATCCTTGGCATCTTTGCTAGGGGAAAACACTTCTACTTACTGCATCTTACACCTTCCACTTGGGGTAATCCAACGAGGGGTTCGAGGCCCATCAGCATATGTGGCCACCACATTGGCGCAAGAGCACTTGCCGGCAAGGCGTTCCGGCAATGTTTCTTTTGGCCAAAAGCCCTCCAAGATGCAACTGCACAAGTAACCAAGTGTGAAGCGTGCCAGTTCCATGCCAAGCAAATACCTCAGCCAGCTCAAGATCTCCAGACGATCCCTTTGTCCTGGCCCTTTTCGGTCTGGGGGCTCGACATCCTCGGCCCCTTTCCCCGCGCATTCGGGGGCTTTGATTACTTGTACGTCGCCATCGACAAGTTCACAAAGTGGCCAGAAGTGGAACCAGTGAGAAAGGTGACCGCACAGTCAGCAGTCAAGTTCTTCAGGTCAATTGTTTGCCGTTTCGGAATCCCTAACAGGATCATCACCGACAACGGCACACAGTTCACAAGTCGCACCTTCATGCAATATGTCCAAGACCTTGGCGCCAAGGTCTGCTTTGCTTCTGTTGCTCACCCGAGGAGTAATGGTCAAGCAGAGAGGGCAAACGCTGAAGTGCTGCGCGGGCTCAAGACAAGAACTTTCGACAGGCTGCACAAGTGCGGAAGAAACTAGATTGAGGAGTTGCCGGCGGCTCTTTGGTCAATCAGGACGACACCAAATCGAGCCACCGGGCAGACACCCTTTGCTCTTGTCTATGGAGCAGAGGCAGTTCTCCCCACGGAACTCGTATACGGGTCTCCTCGAGTGCTCGCTTATGATGAGCTCGAGCAAGAGCAGCTGCGGCAAGATGATGCACTGCTCCTCGAGGAGGACCGTCTTCAGGCTGCTGTACGAGCTGCTCGATACCAGCAAGCTTTGCGCCGCTACCATAGCCGCAAAGTTAAGGCCAGAAGTCTCGAGGAAGGCGACCTTGTTCTTCGGCGTGTTCAGTCCGCCAAGAATTCTAACAAGTTGACGCCGAAGTGGGAAGGCCCTTATCGGGTGAGACAAGTCACGAGGCCCGGCGCTGTCCGCCTTGAGACCGAAGAAGGCTTACCGGTGAGCAACTCCTGGAACATAGAGCATCTTCGCAAGTTTCACCCACGAGGCGCGGTTGCCGTGATCCGCTCCGGCAACCACCTTTTGTACAAGTCTTGCCGCTGTTGCATGTAAACCTTTGTACAAAGCCGGGCGCAGACCCCGTGCATCAGTAAAGCTTTTGTGCCTTGCACAACTTGTCGTTTCATGCCTTTTCGCTTTTCTTGCATGTGTTATCTGACACTTTGTGCAGCACACACCCCCGGTAAGCAATAACGGGCCGCAAGGTTCCATATCTCTGTTTCCTCCCTTTTTCCTTTTTCTCTCAAGAAGAAGAAGTGTTCCTCGCGCACAAGTTTGCCGGGGGGGAAGGAGACAGTGGTACGGACCAAGTGCTGTTCAAGAAAGCCTTGCCGGGAAGCAAAACGCACACAAAAGCTAAGTTGCCAAAGTTTGAGCATTTCAAATTTTTAGAATTCTTAGTTATCTTCCTTGAACGACCACACTTTGTATGGAAAACCTGTGCGCGGAGGAACCTACCCATGGCTAACCGCGCCCTTACTTTGTTTCGAGCACGCTCAACGGCTTAAGTGAGCTGCGACAAGTGTCGCGCCCTTACTTCGTTTTCGAGTTTGCTCAACAATCTAAGTGTGCTGTGACTAGCTGTGGCAAGGTTTCTTGCCGGCAGAGGCGTTGCCAGCAGGCTGCTGAAGTTTCGCACTCAGCGCTCGCGGCAAGGGTCCCTTTGCCGGCAAGTTCCCTAAAAGCGAAGGGTAAAAGCATACAAAGTAAAGGAGTCGAGCAAGAGAAATAACACTGCATTAACTATCCAAAATAAAGTTATATTACAAGATGACTTGCCGCTGTTCTAATAGACTACTGTCCACGACATGGTTCACAGCGACAAGGGAAGCGAAAAGGAAGTAACCTAGTCTACGCGGTCGCCGTCAACTCTCCTGATCTTGCCCACCTTGGCCACGATGTGGGCGACACGAGCCTTCAGCGCTTCCTGGTCAGCGTCGGGCGGCAAGGTCCGGAGGACGTTGTCAAGATTGATCCCGGGGTTGCGGTAGACTATCTTCGTCAGCACTCTCTCCACAACTCCCGTGCAAAGCCTGCGCGCCTCGTCCGCCAGCTGCGTTGGGATCCTTTCTCGGAGCCGCTCGAGGGCCGGCGCTATTCCCCTGAAGAATAAGCTCAGCTTGGCGCTGTGAGGGAGGTTCGCGTCGGGGGAGTACACGAGGTGCTTCGTCCCCAGCGCCGCCATCTCCCTGTCGATGTCAGCGGCGGCGGCGACGAGCCCCTCGGTCCACTGCTCCACCGTCTGCCTGAAGTTATTTTGCGTGACGGCGGCGCTGTCCAGCAATGCCCTCTCAGCACGGAGGTCCTCCTTCAGCTTTGTCTCACGGTTCCGGGCGCCGTCAAGTGACTCAGTGAGGGTGGACAGCTTCAGCTCCAAGTCTGCAATAGAATCCTTGGCGATGGTGAGCTCCTGGCCCTTGTCGGAGAGACGGACCTGCAGCTCCGAGTGGCTGTGAGCGTCTTTCTCCCTCGCCAATGTGAGAGCGGCAACCTTCTCCTCGCTCGTCCTCAAGTTAAGCTCCAACTGCGCCACCCTCGCCTCCAAGTCTCTCTTGGCGGTCTCTGCAGCTGCAGCGGCATCCCTCGCTTCCTGCAGAGCCCCGCCAAGGGACTGCTCGCGCGCGGTAAGGTCGTCCTCGTGGCTATCGAGGTCGACCTTCCACTGCCTCAGCTCTCCTTCCCGCCGAGACAGATCCTCGGCGGCTAGTCGTTGCTGCTCCTCAACCTCGGCCTTCTCGAGGATAAACGCCTGGTGCGCCTCGGCGAGCTCCTCCCGCTCTTCCGCCAAGTTCCGGAGAGCCGCTTGGTTGGCAGCGCGGAGCTCCTCGGCGCGCTTCTCCAGATCGACGCCTGCCTTGGCAGCCAGAGCCTCTCGGGACTCCAGCTTGGCCTGCCTGGCGCGGTACAGAGCCAGGAGTTTCCGCAGGAGCTGCTCCTCCTCGGGCTCGCTGCTGCTGCCGGGCGCGTCGACAAGCCTCAGCCCGGCGGAGGCCAGGACTTCCCCATCGAAGACCTCTCCCTCCGCGGGCGCCCTCGACGTAGAAGCCCACGGGACTTGGATGAAGACCCCGTTGGCGGCCTCCAGATAGACGCCCGGCTCGGTCGCGGCAGCAGAAGGGTCGGCGGCTGGCGCATCGTCCGGCGCTCCGGCGGCCTCAGGGCCGTCAGTGCGGTCGCCGGTCCCCTCCTCAGCTGCCGCGTCGGTGGCCGCGGCGGTCTCATCGACGGTGGCCTTCGTCTCCATCGGCTCCGGGGCGGACGAGTCTGCGGACAAGAATGAAAGAAGAATTGTCAAGCAAATATCCAAAAAGGAAAATTCAAGAGAAGAAGAACACAAGGGTTACCTGCACGAGCCTCTTCTTCGCGGGGTTCCTCACCGGGGGGGTCCTCCCTCGGCGGCGTGGTGGTAGCTCCCGCCGGCGGAGGGCTGCTGGCGCCTTCCCTTGGCGGGGTGCTCGCCCTTGGTGGAGTGCTCGCCCTTGGCGGAGTACTCGCTCTTGGCAGAGTACTCGCCCTTGGCGGGGTACTCGCCCTTGGCGGAGTACTCGCCCTTGGCGGGGTATTCTCCCTCGTCGGGGAGCTCCTCCTTGGCGGGGAGGCTGAGACGAGCGGCTCTTCGGGAGCAGTCTCTTGACGCTTCTGAGGTTGCGGCTCTGCTTCTGCACAAATCAGCAAACGAACAAGACATTAGCAAGGAAAGGAAGCCCACGCGCGCCCGACAAGTGAAGAAGTGAACAGAAGACTTACGCTGGGGGCTGCGCTGGGGGCTGCTCTGCGGAGCAGCAGGCTGGTCCGGCAAGCTTGTCGCTGGCACATCCCCCGCCGCTGCGACAGGCTCGTCCTCGAGATCGACCACTGGAATCTTGGCCCTTTTCGCCGCTCTCTGGGCCAAGGTGCTGGAAGATAAACAAGATCAGAGTCAGGCAAAGAAAATTCAAGACAAGAGCAACAAAAATCAAAAGAAATAAGAATTGCAAGTGCTTACTCTTCCTCCTCCTCGTCGGAACTGAGGACGGAGAAGTCGAAGTCTGCCTCGCGCGTCCCGGCGCAAGGAGCTGGAGGAGTAGGCTCCCTCGGGCGCTTGGCGGGCTCCGGAGCCGTGGTCTGAGAAGACCCCGCTCCGGTCGTCGCCGAAGCCCGAGGGGCGGAAGGAACGCCAGAGCCAGTTCGGGAAGGTCCTCCTCCGCCTGCCGCTGAGGCGCGAGGCGCCCCCTTGACGGCCTTGCTCGTCGTGGTGGCGCGCGTCGAGCGACACTGCGGCTGCTGCTGGACCGCCGGCTGCCTCGCCGTGTCAGTGGCCTTGCAGAGGCGCTTCTTTGGCTGAGGCGGAGGACTTGGTGGTGGCGGAGAACTCCCCGAGGATGAAGAGGAGCCGCCGAGGCCCAGAGACCCGCCTGAGTCTTCTGAAGGGTCGCCCGATTCGGCGTCCTCCTCGGCGGGCTCACTTGACTCTGTGCCCTGCCCGGCAGCCTCGCTCGTCCCGACAGGCTGCCCGGCAGGCTTCAGCAGTTTGAGGATCTCTTCCTCCTCGGCCCGACTCACTGCATCCGCTGCATCTGACTCGTCCAAGGAGTACCCAAACTCGCCCGCGGCATCGGCTACGGCCGCCTCCTCCATCCTGGTGGCGATATACGCCAAGTCCCGGTCGGTGCTGTCGCGGGTGAGACCTTTCTTCTCATCGAGATTGATCGGCAGCTCAACCAAGTTGTCGAAGAAGGTTTGCGCGGCTTCGTCAGAGGGCGCCAGCCAAGTGGGGTCAACCCTGTGGGAGTCGCACAACGGCATCGCCGCACGGATGGCACTACGGGACGAATTGTTGCATAGTGGCACTACTCCCCGTGGCGAGGCGAACCACTCCGGGTGCTTGGCGTCGTGCTTAAAAAGCTCACGGAGCATCCCTTTGAGCTCCAGGACAGTGAAGTTATAGTTAAGGCCGGGGCGTAGCCTCATGCAGTCTGCCGCGTTGCCGAACTCCCAAGCAGGCCTCTTCCTCTCCTGCAAGGGAGCAATACGGCGGCGAAGGAAATCTGCCCCGACCTCACCTACAGTAAGATTGGCTTGCCGGAGGCGAAGAATCCTAGTGAGGGCAATCTTCAGCTTCTCGTCCTCCGGGGCCAGGTCACTCCAGTCCTTGCCGCGCACTATTGCGGCTCGGTGCGGGGAAGTAAATTGCTGGGGTCCATCCTCCATGATCCAGCACCAATCGGCCCTCCACTCCTCCCACTTGCCGCGGAGCTCTCCAATCAAGTATGCCTCTTTCTTATTGAGCCTAAAGATCCAAGAGATCCCACCAGACAGGGGAGACCCAGACTCTACTCGAGGTGTAAAAAAATGGCGGAAGAGGGCTACGTTGGGGGTGACTCCGACAAAGTTCTCGCACTGATGTGCGAAAACGGCCATAGTCAAGACTGCGTTCGGGGTGAAATCAAGGAGATGGAATCCATACGTGTTCATCACATCGCAGAAGAATTCAGAGTATGGAGAGCAAAGTCCGCAATGGAAGAACAGGGCGAAGTAAGGATAACCTCCCGGGAACATGTCGCAGGCTTCGGCGGGGAGAACCCTGGTGCACGGGTGGGCTTTCGTCTCCCTCGACCAGAACAAGTAGAACTTGTCCTTCAACTCCCGCGCGCCGAGCCTCGGCGGGAAGACCACCATCTTCTTCCGCATTGCAGCTAGCTTCGCCGCCCAGTCGGTCTTCGCGGTTTTCGCCTTGTCGCTCTTCGGGGCCATGGCGGGGACGGCGAGGGAGGCCGGCGGCGCTGGGGAGGCTGGCGGCGGCGGAAGAAGGGTGGAGCTCAGCCCTCTTTCGACCTTTGGGGAGGAGGAGAGCGGCGGGGGTTTCTGGAGGTTGAAGACGCAATGAAGCAATGGGGGAAACTGCCCCTGTCTTCCTCTGCTTTTAAGGGGGAGAGGGGGACGTTCCGCATTTTCCCATTAAAGAAACAGGCCACGATCTCTCCCACGACGCCGCAATCGACGCGTGCCGTTAGGGAGGGATGCGGCGGATACGAAGTGGGAAACGGCGCGCCGTGGGCTGCGTCTGCCCGTGCACTGTTTTGGGCCTGGCCCAACAGCGTTCGGCACCGTGTGTGGCCCAGGCCCGGGGGCTCCTGTCGGTGTACTAAAGTAGGGGTACCTTAGTATCCCGACTTGTGCACGGGCAGTAGCAGCGTTCCGTGGCAGGGCTCGCCACGCGCTCGCCAAGGCCCACTTTGGTTCCTTTGAAGCCATTCAAGAACAAAGTATTCAGGTTAAGAAACAAGACCCCGGCAAGAGGAGCTTGCCGGGAAGGCCGCTCCAGGCTCATAACCATCCCTTTAGCGCAAGACCCTGGCAAGAGGAGCTTGCCAGGAAGATCAAAGCATGGCATTTCAGAAGACGTGCCGTGGCGCATCGCGCGCCCCGGCAAGGCCCGGAGAGCGACAAGCTTCCGGGCGCGGCAAGGTAGCGACCGCGGCAAGGCGCTTGCCGCGGCAAGCTTTCACTGTGTGCCCACGCTCCAGCTCACCCAGCCACGCGTCGCCCTGGGGCCCTTCCAGGGGCACGTGGAGGATGGCTGTGCAGCCTGGGGTACACGGTGGCAAGCCACGATGACGAGGCCACCGTCATGGCGAACGGAGACGCCCGGACGGACGCTTTTTGCACTGTTTGGGGGCGACGGCGACGGGCATTCAATGCCCTTGTCCCCTGCCGTCAGGGTTAGGTATAGACCACTGTGCATACACTATACATACACTGTTACAACTACCACCATTTTTACGTTTTTACCCTCACCTACGTTGCCACCTGTCGGTGACCCCTTTGACCTATAAAAGGATGCCCATGCACAACGTAGAAGGGGTTCCGAGGCTAGATCACTCTCATGCTCGGTGTAGCTAGCAACCAGCACTGTAGTTCTTCTTGCTCCCGAGCCAAGAACTCAATACAACCAAGGCAGGAGTAGGGTTTTACGCATCCGTGCGGCCCGAACGTGGGTAAACTGCCCGTGTGCTCGCCTCGATCTGCTCTCCGTGCTCCCTCCGCTCCCTTACCGTACCGAAAAGGGACTCCGGTCCCATAGGTGTTCGTGGACGGTCAGTTTCCCCGACAGCAACCTACCGCGTACGGAAAGTCGCATGGTCCTCCGGGCACGTGCATGTCAACAGCGGGCCCAGCGCGCTGGTCGGATTGACGCCGCGCCTCTCTTCGTAGCTCGATGCGGGTTCGAGCGTCCTCTTGTTGTCGGTCGTTGAGAACTTGGCGCTGATCGCGGCGAACTCACGGATCTGACGACGCGGTGGAGTCGTCGTCGACGTTGATCCGGCAAGTCGGCGATTTCGGCCTTCGTGGCGGGGAGTGCACGGTGGTTGCACCCCCGGAAGTCTTGTCGCCATCAGCCCGTGCCTGGCTAACTTGTCGCAGCCGTGATGTGCTCGGCTGCTGCGGAGTGTCACCGTTGGCGAAGGCGATGAGGCTTTGGATGGTGGCCCTCCAGTCGTCGGCCTTGTCTGTCGCTGGAGGGAAGTCGAGGAGCAGTTGAGCTCGAGCTAGAGCTTCTGCTGGAGTGGCGGGTAGCGGTGGCGAGCGGTGCGAGGAGCGGGATATGCTCGGACTTCTAACTACGTTAGAAGGAGCAGTTTCCCGTCCCGGCGATCGCGCCTTGCTCGTGCCGGCGTGTTGATGTGCATGCTGGCCTTGAGTGTCCCGGGATCCGCCAGCTTGACCTTGGCCCAGCAAGCGTATGGTACCTTGAGTACCACGACGCTGCCGGTCCCGCGCCTCCTGAGATGGGCGCGGTGCGTGTACGGACGCTGAGGCCTTGGAGTGCGCCCGGTCGTCCGTCTTGTCCTTGGACTTGGCGGCACCGTGAGTTTCCTCGCCGACGTCCGTCCTTCCGCCGGCGTCTACCCCACCAGCCGTTGGCTCCGGCAGTGGCGGGATCGACGCGGACGGGCCTGCTGCCTCCGAAGCCTTCTTCTTCGGCGGCATGTTGATGAAATCGATGAAGGAGTTGAAAGTCTAGACCGTGTGCAGGCCGGATCGGGTTCGCACAACCTCGACGCACCCCTACCTGGCGCGCCAAAGATGTCGGGGAAACTGATCGCCCACGAACACCTATGGGACCGGAGCCCCTTTTCGGTACGGCAAGGGGGCGGACGATGCACAAAGAGCGGATTGAGGCGAGCACACGAGCAGTTTACCCAGGTCCGGGCCGCACTGATGCATAAAACCCTACTCCTGCTTTGGTTTGTATTGCGTTCTTGCTCGGGAGCGAGGAGAGCTACAGTATGCTCTAACCGCTAGCCGGGCCGAGCGTGAGAGTGATCGATGTTCCGAACCCCCTCTACGTTGCGCATGGGCCTCCTTTTATAGGTCAAAGGGGTCACCGACAGGTGGCAACACAGATGAGGGTAAAAATGTAAAAAGGGTGGTAGCTAGAACAGTGTTTGTATAGTGCCCCGTACCTAACCCTGACGGCAGGGGACAAGGGCATTAAATGCCCGTCGCCGTCGGCCCAAACAGTGCAAAAAGTGACCGTCGGGGCGCCACCGTCCGCCACGACGGTAGCCTTGTCATCGCCGCTTGCCACCGTGTTCCCCTGGCAGCACAGCCTTCCGTCACGTGTGCCTGGAAGGGCCCCAGGGCGACACGTGGGTGGATGTGCTGGAGCGCGGGCACTGAGTGGAAGCTTGCCGCGGCAAGCGCCTTGCCGTGGTGGCTATCTTGTCGCTTCTAGGAGCTTGTCGCTCACCGGTCCTTGCCGGGACGCGTGGCGCGTCGCGGCAAGCTTCTTGTTATGCCTTGGATGGCCTTCTCGGCAAACTCCTCTCGCCGGGGTCTTATGTCTTGAGTGATTTTTGTGCCTCGAGTGGCCTTCCCGGCAAGCTCCTCTTGCCGGGGTCTTGTCTCTTTGACTTGTATACTTTGTTCTAGAATGGCTCCAGAGGAACCATGAGGGGTCTTGGCGGTCGCCTGGCTAGCCTTGCCGCGGGACGCTGCAACTGTCCGTGCACAAGTTTGGGATACTAAGGTACCCCTACTTTAGTACACCGATAGATTGATACCTTGGTTCTCAAAAACTGAGGGAAATACTTACGCTACTGTGTTGCATCTCCCTTTCCTCTTCGAGGAAATACAACGCAAGCTCAAGAGGTAGCAACCCACACTAAGGTTTCTTTTTAGATTAAGACCATGTGTAAACCTTTTTTTATCTTTCTTATTATATACCTTCTTGGCATGTAAAATGTCCAAAAAAGGTCTTCGGCATTATCTGTAAAGTTTGTGGCTCACCATACTATAGAGGGATATTAATAGAGCAGTTTTATTCGTATTATGTCCAGAGTTTTATTCACTCATCGTGGAATGCTGTCTTCCCGCATCAGATTGCCATATGTGCCTTGTCAATAAAGGTTTATTACCAGGGGCTGTATTTAGCCCGGGTATATGTTGAAAAGACCGAACACTTGTAGGGAGTGTTCGGCGTCCTGGATGTTTGCATTATATGCATCAGTTCCCAATCATGTCTTGGGTCAATAGTTGGGTTGCCCGGATCCTGTGCTTACCCCTACGTTCCCGATTGTTCGGCTAGGGTGTAAAGGGAAAACTACTGCGATATTACTTCTGGCTAGTCCGGTCAAGTACCTCAGTAGAGAAAGCCGAAAACTGACCGTCATGATAAGCGAGAACCCGGTCTGCAATCCGGTGACTTCGTTTCATACTACGATCGATAGAGATCTACCCCGTGTTATACGAAGGGCTGGTTCTTCGCCCAGCCAGGTGCAATTGAATGCCTTAAAACAAGGAATATTATATCCGCACCAGGGGCTAGTACCTAGCCCCACATGTCAAACTCCTACGACTAAGTGAAAGCAATAACGCCGCATAGTCTGATTGCCTAGTTCGCTCCGCATACACCTCCTATACAGACAAAGACGTTGGATAAAGAGTGTATATGCATATTACCGAACACCCCAGTACTATGTACCTGGGGGCTGAAGCCGTCGACTGGAAACTTTCATATTTAGATAAACAGTCATATAGGAGACGCTGATATTATAAATAGCGCAAAAGTTATATACGCTGGATTCATAAGCACAGTATTTACATCCGGATACAATCAGTCGAAAACAACATCTTTTGAACACTGGCCTTCTATAAGACGGGCGCCCTCGATGACGTCCTCGAAGTACTTCTCCGGCTTGCGGTGCTCCTTGCCTGCGGGCGGGCCAGCAGTAGCTATCTGCACTATGTTCATCCTCGCCCAGTGCACTTTGACACGAGCGAAGGCCATCCGAGCACCTTCTATGCAAGTCGAACGCGTTAGTGCGTCAACCCGCGGACTCGCCTCGACGAGCCGCTTCACCAATCCAAAGTAACTACTTGGGATTGGCTCCCCGGGCCATAGCTAGACTATTAAGTCCCTCATGGCCGAACCCGCCATGTTGTGTAGCTCGACCAGCTGCTTCATCTAGTCGTTGAGGCGAACTAGATGTTGTGGCGCATAGAACTGCGAGCAGAACAATTTCTCCGTGTCGTTCCCCTCCTGAGCTCGGAAGTATTGAGCGGCATCTGCGCTGCTCCTCGGAAGATCAGCAAACACGCCTGGAGAACTCCATAATCGTGTTAGCCCAATATACTTTCGCCCTCCAAAGATACTCTGTAAGAGAAATATCTTACGAGATGCTATCTATTGTGCCTGCTTGATTTCCTCACAGGCGCTGCGCACCTCGCCTCGCGCGTCCTAGGCAGACTTTACTGCCGCAGACTGAAAGCACATTTGCTCTCCGGGTGGTTTTGGTAATTAATGACAACATACTTTGTGGTTGGACTAATGCTTTTATCAAGTATGTTTCAGGAAACCCAATCACATTGGAATGGCAAGATGACTGAAGAAGTGGACCCCTCAAATGCTAAGGCAAGCATTGGCAAAAGCTCAGGACTCCATTTCTGGTTTAGTGATCCAAGATCACATTGAGTCCATAGGAAAGCCAATACTATTAAAAGGGGATGAGGTTGTGTTAATGTTCTTGTTGCTCAAGTGCTTGGTGATCTAGCTCCCTCAACTATCAGCACTATTCACTACTTAACACACACCCATAAGTAATCTCGGTCAAACCAACTCTGTCCCACCGAGATGAAGTTATTCCTACAAACCCTAACATCTCGGTCACACCGATTTCTCCAACTCAGTCCCACCGAGATGAACCACTTCAGCCATATCCCAAACCCTAGAAAAATCGGTCTAACCGAGTTTGAGATCGGTCTCACCGAAACTGAACTGCCAACCTTCTGTAACTACTTCACATCATATCGGAATATCCGAGTTTGCATTTTCGGTCTTACCGAAATGGCCAGGTTCTGTCTTGGGTCAAATCGGTCTCACCGAGATTGCATTATCGGTCTCACCGATTCTGGCATGTTCCTACTCTTTCTCAAATCGGTCCAACCGAGTTTTCTTTCTCGGTCTCACCGAAAACTCCAACGTTCATATCAGATGCACTTTCGGTCCCACCGAGATGGTATTTTCGGTCCCACCGAAAATCCCAACGTTCACTATATTTGAACTTTCGGTCTGACCGAGTTTTCACTTCGGTCTCACCGAGATTGGTCAAATGTGTGTGTAACGGTTGGATTTTGTGTGGAGGCTATATATACCCCTCCACCCCCTCCTCATTCGTGAGGAGAGCCATCAGAAAGTACCACCACTTCTACCATACACTTTCTGAGAAGTGAACCACCTACCCTTGTGTTGAGATCAAGCCATTCCATTCCTACCATATGAAACTTGATCTCTAGCCTTCCCGAGTTGCTTTCCACTCAAATCTTTCTTCCACCACAGCCATATCAGTGAGGAGAGTTGAGTGTTGGGGAGATTATCATTTGAAGCACAAGAGCAAGGAGTTCATCACCATCAACACCGTCTATTACCTTTTGGGGGGTGGTGCCTCCTAGATTGGTTAGGTGTCGCTTGGGAGCCTCCGTCGTGATGTGGAGTTGAACCAAGAAGTTTGTAAGGGCAAGGAGATCGCCTACTTCGTGAAGATCTACCCCGAGTAAGGCTAGTCCTCCGTGGGCGTAGGCCGTGATGGAATAGACAAGGTTGCTTCTTCGTGGACCCTTCGTGGGTGGAGCCCTCCGTGGACTCGCGCAGCCGTTACCCTCCGTGGGTTGAAGTCTCCATCAACGTGGATGTACGATAGCACCACCTATCGGAACCACGACAAAAATCTCCGTGTCACCAAACTGCGTTTGATCTTCTCCACCTCTCTTTACTATATATGCAATTTACTTTCCGCTGCCCATACTCTAGAATTGCATGTGTAGTTTGCTACTTGACTTGTGTGCTTTGCAAAAACTGTCAAAATCTGTCCTTGATAAAAGACAGAATTTTTATCTTGTCGAGTAGTCTAATCACCCCCCCTCTAGACACTCTCACCTTCTTCGATCCTACAATTCACCTTCTTCGATCCTACACAGACAGCTCGGATGCTTGTGCCAAAGTCTTCTTCTCCAATGGCTCACATTTAGTGATGGCGTCTCTCAGTTCGACCTCGACTTCGGACACCCGAGCCCGGTGCTTCTCGCACTCAGCCTTCTCGGCCTCCAAATCAACAATTGCTCTATCAACGGCCACCTTGTTCACCTCGGCCTCCTTCTTGGCCTTCGCAACCGCGCCCTTGAGGGCCTCAAGCTCAGTGGTGCTAGCTGTGTAAAACAGAATACACCATTTGAGTTTGTCAATTTACCCAATTAATTAAGTCTTGTCGACATTCCAAAATCCGCATACCTTGCGTTTCATCCAAACGCCGGTTGACGTGGTCGAGGTCCGCATCGGCCACCTAGAGCTGCTGGTTTAGTTCGGCAACCTCTGCGTCTCGCGTAGTTACCGCAACTAGTGAAGCATGCACAAGCAGTTCAACTCTGTAAGTATGCTATTCTTTGGATACTTCGTCCAATTCTTTTCAGAATCACACAAAGCATCAGGGGCTACTGGTTATGTATGTGCATTAAAATGATAAATTTTGTAAAAAACATTACATTGCTTACCTCAAAGCCTGTTAAAAGGCCGTTGAAGGCTTCATTCAGTCCGCCCTTGACGGACAGAATCTTCTTCATCACCGCACCCATCACGGTGCGGTGTTCTTCAATGACGAGAGCACTCTGCAGTGCTCCCTCCGTAGAGTCCGGCGCCTCCGGATTAACTCCAGGCGCCGCTGTATCCTCCTCCGCTTGAGGAGTCGGGTCTTCGGGCCCCGTGTTGGGGATCGTTGCAGAAATTCAAAAAAATTCCACGCATCACCAAGATCTATCTATGGAGTTACTAGAAACGATAGGGGAGTGCATCTTCATACCTTTGAAGATCGCGATGCGGAAGCATTGCAAGAACGCGGTCGGTGGAGTCATACACGAAGCGATTCGGATCGCGGCGGAATCCGATCTAAGCACCGAACAACGGTGCCTCCGCGTTCAACACACGTGCAGCCCGGTGACGTCTCCCGTGCCTTGATCCATCAAGGAGAGAGGGAGAGGTTGGGGAAGACTCCGTCTAGCATCAACACGGTAGCGTGGTGGTGATGGAGTTGCGTGGCACTCCGGCAGGGCTTCGCTAAGCTTCATCGGAGAAGAGGAGGAGTTGGGAGGGGGGAGGGCTGCGGCAGGCTATGGGGTGCGGCTGCCCTCCCACCCCTCTCTTTATATAGGGGCAAGGGAGAGGGGGGCGGCCAAGGGGGGGACTTGCCCCCAAGCAAGGTGGCGGCCCCCCCACCCCCTAGGGTTTCCCAACCCTAGGTGCCTTGGGCCCTTGGGGGGGCGCACCAGCCCACGAGGGGCTGCTTCCCCCTCTTACTTAGTCCACTTGGCCCACCGGGGCAGGTGGCCCCACCCGGTGGACCCCCGGACACCTTCCGGTGGTCCCGGTACTATACCGGTGACCTTCGAAATCACTCCGGTGACCAAAACATGACTTCCCATATATAAATCTTTACCTTTGGACTATTCCGGAACTCCTTGTGACATCCGGGACCTCATCCGGGACTCCGAACAACATTCGGTAACCACGTACATACATTCCCTATAACCCTAGTGTCATCGAACCTTAAGTGTGCAGACCCTACGGGTCCGGGAAACATGCAGACATGGCCGAGACATCTCTCCGGACAATAACCAACAACGGGATCTTGATACCCATGTTGGCTCCCACATGTTCCACGATGATCTTATCGGATGAACCATGATGTCAAGGATTCAATCAATCCCGTATGCAATTCCCTTTGTCCATGGGTATAGTACTTGCCCGAGATTCGATCGTAGGTATCCCGATACCTTGTTCAATCTCGTTACCGGCAAGTCTCTTTACTCGTTCCATAACACATCATCATGTGACCAACTCCTTAGTCATATAGAGCTCAGTACGATGATGTCTTACCGAGTGGGCCCAGAGATACCTCTCCGTCATACGGAGTGACAAATCCCAGTCTCGATTCGTGCCAACCCAACAGATACTTTCGGGGATACCCGTAGTGTACCTTTATAGCCACCCAGTTACATTGTGACGTTTGACACACCCAAAGTACTCCTACGGTATCCAGGGGTTGCACATTCTCATGGTCTAAGGAACAGATACTTGACATTTGAAAAGCTTTAGCATACGAACTACACGATCTTGTGCTAGGCTTAGGATTGGGTCTTGTCCATCACATCATTCTCCTAATGATGCGATCCCGTTATCAATGACATCCAATGTCCATGGTCAGGAAACCGTACCCATCTATTGATCAACGAGCTAGTCAACTAGAGGCTTACTAGGGACATGTTGTGGTCTATGTATTCACACATGTATTACGATTTCCGGATAATACAATTATAGCATGAACAATAGACAATCATCATGAACAAGGAAGTATAATAATAACCATTTTATTATTGCCTCTAGGGCATATTTCCAACAGTCTCCCACTTGCACTAGAGTCAATAATCTAGTTACATTGTGATGAATCGAACACCCATAGAATTCTGGTGTTGATCATGTTTTGCTCGTGAAAGAGGTTTAGTCAACGGATCTGCGACATTCTGATCCGTGTGCACTTTACAAATATATATGTCTCCATCTTGTATATAACTACGAATGGAGTTGAAGCGGCGCTTGATGTGCTTGGTATTCTTGTGACATCTGGGCTCCTTGGCAATGGTAGTAGCTCCAGTGTTGTCACAGAAGAGAGTCATCGGGCCTGACACGCTTGGAATAACTCCTAGGTCGGTGATGAACTCCTTCATCCAGACTCCTTCCCGTGCTGCTTCGGAAGCAGCTATGTACTCGGCTTCACATGTAGATGCCGCCACGACGCTTTGCTTGCAACTGCACCAGCTGACTGCCCCACCATTCAAAATATACACGTATTCGGTTTGTGACTTGGAGTCATCCGGATCTGTGTCGAAGCTAGCATCGACGTAACCCTTTACGACGAGCTCTTCGTCACCTTCATGGATGAGAAACATATCCTTAGTCCTTTTTAGGTACTTCAGGATGTTCTTGACCGCTGTCTAGTGTTCCATTCCGGGATCACTTTGGTACCTCCCCACCAAACTTAGGGCAAGGTTCACATCAGGTCTGGTACACAGCATGACATACACAATAGAACCTATGGCTGAGGCATAGGGGATGACACTCATATTTTCTCTATCTTCTGTCGAGGTCGGGCATTGAGCTGTGCTCAATCTCACACCTTGCAATACAGGCAAGAACCCTTTCTTGGACTGATCCATATTGAACTTCTTCAATATCTTGTCAAGGTATGTGCTTTGTGAAAGACCAATGAGGCGTCTCGATCTATCTCTATAGATCTTGATGCGTAATATGTAAGCAGCTTCTCCAAGGTCCTTCATTGAAAAACACTTATTCAAGTAGGCCTTTATGCTTTCCAAGAGTTCTACATCATTTCCCATCAACAATATGTCATCCACATATAATATGAGAAATGCTACAGAGCTCCCACTCACTTTCTTGTAAATACAGGCTTCTCCATAAGTCTGTATCAACCCAAACGCTTTGATCACCTCATCAAAGCAAATGTTCCAACTCTGAGATGCTTGCACCAGCCCATAGATGGAGCGCTGGAGCTTGCATACCTTGTTAGCATTCTTAGGATCGACAAAAGCTTCCGGCTGCATCATATACAATTCTTCCTTAAGGAAGCCGTCAAGGAATGCCGTTTTGACGTCCATTTGCCATATCTCATAATCATAGAATGCGACAATTGCTAACATGATTCGGACGGACTTCAGCATCGCTATGGGAGAGAAAGTCTCATCGTAGTCAATTCCTTGAACTTGTCGATAACCCTCAGCGACAAGCCAAGCCTTATAGATGGTAACATTACCATCCACGTCAGTCTTCTTCTTAAAGATCCATTTATTTTCTATGGCTTGCCGATCATCGGGCAAGTCAACCAAAGTCGATACTTTGTTATCATACATGGATCCTATCTCGGATTTCATGGCTTCAAGGCATTTGTTGGAATCCGGGCCCGCCATCGCCTCTTCATAGTTCGAAGGTTCACCGTTGTCTAACAACATGATTTCCAGGACAGGGTTACCGTACCACTCTGGCGCGGAACGTGTCCTTGTGGACCTATGAAGTTCAGTAGTAACTTGTTCCGAAGCTTCATGATCATCATCATTAACTTCCTCTCTAGTCGGCGCAGGCACCACATAAACATCTTCCTGCGCTCCGCTACTTTCCGGTTCGAGAGGGGTGACAATCACTTCATCAAGTTCCACTTTCCTCCCACTTACTTCTTTCGAGAGAAACTCTTTCTCCAGAAAGGATCCATTCTTGGCAACAAAGACCTTGCCTTCGGATCTGAGGTAGAAGGTATACCTAATAGTTTCCTTAGGGTATCCTATGAAGACGCATTTTTCCGATTTGGGTTCGAGCTTCTCAGGTTGAAGTTTCTTGACATAAGCATCGCATCCCCAAACTTTTAGAAATGACAACTTAGGTTTCTTCCCAAACCATAGTTCATACGGTGTCGTCTCAACGGATTTAGACGGTGCCCTATTTAAAGTGAATGCGGCAGTCTCTAAAGCATAACCCCAAAATGATAGCGGTAAGTCGATAAGAGACATCATAGATCGCACCATGTCCAACAGAGTACGATTACGATGTTCGGACACACCATTACGTTGAGGTGTTCCAGGCGGCGTTAGTTGTGAAACAATTCCACATTTCCTTAGGTGTGTGCCAAATTCGTGACTTAAATATTCTCCTCCACGATCTGATCACAAGAACTTTATTTTTCCGTCACGTTGATTCTCGACCTCATTCTGAAATTCCTTGAACCTTTCAAAAGTCTCAGACTTGTGTTTCATCAAGTAGACATACCCATATCTACTTAAGTCGTCAGTGAGGGTGAGAACATAACGATAACCACCGCGAGCTTCAACGCTCATTGGCCGCACACATCAGTATGTATGATTTCCAACAAGTTGGTTGCTCGATCCATTGTTCCGGAGAACGACGTCTTGGTCATCTTGCCCAAGAGGCATGGTTTGCACGTGTCAAATGATTCATAATCAAGAGACTCAAAAAGTCCATCTGCATGGAGCTTCTTCATACGTTTGACACCAATACGACCAAGGCGGCAGTGCCACAAGTATGTGGGACTATCATTATCAACCTTACATCTTTTGTCATTCACACTATGAATATGTGTAACATCACGTTCGAGATTCAATAAGAATAAACCATTGACCAATGGGGCATGACCATAAAATATTTCTCTCATATAAATAGAACAACCATTATTCTCAGATTTACATGAGTAGCCATCTGTAGGATCGAAAGTAGGTCTAGAGGGGGGGTGATTAGACTACTTGACAATATAAAAAATCTGCCTTTAGATCATGCAATGTTTTTGGCAGTTTCACAATTAAGATCAATTCAAGTAACACCCTACACATGCAATTCTAGAGTATATGCAGCGGAAAGTAAATTGCACATGTAAAAAGGAGATGGAGAAGATCAAACGCAGTTTGGTGACACGGAGATTTTTGTCGTGGTTCCGATAGGTGGTGCTATCGTACATCCACGTTGATGGAGACTTCAACCCACGGAGGGTAACGGCTGCGCGAGTCCACGGAGGGCTCCACCCACGAAGGGTCCACGAAGAAGCAACCTTGTCTATTCCATCACGGCCTACGCCCACGGAGGACTAGCCTTACTCGGGGTAGATCTTCACGAAGTAGGCGATCTCCTTGCCCTTACAAACTTCTTGGTTCAACTCCACATCACGACGGAGGCTCCCAAGCGACACCTAACCAATCTAGGAGGCACCACCCCCCAAAAGGTAATAGACGGTGTTGATAGTGATGAACTCCTTGCTCTTGTGCTTCAAGTGATAAACTCCCCAACACTCAACTCTCCTCACTGATATGGCTGTGGTGGAAGAAAGATTTGAGTGGAAAGCAACTTGGGAAGGCTAGAGATCAAGTTTCATATGGTAGGAATGGAATGGCTTGATCTCAACACAAGGGTAGGTGGTTCACTTCTCAGAAAGTGTGTGGTAGAAGTGGTGGTACTTTCTGATGGCTCTCTTCACGAATGAAGAGGGGGTGGAGGGGTATATATAGCCTCCACACAAAATCCAACCGTTACACACACATTTGACCAATCTCGGTGAGACCGAAGTGAAAACTCGGTCAGACCGAAAGTTCAAATATAGTGAACGTTGGGATTTTCGGTGGGACCGAAAATACCATCTCGGTGTGTCCGAAGTGAGTCAAAGGTTAGGGTTTGCCATCTCGGTGTGACCGAAAACAACAACTCGGATATTCCGAAATGCTGTCAATTGGTTACAGAAGGTTGGCAGTCCATTTTCGGTGAGACCGAAACTCAGAATCGGATGGACCGAGAAATTAGGGTTTGGGGAAATAACTGAAGTGGTTCATCTCGGTGGGACTGAGTTTGCAGAATCGGTTTGTCCGAGATTACTTATGAGTGTGTTGAAAAGTGAAGAGTGCTGATAGTTGAGGGAGCTAGATCACCAAGCACTTGAGCAACAAGAACATTAACACAACCTCATCCCCTTTTAATAGTATTGGCTTTTCCTATGGACTCAATGTGATCTTTGATCACTAAACCAAAAATGGAGTCTTGAGCTTTTTCCAATGCTTGTCTTAGCATTTTGAGGGGTCCACTTCTTCAGACATTTCCATACCCATATCATCGAACTTTTCTGAAATGATTCTCAAGTAAATATTAGTTCAATGATATATATGTTGTTATTAATTACCAAAACCACCCGGGGATTAGTTGCACTTTCACCGAGCAGGATACCTTCAACAACAGATGGATGATACGTCTCTAATGTATCTATAATTTTTGATTGGTCCATGCTATTACATATTCTGTTTTGGATGTTTAATGGGCTTTATCATACACTCTTAAATTATTTTTGGGACTAACCTAGTAACCCAATGTAGGATCGAAAGTAGGTCTAGAGGGGGGGTGATTAGACTACTTGACAATATAAAAAATCTGCCTTAAGATCATGCAAAGTTTTTGGCAGTTTCACAATTAAGATCAATTCAAGTATCACCCTACACATGCAATTCTAGAGTATAAGCAGCGGAAAGTAAATTGCACATGTAAAAGAGAGGTGGAGAAGATCAAACGCAGTTTGGTGACACGAAGATTTTTGTCGTGGTTCCGATAGGTGGTGCTATCGTACATCCACGTTGATGGAGACTTCAACCCACGGAGGGTAACGGCTGCGCGAGTCCACGGAGGGCTCCACCCACGAAGGGTCCACGAAGAAGCAACCTTGTCTATTCCATCACGGCCTACGCCCACGGAGGACTAGCCTTACTCGGGGTAGATCTTCACGAAGTAGGCGATCTCCTTGCCCTTACAAACTTCTTGGTTCAACTCCACATCTCAAAGACGGAGGCTCCCAAGCAACACCTAACCAATCTAGGAGGCACCACCCCCCAAAAGGTAATAGACGGTGTTGATGATGATGAACTCCTTGCTCTTGTGCTTCAGATGATAATCTCCCCAACACTCAACTCTCCTCACTGATATGGCTGTGGTGGAAGAAAGATTTGAGTGGAAAGCAACTTGGGAAGGCTAGAGATCAAGTTTCATATGGTAGGAATGGAATGGCTTGATCTCAACACAAGGGTAGGTGGTTCACTTCTCAGAAAGTGTATGGTAGAAGTGGTGGTACTTTCTGATGGCTCTCTTCACGAATGAGGAGGGGGTGGAGGGGTATATATAGCCTCCACACAAAATCCAACCGTTACACACACATTTGACCAATCTCGGTGAGACCGAAGTTAAAACTCGGTCAGACCGAAAGTTCAAATATAGTGAACGTTGGGATTTTCGGTGGGACCGAAAATACCATCTCGGTTTGTCCGAAGTGAGTCAAAGGTTAGGGTTTGCCATCTCGGTGTGACCGAAAACAACAACTCGGATATTCCGAAATGCTGTCAATTGGTTACAGAAGGTTGGCAGAACATTTTCGGTGAGACCGAGACTCAGAATCGGATGGACCGAAAAGTTAGGGTTTAGGGAAAGAACTGAAGTGGTTCATCTCGGTGGGACTGAGTTTATAGAATCGGTTTGTCCGAGATTACTTATGAGTGTGTTGTAAAGTGAAGAGTGCTGATAGTTGAGGGAGCTAGATCACCAAGCACTTGAGCAACAAGAACATTAACACAACCTCATCCCCTTTTAATAGTATTGGCTTTTCCTATGGACTCAATGTGATCTTTGATCACTAAACCAAAAATGGAGTCTTGAGCTTTTGCCAATGCTTGTCTTAGCATTTTGAGGGGTCCACTTCTTCAGACATTTCCATACCCATATCATCGAACTTTTCTGAAATGATTCTCAAGAGAATATTAGTTCAATGATATATATGTTGTTATTAATTACCAAAACCACCCGGGGATTAGTTGCACTTTCACCATCTCGCATTAAACAAGATCCAGATACAATGTTCATGCTCAAAGCTGGTACTAAATAACAATTATTGAGGTTTAAAACTAATCTGGCAGGTAGATGTAGAGGTAGCGTGCCGACGACGATCACATCGACCTTGGAACCATTCCCGACGCGCATCGTCACCTCATCCTTCGCCAATCTCCGCTTATTCCGCAGCTCCTGCTTTGAGTTACAAATGTGAGCAACTGCACCGGTATCAAATACCCAGGAGCTACTACGAGTGCTGGTAAGGTACACATCAATAACATGTATATCACATATACCTTTGACGTTGCCGGCCTTCTTATCCGCTAAGTATTTGGGGCAATTCCGCTTCCAGTGACCTGTTCCCTTGCAATAAAAGCACTCAGTCTCACGCTTGGGTCCATTCTTTGGCTTCTTCCCGGCAACTGGCTTACCGGGCGTGGCAACTCCTTTGCCGTCCTTCTTGAAGTTCTTCTTACCCTTGCCTTTCTTGAACTTAGTGGTTTTATTCACCATCAACACTTGATTTTCCTTTTTGATCTCCACCTCCGCTGATTTCAGCATTGAATATACCTCGGCAATGGAGTTCTCCATCCCTTGCATATTGAAATTCGTCACAAAGCTATTGTAGTTAGGTGGGAGCGACTGAAGGATTCTGTCAACGACCGCATCATCTGGGAGATTAACTCCCAGCTGAGACAAGCGGTTGTGCAACCCAGACATTTTGAGTATATGTTCGCTGGCAGAACTATTCTCCTCCATCTTACAACTGTAGAACTTGTCGGAGACTTCATATCTCTCGACCCGGGCATGAGCTTGGAAAACCATTTTTAGCACTTGGAACATCTCATATGCTCCGTGTTGCTCAAAACGCTTTTGGAGCCCCGATTCTAAGCTGTAAAGCATGCCACACTGAACCAGGGAGTAATCATCACTACGCGACTGCCAGGCGTTCATAACGTCTTGAGTTGCTGGGAAAACGGGTGCATCACCTAGCGGTGCTTCAAGGACATATGCTTTCTTGGCAGCTATGAGGATGATCCTCAAGTTACGGACCCAATCCGTATAGTTGCTACCATCGTCTTTCAGCTTGGTTTTCTCTAGGAACGCGTTGAAGTTGAGGGCAACATTAGCGTGGGCCATTTGATCTACAAGACATATTGTAAAGATTTTAGAATATGTTCATGATAATTAAGTTCATCTAAAAAAATTTAATGAACTCCCACTCAGATAGACATCTCTCTAGTCATCTAAGTGATACATGATCCGAATCGACTAAGCTGTGTCCGATCATCACGTGAGACGGACTAGTCATCAATGGTGAACATCTTCATGTTGATCATATCTTCTATACGACTCATGTTCGACCTTTCTGTCTTCCGTGTTCTGAGGCCTTGTCTGTACATGCTAGGCTCGTCAAGTCAACCTAAGTGTATTGCGTGTATAAATCTGGCTTACACCCGTTGTGTGCGAACGTTAGAGCCTATCACACTCGATCATCACGTGGTGCTTCGGAACAACAAACCTTAGCAACGGTGCATAGTTAGGGGGAACACAATTCTTGAAATTTTATTGAGAGATCATCTTATTTAAGCTACCGTCGTTCTAAGCAAATAAGATGTAAAACATGATAAACATCACATGCAATCAAATAGTGACATGATATGGCCAATATCATTTTGCTCCTTTTGATCTCCATCTTCGGGGATCCATGATCATCATCATCACCGGCATGACACCATGATCTCCATCATCATGATCTCCATCATCGTGTCTTCATGAAGTTGTCTCGCCAAACGCTACTTCTACTACTATGGCTAACGGTTAGCAATAAAGTGAATTAATTACATGGCGTTTTCAACGACATGCAGGTCATACAATAAAATAAGACAACTCCTATGGCTCCTGCCGGTTGTCATACTCATCAAAATGCAAGTCGTGATTCCTATTACAAGAACATGATCAATCTCATACATCACATATATCATTCATCACATCCTTTTGGCCATATCACATCACACGACACATGCTGCAAGAATAAGTTAGACGTCCTCTAATTGTTGTTGCAAGTTTTTACGTGGCTGCTATAGGTTTCTAGCAAGAACGTTTCTTACCTATGCCAAAACCACAACATGATATGCCAATTTCTATTTACCCTTCATAAGGACCCTTTTCATCGAATCCGATCCGACTAAGGTGGGAGAGACAGACACCCGCTAGCCAACTTATGCAACTAGTGCATGTCAGCCGGTGGAACCTGTGTCATGTAAGCGTACGTGTAAGGTTGGTCCGGGCCGCTTCATCCCACGATGCCGCCGAATCAAGATAAGACTACTAATGGCAAGTAAATTGAAAAATCGACGCCCACGACAACTTGTGTTCTACTCGTGCATAGAAACTACGCATAGACCTAGCTCATGATGCCACTGTAGGGGATCGTTGCAGAAATTCAAAAAAATTCTACGCATCACCAAGATCTATCTATGGAGTTACTAGCAATGAGAGGGGAGTGCATCTTCATACCTTTGAAGATCACGATGCGGAAGCGTTGCAAGAACGCGGTCGGTGGAGTCGTACACGAAGCGATTCAGATCGCGACCGAATCCGATCTAAGCACCGAACAACGGTGCCTCCGCGTTCAACACACGTGTAGCCCGGTGACGTCTCCCGCGCTTGATCCAGCAAGGAGAGAGAGGGAGAGGTTGGGGAAGACTTCGTCCAGCAGCAGCACACGGTGTGGTGGTGATGGAGGAGCGTGGCACTTCGGCAGGGCTTCGCCAAGCTTCACCGAAGAAGAGGAGGAGTTGGGAGGGGGAGGGCTGCGCCAGGCTATGGGGTGCGACTACCCTCCCACCCCCTCTCTTTATATAGGGCAAGGGAGAGGGGGGCCGGCCCCCTCAAATCCAATCTGAGGGGGGCAAGGGGGGACTTGCCCCCCAAGCAAGGTGGAGGCGCCCCCACCCCCTAGGGTTTCCCAACCCTAGGGTCCTTGGGCCCTTGGGGAAGGGCGCACAGCCCACCAGGGGCTGGTTCCCCCTCTTACTTAGTCCACTTGGCCCACCGGGGTAAGTGGCCCCACCCGGTGGACGCCCGGACACCTTCCTGTGGTCCAGGTACTATACCGGTGACCCCCGAAATCACCCCGGTGACCAAAATAGGACTTCCCATATATAAATTTTTACCTCAGGACTATTTCGAAACTCCTCGTGATATCCGGGATCTCATCCAGGACTCCGAACAACATTCGTTAACCACGTACATACATTCTCTATAACCCTAGCGTCATCGAACCTTAAGTGTGTAGACCCTACGGGTTCGGGAAACATGCAGACATGGCCGAGACATCTCTCCGGCCAATAACCAACAGCGGGATCTGGATACCCATGTTGGCTCCCACATGTTCCACGATGATCTTATCATATGAACCACAATGTCAAGGATTCAATCAATCCCATATGCAATTCCCTATGTCCATCGGTATAGTACTTGCCCGAGATTCGATCATCGGTATCCCGATACCTTGTTCAATCTCGTTACCGGCAAGTCTCTTTACTCGTTCCATAACACATCATCACATGACCAACTCCTTAGTCACATAGATCTCATTACGATGATGTCTTACCGAGTGGGCCCAGAGATACCTCTCCGTCATACGGAGTGACAAATCCCAGTCTCAATTCATGCCAACCCAAAAGATACTTTCGGGGATACCCGTGATACGTCTCCAACGTATCTATAATTTTTGATTGTTCCATGCTATTATTTATGATGTCTTGGATGTTTAATGGGCTGTGTCATACACTTTTATATCATTTTTGGGACTAACCTACTAACCCAAAGGCCCAGTCCAGATTGTTGTTTTTTGCCTGTTTCAGGGTTTTGCAGAAAAGGAATATCAAACGGAGTCCAAACGGAATGAAACCTTTGGGAGATATATTTTTGGAGAAAATCACGCACGGGAGGCTTGAGAACCACGTCAGGGGAGCCACGAGGTGCCCACGAGGGTGGGGGACTACATACGAAGCAAAATAAGTGAATCTACACTCTAAAATATGTCTATATACATCTGTATGTTATAGTCCATTTAAAATATCTAAAAAGAATTATATTTAGAAACGGAGGGAGTACACCCGAAGGACCCCTCCAAAACAGTCATCATATAGGAGGAATTAGGGTTTCTCTCTGTTGCTGATGGTTTCGGGGTACGTAGGCTTATATAGGAGGAAGGAGGACAGCGGGGGACTCACGAGGGCCCCACGAGGGTGGGGGCGCGCCCCCTTCCCAGGGCGTGCCACCTGCCTCGTGGGGCCCTCGTGAGTCCCCCGCTGTCCTCCTTCCTCCTATATAAGCCTACGTACCCCGAAACCATCAGCAACAGAGAGAAACCCTAATTCCACCGCCATAACCTTCTATTCCCGTGAGATCCCATCTTGGAGCCTGTTCCGGAGCTCTGCCGGAGGGGGGATCTATCACGGAGTGCTTCTACATCATCATCATCGCCCTCACCATGAGTTGTGAGTAGTTTACCATAGACCTTCGGGTCCATAGCTAGTATCTAGATGGCTTCTTCTCTCTCTGGATCTCAATACAAAGTTCTCCTCGATCTTCGAGGAGATCTATTCGATGTAATCTCTTTTTGCGGTGTGTTTGTCGAGATCCGATGAATTGTGAGTTTATGATCAAGATTATCTATGAGAAATATTTGGTTCTTTTCTGAACTCTTTATATGTGCTCATAATATCCTTGCAAGTCTCTTCGAATTATTGGTTTGGTTTGGCCTACTAGATCTATAGTTCTTGCAATGGGAGAAGTGCTTGGCTTTGGGTTCAATCTTGCGGTGTCCTTTCCGAGTGACAGTAGGGGCAGCAAGGCACGTATTGTATTGTTGCCATCGAGGATAAAAACATGGGTTTTATATCATATTGCTTGAGTTTATCCCTCTACTTCATGTCATCTTGCTTAAGGCGTTACTCTGTTCTTATGAACTCAATACACTAGATGCATGCGGGATAGCGGTCGATGTGTGGAGTAATAGTAGTAGATGCAGGCAGGAGTCGGTCTACTTGTCTCAGACGATGCCTATATACAATGGTCATGCCTAGATAGTCTCATAATTATTCGCTTTTCTATCAATTGCTCGATAGTAATTTGTTTACCCGCCGTAGTATATCGCTATCGTGAGAGAAGCCACTAGAGAACACTATGGCCCCCGGGTCTATTCTCAACATATTAATCTACATCTACTTTACTTTTTCCGCTTTTACTTTCTGTTCTTATAAACAAAAATACAAAAAATATAAACTATCATCTCTATCAGATCTCACTTTCGTAAGTGATCGTAAAGGGATTGAAAACCCCTTATCGCGTTGGCTGCGAAGTTCTTATTTGTTTGTGCAGGTGCGTGGGACTCACGCGTGGTCTCCTACTGGATTGATACCTTGGTTCTAAAAAACTGAGGGAAATACTTACGCTACTGTGCTGCATCTCCCTTTCCTCTTCAAGGGAATACAACGCAAGCTCGAGAAGTAGCAAGAAGAATTTCTGGCGCCGTTGCCGGGGAGGCTTACGCAAAAGTCATATACCAAGTACCTACCACAAACCCATATCCTTCGCATTACATTTTTTGCCTCTCGTTTTCCTCTCCCCCACTTCGTCCTTGCCATTGTATTTGCCCTTCTTCTACCATGTGTTTATCGTTCGCTAGCTTCTTGTTTGCTTGTGTGTTGCTTGCCTGTTTGCCCTCATGTCTGAGATGGGGGACGATTTTATCGAGAAGGGTAGTAATTTCGAGGGCAACGTCTATGTTGACCCCCCGGATGAAGCTACCACTTTACATATTAAGAAGTTTCGGGTTGGTAGTGGTAATATCATTGGAAAAGGAGTTCTTCAAGACTCTTTACTTGTGCCAGTGCTTTGCCCACTATGGGTGGCTCTATTGTTCACAGAACTAGTAGCCTTGCGGATGCTGTATCTATGCTTATAGTAGAAATTGAAAGGCAATTTATCCATATGCATCCCTGTATTCAGAGAATCTTTTTGGAGTTTTCCAATATTAAGCATTCTTCTGTTAAGCATGCAACTACTATCTTTTTGGCTCATGAATTTAGATTTATCATGAAAGAGGCCAAAGAAATCTTTGCTCATTACGGAGTAGATGCCGGTCGACCTCCCATAGAGGCTATCTTGTTCATGCAAGAAGACATAATGCGGTTGCGATCTCCTGATCATGTTGATTTTAATGAAAACCTTAGAAATAAGGTTCCTACCGATGTCTTGATTGATAGAATTTCTGAGATGAATGATGATATTGCTGTTCAAAACAATGGGTTAGGCTTCTCTCTTGAGCGAAGGCTTATGACCTTCTGCCAAAAGAATGCCTATAATGATGAATTGGTTGTCCACTACAAAGGGCCAAAAGAGGAACCTATTCCTCCTGAGATTGATGCAGGGGACTTTTGTCCCATTAAATTTAGCCCTTTTGATTACTTTTGCTTGCCACAAAGGAAGCTTGCTGCTGAACATAGGGAATATGAGATGAGCTTTCACGACATATTATATCATTATGGCATTCCCTAGATTTATCCATGTATCGTGCCTAGCTAGGGGCGTAAAACGATAGCGCTTGTTGGGAGGCAACCCAATTTTATATTTTTTGTTTTTGCTGCTGTTAGGGAATAAATATTGCGTCTAGCTTCTGTTTAGATGTGGTTTCATGTTTTGTTTTGTGTTTGTGCCAAGTAGAACCTTTGGGAAGACTTGTGTGAAGTTTATGTGATCTTTCTGTGAAAAACAGAATCGTTAGCGCTCGCTAGAATGGTCATCAGATTTTACTGGAGTGTGCTATTTAGTTGATTCTTTTTGCAGATGATTAATAGACAAATTCCTCACGTCTACGAATTTAGTTTGAATTTTTTTTAGTTACAGAAGTATGCAAAACCTGCAGATTACTACAGACTGTTCTGTTTTTGACAGATTCTGTTTTTCGTGTGTTGTTTGCTTATTTTCAATGCGTCTATGAGTAATATTGTGAAGTATGAACCATAGAGAAGTTGGAATACAGTAGGTTTAACACCAATATAAACAAAGAATGAATTCATTGCCGTACCTTTGAGTAGTGGTTTGCTTTCTTATACTAACGGAGCTCGCGAGAATTTTTTTCTAAGTTTTGTGTTGTGAAGTTTTCAAGTTTTGAGTATTGCTTTGATGGACTATGGAACAAAGAGTAGCAAAGGCCTAAGCTTGGGGATGCCCATGGCACCCCAAGTAAAATTCAAGGACAATCAAAAGCCTAAGCTTGGGGATGCCCCGGGAAGGCATCCCCTCTTTCGTCTTCATCCATCGGTAACTATACTTGGAGCTATATTTTTATTCACCACATGATATGTGTTTTGCTTGGAGCGTCTTGTATAATTGGAGTCTTTGCTTGTTAGTTAGCCACAATTATCCTTGCTGGACACACCTATTTGAGAGAGTTAAATATGGCCTAGGAATTGTTAGAATACTCTATGTGCTTCACTTATATCTTTTGAGTTGAATAGTTTTGCTCTAGTGCTTCATTTATATCTTTTAGAGCACGGTGGTGGTAATATTTTGAAGAAATTGTTGAACTCTCATGCTTCACTTATATTCATTTGAGAGTCTATTAAAACAGCATGGTAATGTGATTAGGCTATAAAACTAGTCTTCACATGATAGACATCCAATATCAATGTAGTAAAAACTTTCACACTAAGTGCATTGAATATGATGAGATGTTGGATGCTTGATAATTGTTTTGAGATATGAGGATAGTGATATTAGAGTCATGCTAGTGGAGTTATTATGAGATTGAGAAATACTTGTGTTAAGGTTAGTGATTCCCGCAGCATGCACGTATGGTGAACCGCTATGTGACGAAGTTAGAGCATGAGGTATTTGTAAAGTGCCAACCTTTGTGTGGAGGTCGGGGGCGCGCGATGGTTAACTCCTACCAACCTCCCCCTAGGAGTATGCGTTGATTGCTTTGTTTTGATGACTCGTAGATTTTTGCAATAAGTATATGAGTTCTTATGACTAATGTTGAGTCCATGGATTATACGCACTCTCACCCTTCCACCATTGCTAGCCTATCTTCTGCCGCGCAAGTTTCGCCGGTACCATAAACCCACTATATATCCTTCCTCAAAACAGCCACCATATTATTCCTCAAAACAGCCACCATACCTACCTATCATGGCATTTCCATATCCATTCCGAGATATATTGCCATGCAACTTTCCACCGTTCCATTCATATGACACACATCATATTTTCATATTGCCATGCCTGATCATGTAGTTGACATCGTATTTGTGGCAAGGCCACCATACTTTCGGGGATACCCGTAGTGTACCTTTATAGCCACCCAGTTATGTTGTGACGTTTGGCACACCCAAAGTACTCCTACGGTATCCGGGAGTTGCACAATCTCATGGTCTAAGGAACATATACTTGACATTTGAAAAGCTTTAGCATACGAACTACACGATCTTGTGCTAGGCTTAGGATTGGGTCTTGTCCATCACATCATTCTCCTAATGATGTGATCCCGTTATCAATGACATCCCATGTCCATGGTAAGGAAACCATAACCATCTATTGATCAACGAGCTAGTCAACTAGAGGCTCACTAGGGACATGTCGTGGTCTATGTATTCACACATGTATTACGATTTTCGGATAATACAATTATAGCATGAACAATAGACAATCATCATGAACAAGGAAATATAATAATAACCATTTTATTATTGCCTCTAGGGCATGTTTCCAACACCCCGGAGCCGCACTAGGCTCCAGGGCAGTATTCGGCGGGGCCCCGGATTATTTGGCCCCCCGTCTTCGGTCTCCATGGGGGTCGTCTCCCCATGATCAGCGGCCACCGAGGTGTTATCCCCGGTCGCCTTGTCACCTGCCCCGCCCTCATGTCCTTGGGCGAAGAGCACCCACTGGGACGACACTTCGGTGTCCCTGCTAATTACGGACGATGGAGCCCGGGCTGGCGGGTCACTCTCCGTCTCTCCAAGCGCCAGAGAGTTCCCCTCCGATGAGGTAACACGGGGTGTACACCGGGAGGGTTGTAGGTCAGCAGGAGAAAAATATTAAGTAAAGTATTAAAAATACTGAATAAACAAAGGTGCAGCACCTGAATCTAGATTGACTTATAATCCAAGCAGGGGTTTCTCCCTGGGCTTTACCACAAAGCTATGTTCGGATGAATCCGAATTAGCTCCGAGGTTCAATTTCCTCCGGGGCACGGCCGTACCCGCGTCAGCAGCGGCCCCCCTCTTCCTCCCCCTGCCTTGCGCAGGGGGCACTTCTTCCTCCTCTTCCTCCGCCTCGTCAGGGGAGAGGATATGGAGGTCCTCGGGCTTCTTACCCGAGGGGTGGGGACTATCTCCGTGTCCCCTTGCCCTTTGTCTTCTTGGGCTTCTTGGTCGGCGCCTTGTACGGCGCCAGAACTAGCATCGCCGTCAATAGAGGCAATGCTGGGTCTTCGGGCAGAGGTGCCGGACACTTGATCTGAGTCGCCTTCTTCGTCCAAGCATGTATATCATGCAAAAATCCCAATTCCTCTTATCATTAAATAAGGGAAACGGTAAGTATTCGGCAAGGATTATTATTACCTCTCGGGCGGAGACCACAATGTTGTAGCCCGCGTCCTCGGTCTCTTTAGGCCATTCCTTCTGGCTCTTGAAGAGATGCTTCCAGATCTCCTTGTGCGTAGAACCGAAGAGATGCTTCGGCGGCTTGTCTCCTGCCAGATCAAACTCCCATGGGGAGGAGTCCCGGCTTTGGCAAGGGAGAACAAGCCGGGTCAGCATCACCTGGACCACGGAGGAGAACAGGTGCCCCTTGGAGATCATGTCGGACAAATGGCTCAGAAGAGTCGTCACTTCAGTTGTAGACCCCTAGTCCAGACCCTTTTTGGTCCAGGAGGCCAGCCTCTCTGGGGTCCGGATCTGAAAGCAGGCCCTGCTGCCCATTTGGTGTCGTGGGGAATGATGAGCGGAGTCCACTCATCGTGAGAATAACCCACCTAGCATGGAAGATATAGACAACCCTAGTTGGTACATGAGCTGTTTGAGCATACAAAACAGAATTTCATTTGAAGGTTTGGAGTTTGGCACATACAAATTTACTTGGAACGGCAGGTAGATACCGCATATAGGAAGGTATGGTGGGCTCATATGGAATAACTTTGGGGTTTATGGAAGTGGATGCACAAGCAGTATTCCCGCTTAGTACAAGTGAAGGCTAGAAAGAGACTGGGAAGCGACCAGCTAGAGAGCGACAACAGTCATGAACATGCATTAAAATTAATCAACAATGAATGCAAGCAGGAGTAGGATATAAATCACCATGAACATAAATATCATGGAGGCTATGTTGATTTTGTTTCAACTACATGCGTTAACATGTGCCAAGTCAAACCACTTGAATCGTTCAAAGGAGGATACCGCCCTATCATACCACATCAAAACCATTTTAATAGCATGTTGGCTCACAAGGAAGACCATTATAGACTCTTAGCTAATTAAGCATGGCATGAGCAGCTATGATCTCTAATTTTTCATTACAAGCATGTTTCATTCATAATAGGCTGAATCAGGAACGATGAACTATCATTATTGCCTTTCACTCGCACGGCCGAACGGTGTGGATAACAATAATAGTGCACGTGCATTGGACTAAGCTGGAATCTGCAAGCATTTAATACAAGGGAGAAGACAAAGTAATATGGCTCATGGTTAAATCAACAGTAAAGCATATGGGAGCCACTAAACATTCTCATCATGGTCTTCTCCTCTTGACCCCCAAAGAAAAGAAAAGAAACTATTTACACGAGAAAGCTCCCAACAAGCAAAAGAAGAACAAGAAATCTTTTTGGGTTTTCTTTTAGTTACTACTACTACAGACATGGAAAGTAAACTAGCTAAAAACTACAACTAATTTTTTTGGTTTTCTTAAGGTTTTTTCTAACACACAAGAAAAAGTCTTGGAAAAGAAAATAAACTAGCATGGATAGTACAATGAAAAAGTATGAGCAGCGACTACTGGAATAAGTGTGTGAACGTGAATGTAATGTCGGTGAGAAATACGTACTCCCCCAAGCTTAGGCTTTTGGCCTAAGTTGGTCTATGCCAGTACTGGCCTGACGGATATCCAAAGTCGTAGTTGGGGTTGTACTGAGATGCAGCGGCTATTGCCTGCTGAGCTACAGCTTGGAGACGAGCCGCCTTCGTCCTCTCCTCATACTCATTCACCTCCTCCCTGGTTATAATATATCTCCCTTTTGCCTGAAAGTCAAAGAAAGTAGGAGCAGGGAGAGCAATATGGACCGTGCGACGCCTCTCAAAGATTAGTCGGTACTGGAGGGATTGTTCATCCCTCTCAATGAACTGATGGCGAATCATGGCATTATAATCTAGAAAAGCAGGAGGCAACTTCGCATCATTCTCGTGTAGGGGCACATGAAGATAATTAGCCAAGCGAGTTGCATAAATTCCACCAAACAAATCTCCATTTAAACCGTTAAGATGTAACCTACGTGCAATAATGACCCCCAAATTATATTGTCTAACACCTAATACCGCACTTTTGAGGACACTAAGATCTGGAACGCACATGTGGCAAGCCTCATCTTTACGGGGTATGCATCTACCAATGAAGAGAGCAAAATAATGAATAGCAGGGAAATGAATACTCCCTAAGGTAGCTTGTGTGATTTCTCTAGATTCCCCCATAGTGATACTAGCTAGGAAGTCCTTATACTCAGATTTGTGAGGTTCACCAACATTACCCCACTGTGGGAGTTTACAAGCATCATTAAAATCTCCTAGGTCCATAGTATAAGATTTATCATAAAGATCAAACAACACAGTGTGAGAATTACGTGAAGATGTAAATTTAAATATTCTCACAAAGGAATCAGTTAGATATTGGTATTGCGGGCACTTATCTGACACGAAGTTCTCAATATCAGCATTACGCACATATGTGTAAAATTCTTCCTTGATGCCCGCCTGGCTCATAAACTCCTCTGACGGCCATTCACAAGGCCGCACTTGAGCTTCCCTCGGTAGTTCATCGTACGGCTCACGTATCGCGAGCCTTGGTCCTTGCTTCCTTGAGGAACCACCTTGGTAGATTTTCCTATGCATTTTTCTGGAAAAATTCTGAAATTTTTAGTGACTCAAAATAAAAGTGATCCAAACTCAACAAGATTGATAGCAACTACTCCCACAAGTGCCTAGAGACTATACCATGCATTAGAACTACTTTTGACCACATAAATTTGACTTGCAAGCTCAAGAACAGGGTCACCTAAGCTGCAAAAATTTGCAATAAATAAAGCACTAGAACAAAAACTAATTGGACCATTGGAGGAGTCACATACCGAAGAACAATCTCCCTAAACAATTTTGTGAATGGAGCTTTGAGCAAGGAGAACGAAAATGGCATCAAGATGAGCTAGAACTCGTGCTTGAGCTGGTTGGTGATTTCTTGGGAGGAAGGAGTGTGTGGGTGCTGGAGTAAGTGGAGGGGGGCCACATGGGGCCCACGAGGCAGGGGGGCGCGCCCAGGGGGGTGGGCGCGCCATGTACCCTCGTCGCCAGGTGCTGGCTCCCCCTGCTGTGTTCTCAGTGCCAAATATTCTTAAATATTCTAGAAAAAAAATCATATTTCATTTTCGGGGCATTTGGAGAACTTTTATTTTCGGGGTATTTTTATTGCACGGTTAACTCAGAAAACAGACAGAAAATACTATTTTTGCTTTATTTAATCTAATTATCAGAAAGTAAAAAGAGGGTACTGTCGTGGATTTAGCACGGCAGATGTCCTAGCGAAAGGACTTAGTCGTGAGGCCATCGCTACGGGTTAGCTTAAAGGGGTTAAAGTGGACGAAGGACGCAGGGATTTTATACTAGTTCGGCCCCTTCAATGAGGTAAAGGCCTACGTCTAGTTTGGTGTGGTATTGCTTGGGCTTCGATGACCAGGGAGCGAATTCGCTTTACATATGTCTCGAGCTGTTGTTCTCTGTCTTGAACCGTCGCCGGGTCGTCCCTTTATATAAGAGGTGACGCCCGGTCCGGTTTACAGAGTCCCGATGCCGGCTCATAAACGTGTCTGCCTCGGTCTCTGCTCTTTCTATCTTACATCCCAAGTTACATAGTATGACGGTTTACAAATCATGGGCCCTAACATATGGGCTCTAAGCCTCTCGGGCTATAACTTTCTACTCCATACTCCGCAGGGCCTCTGATAATATAATCTTGATAACATAAACCGGACCCTCCTAGCCGGTTTATACCTGGTAGTAATATCCCTGACATTAGGCCCCAGATTGATTTGAACCTGTTCATGTCAATCTCCAAAGTCTTGTACAGATTTTCCTGTCTGCAGCTTCAGTACACTTGGTAAACCGGCATGACGTCATCCCCTCAAGTCGCTTTAAGCCGTCGTGATGCCATCCGCGCATTTAATGCATGTACCTGTTTCTTACCTTTATTTATTAAAGCTCCGAAGATCGAGGCGACAGCACCATCCATATCCGATTTTTGGTCTCCTCGATTCCCACGCTTGCCGTTTTATCTCATCGGCCTATAAATAGGGCTGAGGGCCATCTCTTTATTCCCCTTCGCTTTCTTCTTCCTCTGACCTCCAGCACTCAAGCTCCGCCTCCGTCCTTCGAGCTCGTCGTCCTCACCAAGCCCGGCCGCTGGATCAACCTGAGCGTGTCCAGAGATTTGCCGCCGTCCTTCCGCTTCCGTTTCCTCAGGTGCGTTATTCATTCCGCCCCGTAGATCTTAGTTCTAGGGTTTCACGGGAGCTCGCAGATGAACCACTGTTTCTTCGCAGTTCATCACCATAGGTAGTTCCTAGTCGTAGATGTTAGACCTTTTAGGGCGATTCTTGTATGCATGACTCCGCTCCGTCTTGATAATCTTAGTTCCCCCAACACTGTTAGTTAGACTGGATCTGTAAAAAACCTTTGCTGCCTTCAATGAATATGACTTGAATTTATCTTGAGTTTTCCATACGCTGTAGATCCATATGTCACCACTGCTCATGTGAAAGTTGTTTCTCACATCTTAGATTTCCACCTCATCTACCTATGTCGACGGTTTAGCTTTAGATCTGCACCTCACCTGCTCGTGTTTGGCGGGTTAACTTGTTCCAAACTTCATAATCCGGTAGCTGTTACACTCATAGTTATTCCAGTCCAGTAGACACCATTAGTCTCCTGTTTAAACCGCCAATTAGATCAATGCCTTCATAGAACACGCCGATCTATATCTGTGTGGATCATAAACTGGGTCTTGTATTGTATTTTTCAGCATTCCTCCTTTGAAAAAGATGACTTCCGTGGCCAAACAGTTTGTCGCTTGCAACTGGGTCCCATCTCGAATTACTGAGGATGATTTAGAAAAAGCAGCCTCGATCGGCGCTTTAGGTCCAAAGGAGGTTCTTCATTGGAGAGCTCTTGGAAAAGAGTGTCCTCCCAAGCCTAAGGACGGAGAAAATATTGTCTTCTTTGATCACCTGGCCCGGGGCTTTAACCCTCCAGGGTCAAAGTTTTTCCACGATGTACTGGCAGAATTTCAGCTCCATCCTCAAGATATAGGCCCCAACTCCGTATCAAACATCTACAATTTCCAAGTCTTTTCTGAAGCCTATCTGCAAGAAGAGCCGTCTGTAGAGTTATTCCGGGACTTCTTCCATCTGAACCGCCGGACTGAATTTCATGATGGGCCAAACACTGAACTGGGCGGAGAAGTAATAAATCATATCCTAGGGACTACACACACATCCAGGATCAAGAGAATTAAACCATATTTTAGCATCACCCTTTAAGGAGAACGGAAACAACTTAAGGATATAGTAGTAACGATTTTTTTCCTCATTGGTGAATAGGGTGGCTATGTCATTCAGTTTAGTAAGATGTGTCACAACAGTTTCAGATTCATAGCCATGGAAAGGATCAGATTCAACCAAAGTAATTAACTCAGGATCGACAGAGAAATCATAATCCTTATCAGGAACACATATAGGTGAAGTAGCAAAAGCAGGGTCATATTTCATTCTAGCATTCAAAGACTTTTCTTTCAGCTTAGCTAATAATTTCTTAAGATCATATCTATCATTGCAAGCAAGAAAGTCTCTAGCAATTTCTTCATCCATAACATAACCCTCAGGCACAACAGGCAATTCATATCTAGAGGGAGAATCTTTATCATCACTTTCATCAATATTATCAGTTTCATTAATTGCATTCTCTCTAACCCTAGCAATCTATTCATCAAGAAATTCACCTAGTTGCACAGTATTATCAAGCATAGAAGTAGTTTCATCATACATAGCAGAAGTGGCATCATTAAGAATATGCGACATATCAGATTCAATAGCAGGAGTAGGTGTCACAAATTTACTCATAACAGAGGGTGAATCAAGTGCAGAGCTAGATGGCAATTCCTTACCTCCCCTCATAGTTGAGGGAAAGATCTTGGTTTTTGAGTCTTTAAAGTTCTTCATAGTGATCAACAGATATAAATCCCAAGTGACTTAAAGAATATAGCTATGCTCCCCGGCAACGGCGCTAGAAAATAGTCTTGATAACCCACAAATGTAGGGGATCGCAATAGTTTTTGAGGGTAGAGTATTCAACCCAAATTTATTGATTCGACACAAGGGGAGCCAAAGAATACTCTCAAGTACTAGCAGTTGAGTTGTCAATTCAACCACACCTAGAAGACTAAATATCTGCAGCAAAGTATTTAGTAGCAAAGTAATATGGAAGTAACGGTAACGATGGCAAAAGTAACAGTAGTAGTTTTGTAGTGATTGTATCAGTAGCAGTGGTAAAGTAACTAAGCAAGTAGCAATATGTGAAAAGCTCGTATGCATTGGATCAGTGATGGATAATTATGTCGGATGCGATTCCTCATGTAATAGTTATATCATAGGGTGACACAGAACTAGCTCCAGCTCACCAATGTAATGTAGGCATGTATTCCGAATATAGTCATACATGCTTATGGAAAAGAACTTGCATGACATCTTTTGTCCTACCCTCCCGTGGCAGCGGGGTCCTATTGGAAACTAAGGGATATTAAGGCCTCCTTTTAATAGAGTACCGGACCAAAGCATTAACACTTAGTGAATACATGAACTCCTCAAACTACGGTCATCACCGGGAGTGGTCCCGATTATTGTCACTTCGGGGTTGCCGGATCATAACACATAGTAGGTGACTAATGACTTGCAAGATAGGATCAAGAACTCACATATATTCATGAAAACATAATAGGTTCAGATCTGAAATCATGGCACTAGGGCCCTAGTGACAAGCATTAAGCATGGCAAAGTCATAGCAACATCAATCTTAGAACATAGTGGATACTAGGGATCAAACCCTAACAAAACTAACTCGATTACATGGTAAATCTCATCCAACCCATCACCGTCCAGCAAGCCTACGATGGGATTACTCACGCACGGCAGTGAGCATCATGGAATTGGTGATGGAGGAATGTTGATGATGACGACGGCGATGATCTCCACTCTCCGGAGCCCCGAACGGACTCCACATCACCCCTCCCGAGAGAGATTAGGGCTTGGCGGCGGCTCCATATCGTAAAACGCGATGAATCCGTCTCTCTGATTCTTTTCTCCCTGAAAGTGAATATATGGAGTTGGGGTTGAGGTTGGTGGTCAGGGGGCCCACGAGGCAGGGGGCGCGCCCCTACCCTCATGGACAGGGTGTGGCCCCCCTGATCTGGTTTCTTCTGTCGGTATTTTTTATATATTCCAAAATAATTCTCCGTTGATTTTCAGGTCATTCCAGGAACTTTTATTTCTGCACAAAAATAACACCATGGCAGTTGTGCTGAAAACAACGTCAGTCTGGGTTAGTTCCATTCAAATCATGCAAGTTAGAGTCCAAAACAAGGGCAAAAGTGTTTGGAAAAGTAGATACGTTGGAGACGTATCAGTTATGAACATATTTCTTTAAGACTCCCATGAACCTCTCAAAGGGGAACATATTGTGTAGAAATACAGGACCCAAAACGTTAATCTCTTCGCATAGGTGAACTAGGACGTGCGTCATGATGTTGAAGAAGGATGGTGGGAACACCAACTCGAAACTGACAAGACATTGCACCAAATCATTCTGTAACGTTGGTATGATTTCTGGATCGATTACCTTCTGAGAGATTGCATTGAGGAATGCACATAGCTTCACAATGGCTAATCGAACATTTTTCGGTAGAAGCCCTCTCAATGCAAACGGAAGCAGCTGCGTCATAATCACGTGGCAGTCATGAGATTTTAGGTTCTGGAACTTTTTCTCTGCCATATTTATTATTCCCTTTATATTCGACGAGAAGCCAGACGGTAACTTAATACTGAGCAGACATTCAAAGAAGATTTCCTTCTCTTCTTTGGTAAGAGCGTAGCTCGCATGACCCTGATGTATGCCGTCTTTTCCGTGCATATGTTGCGGGTCCTCCCATGCCTCCGGTGTATCTTTTGTATTCCCATACACGCCCAAGAAGCCAAGCAGGGTCACACAAAGATTCTTCGTCACGTGCATCACGTCGATTGCGGAGCGGACCTCTAGGTCTTTCCAATAGGGCATGTCCCAAAATATAGATTTCTTCTTCCACATGGGTGCGTGTCCGTCAGCGTCATTCAGAACAGGTTGTCCGCTAGGACCCTTTCCAAACACTACCTTCAAATCCTTGACCATATCATGTACATCAGCACCAGTTCGGTGGCAAGGCTTCCTCCGGTGATCCGCCTCACCTTTGAAATGCCCGCTCGGAAGAAATCGACGATGTCCCAGGTACACATTCTTCCTACAATTATCCAAATATATACTGTCGTATCATCCAAAAAATGCGTGCATGCGCGGTATCCCTTGTTGGTCTGTCCTGAAAGGTTACTGAGAGCAGGCCAATCATTGATGATAACGAACAACAATGCCTTTAGATCAAATTCTTCATGTCCGTGCTCATCCCACGCACGTACACCTTTTCCATTCCACACCTGTAAGAGTTCTTCAACTAATGGCCTTAGGTACACATCAATGTCGTTGTCGGGTTGCTTAGGGCCTTGGATGAGCATTGGCATCATAATGAACTTCCGCTTCATGCACAACCAAGGAGGAAGGTTATGTTGGAAATATGCCTAAAGGAAATAATAAAATGGTTATTATTATATTTCCTTGTTCATGATAATGGTCTATTGTTCATGCTATAATTGTATTATCCGGAAATCGTAATACATGTGTGAATACATAGACCACAATATGTCCCTAGTGAGCCTCTAGTTGACTAGCTCGTTGATCGATAGATGGTTACGGTTTCCTGACCATGGACATTGGATGTCATTGATAACGGGATCACATCATTAGGAGAATGATGTGATGGACAAGACCCAATCCTGAGCATAGAACAAGATCGTGTAGTTCGTATGCTAAAGCTTTTCCAATGTCAAGTATCCTTTCCTTAGACCATGAGATTGTGCAACTCCCGAATACCGTAGGAGTACTTTGGTTGTGCCAAACGTCACAACGTAACTGGGTGGCTATAAAGGTACACTACGGGTATCCCCGAAAGTATCTGTTGGGTTGGCACGAATCGAGACTGGGATTTGTCACTCCGTATGACGGAGAGGTATCTCTGGGCCCACACGGTAAGACATCATCGTAATGAGCTCAGTGTGACTAAGGGGTTGGTCACGGGATGATGTGTTACGGAACGAGTAAAGAGACTTGTCGGTAACGAGATTGAACGAGGTATCGATATACCGACGATCGAATCTCGGGCAAGTACTATACCGGTAGACAAAGGGAATCGTATACCAGATTGATTGAATCCCTGACATCGTGGTTCATCCGATGAGATCATCGTCGAACATGTAGAAGCCAACATGGGTATCCAGATCCCGCTGTTGGTTATTGGCCGGAGAGATGTCTCGGTCATGTCTGCATCATTCCTGAACCCGTAGGGTCTGCACACTTAAGGTTCGATGACGCTAGGGTTATAGGGAATGTATTACGTGCTTACCGAATGTTGTTCAGAGTCATAGATGAGATCCCAGACGTCACGAGGAGTTCCGAAATAGTCCGGAGGTATAGATTTATATATGGGAAGTCATGTTTTGGTCACCGGAGTGATTTCGAGGTCACCGGTATAGTACCGGGATCACCAGAAGGTGTCCGGGGGTCCACCGGGTGGGGCCACCTACTCAGTGGGCTAAGTGGACTAAGCAAAGGGAGGGGGGAACCAGCCCCTGGTGGGCTGGTGCGCCCCCAAGGGCCCAAGACACCTAGGGTTGGGAAACCCTAGGGGTGGGGGCGCCCCACCTACTTGAGGGGCAAGTCCCCCCCCCCACCTGGCCGCCTCCTCTAGATCTGATCTAGGGGGGGCGGCCCCCTCTTCCTTGCCCCAATATAAAGAGAGGGGGTGGGAGGGCAGCCGCATCTAAACCCTAGCGCAGCCCTCCCCCTCTCCCAACTCCTCCTCTTCTCCTGTGAAGCTTGGCGAAGCCTTGCGGGAGTACCACGCTCCTCCACCACCACCACGCCGTCGTGCTGCTGCTGGACGGAGTCTTCCCCAACTTCTCCCTCTCTCCTTGCTGGATCAAGGCGCGAAAGACGTCACCGGGCTGCACGTGTGTTGAGCACGGAGGCACCGTTGTTCGGTACTTAGATCGGATTCGGCCGCGATCTGAATCGCTTCGTGTACGACTCCACCGACCGCGTTCTTGCAACGCTTCCGTAATGCGATCTTCAAATGTACGAAGATGCACTCCCCTCTCTCGTTGCTAGTCACTCCATAGATAGATCTTGGTGATGCGTTGAATTTTTTTGAATTTCGGCAACGATCCCCAACAGGTTATACATGCATAGAGTCACAGGCCAGGTACTATGATTCCTGCTCTGCTCCCCAAAAGGATTAATGCCATCTGTGCTTAGACCAAACCATACGTCCCTTGCGTCACCTCCAAACTCCTCCCTGTTGTACTTTCTCTCGATTTTTCTCCACTGCGACCCGTCAGCGGGTACTCTCAACTTTCTGTCTTTCTTACGGTCTTCTCTGTGCCATCGCATCGCCTTGGCATGCTCTTTGTTTGGGAAGAAACGTTTCAACCATGGTATTATAGGAGCATACCACATCACCTTGGCAGGAATCTTTTTCCTGGGGCGCTCGGCCTCGACATCACCAGAGTCATCGCGGCTGATCTTATAGCGCAATGCACCGCATACCGGGCACGCCTTCAAATCCTCGTACTCACCCCGGTAGAGGATGCAGTCATTAGGGCATGCATGTATCTTCTGCACCTCTAACCCTAGAGGGAAGACATCCTTCTTTGCTTCGTAGGTACTCTCGGGCAATTCATTGTCCTTTGGAAACCATATTCTTTATCATTACCAGCAACTTTCCAAATCCCTTGTCAGATACACCATTCTATGCCTTCCATTGCAGCAATTCAAGTGTGGTGCCTAGCTTTTTCTTGTCAGCTTCGCAATTCGGGTACAACAATTTCTTGTGATCCTCTAACATGCACTACAACTTCTTCTTCTCCTTTTCACTTGCGCAGTTTCTCTTTGCATCGGCAATGGCCCGACCTAGATCATCAGCGGGCTCATCTGATGCCTCTTCTTCAGCTTCTTGCCGCATTGTCGGCTCAGCTTCTTCCCCCATTGTTGTACCATCGTATTCAGGGAACCCATGGCCAGGATAGCTGTCGTCGTCCTCTTCTTCTTCATTGTCTTCCATCATAACCCCTTTTTCTCCGTGCTTAGTCCAAACATTATAGTGGGGCATGAAACTGGACTCAAACAGGTGGACGTGAATGGTTCTTGAGTTAGAGTAATTGTGATCATTCTTACAGCCAGCACATGGACAAGGCATAAAACCATCCGTCCGCTTGTTTGTCTCTGCCGCATTCAGAAAAGTATGCATGCCATTAATGAACTGGGGAGAGCATCAGTCATCGTACATCCATTGCCGGCTCATCTTCATTACACAACACCAAAAATACCAAATTAATACAAGTTCATACATAAAGTTTATACAACACTTAAATACAACATACAAATAACTCTTTAGCTAAAGCATTTAAATGCAACAACAAATGCGATCAAGATCGCAACTAAGGTAACAATTGATCCAACATCATAATGATACCAAGCCTCATTATCAATGCCATATTTTCTTATCTTTCTAATCTTCAAGCGCATTTTCTCCATCTTGATCTTGTGAGCATCGACGACATCGGCAACATGCAACTCCAATTCCATCTTCTCCCCCTCAACTCTTTTCGATTTTTCTTTCAAATACTCGTTTTCTCTTTCAACTAAATTTAACCTCTCGACAATTGGGTCGGTTGGAATTTCCGGTTCACATACCTCCTAGATAAAAAATCTATGTCAACTTGATGGGCATAATTTGTCATGAACACAAAATGCAACAAATAGTTATAAAAGAGAATATACCACATCCGAATCATAACACGGGCGAGGGCCGACAGGGACGGATATCAAAACCATGGCACTATGTATAACAAACTACGTACGGGTAAGATAATTATACCAGTAACTATATATCTAAATCACACAAACATGATTTTTTTTATATATAAAAAATATAAAACAAGAGGCTCACCACAAGGTGGTGCCGGCGACAGGACGGTGCGGACGATCGACGGTGGTTAGGACGGAGACGGGAAGGCACTAAGTAAACCACACCTACATATGCAAACTAAGAGTTATTTTGAGCTCAAATTGCATATAAATCAAATAAACTACCACATATAATTCCTCCCAAATTACTAAAACCCACAAATTAATGACTATATAAAGCATTGCAAGAGCTAATCTAGCAATGAGAGATGAAAGGACAAAGTTGCTTACCTTTGCGATCACTTGGATGTATGGTGTGCCTTCATATCTTCACATATTTTGGCAAAAATGGAGTGTGAGCTTGAGAGGAAGAGGAGAAGAACATAGAAGGAGAGGGGAAATGGAAAAAACAGAGCGAGTTCGGGAGGACGAAGGGTTTATGTAGGACGGCCTTTAGTACCGGTCCGTGGCACGTACCGGTACTAAAGGTGCTGGAGGGCCCCAGTCTGACAACATCCTGCCACCACTCTCTTTAGTACCGATCTGTGGCACAAACCGGTGCTAAAAGTTCGGCACGAACCGATACTAATGAGAGTGGCCCGCCTAGCCGTTGGAACCGGCACTAATGGTCACATTAGTGCCGGCTCATATCCAAACCGGGACTAATGAGCTGAACATTCGACCCTTTTTCTACTAGTGTATGTAGATGTCGCCAATGCAGGTGCAATAGATGGTGCACCCAACAACAATGTGTGCAAAACTTATGATAAACAATGGTCTATCCAGCATCAAGATATGATTGGATTGATAATAAGAAGATAATAAGACGGAGACTACATCAAATGCAAACAAACAAAGAACATTTTGTGCTCACTTTTCAAGATACCACACATCCCCTCAACCACATTATGTGGGTATCATTTGAACCAACCAAAGTGAGGAAATAAGAGCGCACAAGTTTGAGAGGACAAAATCAGTATATTTTTGCAAGCTGGTTGGGACAAAATTATGCAATTATAGTTTGATTGTAGTAGGAACTCCTCTCTAAAAGGACAACTATGTGACTTCAGCACTACATATAGGGTGATGAACAGACTCGAAAGTCCTAGAACATTAATCAATAAACATGGTTAAAGATGTAGTTAGTTTGGGCACGTGATGAGCTTGCGGAATCAAAGTAGACACGACGACGACCATCATTGCATCCATATGTTTTTCTCTTGCTTCAATGCTTTATAAAATAAATAAGAGAGAATATAGGTGAGGGGATAAGGGAAAGTGTTGTGTGACGCAACATTCATGGTTGGGTGAGGTTCTATTCATTTCAATTATGCACTATTTACTGGTCGGTTCGCCCACAGTGGACTGGAGGGTTCCAAATTTCAACGGATTTTTTTTTAAATGGTAATTTTAGTTGGTACGTAGATATTTTTAACATGGAAATGTTAGGTTAAACTAATCAAACAATTTTAAATTAATCCCGGTCTCGTTGACTTGTTGAATTTTGGTAGGTTGAATTTCAGAAGAATGATAACTAGGTGATGCCATTAGGACCACCTAAGGCAATGAGGTTCCTATATTATGGCTTGTTGAACCAACTTAGCAAATACCTTTATCTGTTGATGATCATGAATAAGAAGAATCATAACTGGTGTGATATGAGCATGACCGATCTAAGGACTAGTGCATCACTCCCTTTTCAACCATAATTATGATTAGAGTAAAATACACCGTATATCCTAAATGTATTCATGGTGTGTCAATTAGGTCCTAAATGTTTAAGAATGCATGTCTAAATCCTAATTGTTTTTTAAACACCCCATTCACCAGTTACTTAAAATTTTATTACAATCATTCGTTACAACATACACCACGAAGGGTGAAAAACTAATACGAAGAAAACCATCCGATCTAGTATCAAAACTATACTTCGCAATCTCATGCGCCATCCCATTGGCCACGTGGTTAATTTAAAAAAAATCTGAAGCGGCCTAGAAGTGGTTAGAGCCTCCTTCTTCAAATCAACAAGAGGGGACCTGTCAAGTTTTTCACTTGCAGGGAAGAAAGCGATAAAAGTATAATCATTCCAACATAGAGACCAGCCAGGCAAGCCCGAAGCTCAGCTTCATTCACACTGGAATGCCGCCCAATGAAATCCCATGAAGATGATGACATCGTTGGAGAAAATCCTAGCAACAACCCACGCTCGCGACACCAATGTTCTCCATAAAACTGGCGTCAAGGTTGATCCTAATGTAACCAGATGGAGGAGGCTGCCACACCATGGTCAAATAACGGAGTAGTGGTGAACTTTAACCCATCCACCTTTACCTTCCCTTTTGTCGTTTGAATCCACCTCAACATCAGAAAGATTGGACGAGAAGGATAGACAATATTTACCCATAAAATTTGCAGAGGCAACAACAGATTCCTTCCCCTTCCCAAAAATCAAGTCATTTCACAAGTGCCAAGCTGTCCAAAAAATAAATTAAGTTTGCTTACACTGCTGCAAACTTTCTTGATCCAACAAAACAAGCAACCAATCCGGCCCTGGGAAATCTCAAATGTCCCTCAATGCCATACACAACGCACGAGCCTTAGGACAAGTCACTAGAGCATGAAAAGAGCTTTCATCTTCCACGCCACAAATATAGCACATGCCTGAGATAGTCTGGTGGTGTTTATCTATATTAATACGAACCGCCAAACTATTAGCTGTGGCGCATCAAGCGAAAAAACTAATCATCCGGGGGACATTGGCCTTCCAAATGATATCCCAAAGCCTCATATCCCCATTTGGTGTGACACTAGACCGCCTCATATCCTCTTTATTATCCTTGAGATTGAGCGCAAGATTGTACACACTTTTAACTGAAACATACCGCCACACAATAATGTGTCTAATAAAATTTTCATCCCAATATGCCAATCCACTCATAAATGGATCAGACACTCACTTCAAGCTCGTATGTTGCTTTTTAGCCGAAATGTTGACAAGTAGTACCACATAGCTAGGTGTCAGAGTAACACGCAACAGCAACACCATAATCGATCGCCCAAAACATGATTGGTGTCCAATGTGTGTCGCCGTTCTATGTAATCACGATCAACAAATAGCCATGCTTCGTGGAGGTCGTCGACGTTCCCTCTTCCCAACTTCGGTGGTTGTCTATGGGAGGTGTGCGCCAAGGAACGTGTCGTGTGTCGTGTGCCTGAGCCTGAGGTGCAGCAATAAGTCATTTCTCTTGATCGCGGATGAGAGCCATGCCAGCGCCAACAACAAAGACACATAGGTTGTTGTCGTCTGGCACTACGGGTTCTCGACCCCATCATTGCATACGAACCTCAACACCTCCGAGGTACGCCTGGCCCGTTTGCCATGGACCATGGTCATATCCACGTCTGACCTTTGCTGATGGGTGAGTTGGCACGGTTGAACAAGACGACAACCCAGTCCTACAAGGCTACGACCCATCATGGTGTCGTCATGGATGTTGTATAGAGTAGAGAAAAGAGAGAGGGGCGATAAATGAGAAGGAGAAGCCTACCAAGGCTGTTCATGGTGTTCATGCAAAATGTTGTCTACCTAAGGCCAATCAACTTGACAAGTGTACTTTTCAGATGCGCATAGGCCTGCGGTGAATCACTTAGAACCCAAATTTGCATTTTTAAACTTTTAAGACTTAGTTGACACACCTTGAATACTTTGCATTTTACTCTTATTATTATTATTATTAGTATTGTGCTATTGAATTTGAAATCGGTGCTTTTGGGTTGTCATATGAGTTCATGTCACGTTGAACTATTTGTAGTATTTAATTTAACCTTTTCTTTTATTTCTGCTGACTAATCAATAAAGCTCGTGATTCAGAAAAAAAGCTAGAGATAAAAAAAAATCTCCCAACACGTAAAAAACAAAAGGTGACGAATGCAAAAGTGTTATTATATAAAATAAATAAAGTGATACAGTACAAGATAGTATTGTATCCAAGCGACTTTTCTTCAAAAAGAAACAAAAAAACAAACGACATGATAGATGAGCTTCAGACATGGCTTGTGGTGTCAGCAGCTGCCTTGGGCGACATGGCAGGCGCCGAAGGAGGAGGAGGGTCAACATTGGCTTCTGACGACGCAGTAGGCACAAAAGGAGGAAGGTCGCCGGCGGCAGCTGCAGGAGGCGCCGAAGGAGGAAGGTCCCCGGCGGCAGCTGCGGTAGTCGCCGAGGGAGGAAGGTCACCGGCGGCAGCTGCCTGCTGTTCAGCATTACTCGCAGGCACCGCCGCCGCCGGCTGTCCCATGGCGATCCCCGACTCCTGCGCGAGCGGCGACTTCGTAGAGCCTGCAACCGATGTGGCCTGCAGTAGGATGTACGAGGCGATCTGACAGACCATCGATATGACGAACATGACCGTGGCCGCCACAAACACCCCGGTGCCCGGCGGGACGCATTTCCCGTCGCCGTTGGTCGGCGTGCCTCCGGGCAAGCTCACGATAGCCCCCACCATGAACAGTATCACCACGATGATGGAAATGACCCTGCAAGTTTGATACATACGCTTGTCATGTATGCATGCATGCATATGCCATATAACCATCAATCAACAGGTGCAAACCGCGAAGCAAGCATGCACGGGGTACCATGAGACGCAGGACAAGACGACGGCGACGATGCGCTTGGCCTCGCCGGGGATGCCCCAGGTCCGGCAGCAGCCGCAGCAGCCGGTGGCGGCGGTGGCCACGATCTGCGTCGTCAGCGCCAGCAGCATAGCCAGGATCCCGCAGCCCACCGCCGGCGAGCCATTGTAGTCGCACCACAGTCCTTCGTTGTTCGTAACGAATGACTGCATGTCCATGGACACACGTACGGTTGGCGCGCAGGCAGGCATGCAAACCAAGAATCAATGGAGATGTGTGAGCATTTCATCGTCTAACCTTGGCCGCCGAGGCCGCGCCGGCGATGCCGAAGATGACGGTGACGAGGCCGAGGACGGCCACCGCGGCGCACGCCGCCACCATCCCTTTCGTCATCCCCATCATCGCTCTAGTCTAGCCAGAATATCTTGACGCTATATATACTCCCAGCTCTAATTTCCTAATTACTCCTCGCACAAAAAGGGTTTAGTAGTTTCCTAAGGAGATTAAGCAATGCTGGATGCTATATAGAAGCTCACGTATACATATATAATGTGTATGCTGTGTGTGCATACGACGTAGCCAGCGTTATTTCGGCGACGGCCCTGTACAAGGTTGGTTCCTTGTCCTCATTTCGTTGCGTGCTATAAAGTTGTCGACTCCAGCTATGTTTATAATGTTTTGGTACTTAATTAAGCTGCACGCAAGCTGTTTCGCACACTGCGCGCGTACCAAGCTTTGATTTTGCATTGGGTTCTCAGTTGATCCGTCTAATAGTTGTGGACTTGGTCACAAGCGGCAGCTAGCTATTTCTCTCCTTTTCCCTCAAAAGAAGCTATAGTTCTCTTTTGTTATAACTATTTCAATATGTTAACTAATTAGCTAATGCAAAAGCTTGCTGCGCACACTTATTTCAATATAGTATTATACTCCCTCCGTCCCAAAATAAGTGACTCGAGTTTGTACTAGTTTTAGTACAAAGTTAGTACAAACTCGAGTCACTTATTTTGAGACGGGGGAGTATATGTTAATTTTAAGTCCAAAAATGTCCAAACAAAAATAAAAAAATCTGAAGTTTTTGCAACAAAGGCTGCTTCGCGATGGAATAAAATTTGTGGAGGTCTAGGAATGGTGTTTCAAAATGCTTTCGAAAATAACAATTTGGGAGCATCACTTTTTTGCCCAGAGCATTACAAATGAAACAGTCACTAATGTTTGTAAGAAAAAAAATCAGTTTATTTTTTAAATGATGTTGTTATCTTCTTATTTTTACTATTCGATCATCCGGGTGCATCCAAAACTCCATGTCCTTCTACTCACCTCGTAAGATCATCTCTAAGAGCATCTCCAGTAAGAAATGTAGATGCAAAAATAACTAACTATTGCATCTCCAAGGCCCCAAAACCCATCTCCAACAAATGTTTAGATGAAAAAAAAATTACATCATCTACCTCAAGTGTTGTAAAATACAACACCTCTCCACCTCCCAGGTGATGTAAAACCCCGGTGGCGCGCCGACCGCCAACCATCGGTTCATTTCGTTCCTCTCCACGTGTCCTCATCCTCCCGCCCACCGCCACACAGCCACCGCCGCCCACCTGCCGACCACACCACGCCGCCATCGCCTCACACCGGATCCGGCAGCTCCACCACCCTCGGCGCCGGTTCCGCCGTCGCACGCCGCGAATCGGGCGTTTTTCTGGCGCCACCCTATTCGCCCCTGCCGTCAGTTACGCCGTCTCCACTGCTCATCCGCCCCCGCCTAGCCGCCACCTCACCACCGCGCGCCGCGAATCGACCGTTTTTCTGCCTCTCCACCGCTACCGCTCGATTCGTCCCAGCCGCCAATTCCACCATCACCGCCCAGTGAGCGAGAGGCCACTGCCCCGTTGTGTTCCTTTTTTCATGATTCTTTTTTCGTTTTTTGACTGAACATATATATTACAAATATATACTTTACATAATGTTTTGAAAATGTTAGTCATGCATTTATAAAATATTAAATGTGTAGAGAAAAAATATGGACCATGTGTACGAAAAATGTATACAAAGAATATACAATATGTGTTAAAAAAGTTGATCATGTAATTAAAAAATATTAATCAAGCACTTGTAAAAAATATTAACAAGTATTTAAAAAGTTCTAATCAAGCATTTGAAAAAATGTTAAATGTGTGTAGAAAAATGACCATGCATATAATTTTTAATCTTTTATTGTTTTGAAAAAAATGTTAAACCAGTATTTGAAATTTTTAAATCAATCATTCAGAAAATGTTAAATGTGTATATATATAATGTTAACCATGTATTGGAAAAAATATTAATCTTATATTGAATTCAAAAAATATAATTTTAATCAAGCGTTTAAAAAAATCAATTTCTAAATCAAAATATTGAGCATGTATTAGAAAAATATTAATCTTTTTTTTTTAAATATGTTAATCAATCATTTTAAGAATATTAAATGTATACAGAAAAAATTCTGACCAGGAATTCAAAAAATGTTAATCTTGTATTTTGAAATAAACCCGGGCATGGGCAGCCCAGCCCGACGACCCGGCCCGAAAAACACAGGCCGGGCCGGGCCGGGCTCGGGCTTTGTTTTGCAGCCCGGAAGATAGTTTGGGCCGGGCTCGGGCTTCTATTTTCCTATATTTCGGGCCGGGCTTACACGTGCGCGTACTAAAAGACAGCATTCGGGCCGGGCTCGGGATTTGTTTTGCAGCCCGGAAAATAGTTTGGGCCGGGCTCGGGCTTCTATTTTCCTATATTTCGGGCCGGGCTTA
>LR738709.1:673766899-673808358 GCA_902687465.1 Secale cereale
AGCATTCGGGCCGGGCTCGGGATTTGTTTTGCAGCCCGGAGGATAGTTTGGGCCGGGCTCGGGCTTCTATTTTCCTATATTTCGGGCCGGGCTTACACGTGCGCGTACTAAAAGACAGCATTCGGGCCGGGCTTTCGGGCTTCGGGCTTGATTTCGGGCCGGGATCGGGCATGAAAATAGGGAGTATTTCGGGCTTCGGGCTGGGCTTGGGCTTGAGAAATGAAGGTCGGGCTTTTACAAGGCCGGCCCGAAACCTGGCCCGGCCCGAAGTTTGCCCGGGTTTAATTTTTAAGATGTTAAACGTGTATTATACAATATGTATAGAAAATTATGGAAAACTGAGAGAAAACAAAAATGTGAGAAAAAATGAGAAAGAAACAAACAAAAAATAATAATAATGCAATGAAAACCGTGGAGGAAACAAAGAAGACCAAAAATAAAAAATAAAGACAAGGAAAAACATTGAAAGCAGAGAAAGAAGCATAGAAAACCGGTGTAGAAATAAAAATAATAAAAAACCATTGTATAACCAATAAAGGAAAAAAATAAAATTGAAGAATAAATAAATAGATAACCCCGTAAAAGAGAGAAGCAAACAAAGAAAAACCAATGAAAAAACAAAGAACAAACATAAAAAAACCTGAAATAACCATGGAGAAAACCGGCTCTCTCCCCTCTCAAGTATGTCACACCTTTATTCCTCCAGGTACACAATAGTAGCTGGGGACGGATCCTTTACCATCACGAAGGATGTCACAAAGCTACAGTGCAAATCCAGTGCAAAGCAGAGAAGGGATGTCACGATACTGTAGCGATATGCACTGTAGAAAGTTACTGTTCATAGAAAATAAATCTGAAATTGATTTTATTGCACCATAATTTTTTTGTATGTAATTTTTGTAAATGTATATTGTAGATTTGTAATTTGCAAATTAATTCAAATCATTTTAGTCTTAATCATACAAATGTGAAGAAGGGATGTGAGGGTATTGTAGCTTCAGGGATGTCAGGATCTCGTTTCATAGTAGCTTAGTGACTAGTAGCTGCGAGGACAACTGTGATCGATGAAGCACTCCAAGCTGGGAAAAAACGTGCGAGCGGTGAGGTTCAAACCAGGAATCGCTTCATTGTGAGCGCTCCGCGCTAACCACTGCACCACTCAAAGCTTCGTGCCAACTATCTTCTTTTTTTGTTGTTAGGCTTTTCAATTAGTTTTCTTATTTGTTTTTTTCTCCCTTTTTATTTGTTTTTTCCAATTCATATTTTCTTATTTATCATCAAATTTTATGATTTTTTTCAAATTTAAATGTTTTTTCTATTCAAATCAATCATTTTTTTGATGAACTTTTTTGATAATCGATGACCTTTTTTGAAATTGATTGAACTATTTATCAAATTTGACACACTTTTTTTTCAAAAAGGATGAACCTTTTTAAATGCAATGAAGTTTTTTTAAAAAAATTGATGTTTTTTTATTTGTGGACTTTTTGTTCAAAGTTGTTGTCCATTTTGTGAAATACGATGATTTTTTCTGAACTTTTTTGAAGTTTGGTGAACTATTTCAAAATCCATGAACTGTTTCCAAATTTGATGACCTTTTTTTATCAAACTCAGTGATTTTTTTTGTAAAAATCGATGATTTTTTTTTCAAATTTTCGATTTTTTTTAAATTGATGAACTGTTTTGCAATGTAGGTGTACTTTTAAAAATTCGTTCACTTTTCTCATTTTCTAGTTCGGGATTTTTTTAATTTTCTTTTTGTGATTTTTTAACTTTATTATTCTTCTTACAAATTTTATGAACATTTTCCTAAAGTCAAGTCAACCATTCAGCAGTGAATAGGTCAATCAAGGAGATCTCACGTTCGAGGAGCGCAACGATCATTTTTTATGGGAGCTCAACGACTGTTAGCAGATCGAGCGGAACTGGCAGCCATTTTTTCACGTTTAACGGGCCGGCCCGCTCCGCGTCGCGCGTGGGCGCCAGCATTGCAAAGTGGCGCAGAGAGTGCTGAACAGGAGGTCCGAGCGAGATATAGCTTTCTTGTCCGAAAACCGGGTGCTTAGTATTCCCTCAGTTTAATACTCCCTCCGTCCCAAAATACTTGTCGGAGGAATGGATGTATCTAGATGCATTTTAGTTTTAGATACATCCATTTCTATTCATTTTTGTGACAAGTAATTTCGGACGGAGGGAGTATAAGAGTATTTTTCACACTACATTAGTGTAAAAAACGTTGGAGGATGTACATTTCATCTGCAGAATGGACTGGCTCATCTCGTTCCATCGTGTCTGTGCATATGTGCGAAATATGTAAATCTTGTGACGGTTGGATAAAGCATATGTGATAAATGCAGGATTCAGCCGAGCCACCTAGCCGTGCTGACGGCACACCGACCGCGCCCACCGCACCGCACACGCCTCCGCGAGGACGCCGAGCCGACCAACCTCCGTCGCGGACTCCCCGATCCACAAGCGAACCGCCAACGGAGGCGAGAGGAGAAGGCTTCGCAGCCGCCGGCTTCGCTCGTCGGAGAACACCGGCAATGGCGAGGGGGCGGCGCCGGCACTGGGTCTGGGGTGAGGGTATTACCCTTCAATCGGTTCCTCTTCGCTTCTTGTTCTCATGAGTTTTACTGAATGAACGTGGCAATAAAGCTGAATGAGAACATAGCTTAAGCCGGAATAATGCGCAGCTGAAAACAGATTGCCAAGAGCACACCGTCAAGCCGTGGAAGATGAAGGAAGATCAAGCATTTTGCAGTTTTTAATCAATTGTAGGAGCTTAGTGGGAGCTTCTCTGATTTTGTTTTCTCTTATGTAAAAAGAGATGCAAACAAGATGCGCACCACATTGCCAAATCTGCATCTCCTTCTTTTACTGAATGTGCTAGTCTGGTCTCGGTTGATCGATTTAACGTTTTAAGCAGCTTATAAATCAGTAACATGTAAAAGAACATTTATTCACTGGTAGCCCTTTTCCGCAACACACTTAAAAATTCTCTAGAGAGGGTGGGGATTCAGGGAGATTAAGAACAACGATGATGGGGCTCCGCACAACATGCTTGGCCGACACCCAGCTCAAGCTTCCCTCCACACGTCCTCGTTCATGAACGTCCTTGCCGCTCACCGACACGGTGAACGTCTTCTTCTCCCCAGCCTTGGAGAACACCAGTTTGTTCGGGGTGACACGCGTCGTAAGTGCCTCGGGCATGTCCAACTTCACAGCATACGTCGATGCTGGCGGCCCTACATTCGTCACCGTCCGGTTCACGACGAAGGCCGTTGACTTGAGCGGCACTGTTATGGTCGGGTAGTTCAGCTGCACGTCTTTGATCTTGGGTAACTTTGCACAAGTCAAGCTCTTGTTATGCACGATGGTTGCGAGGCCTCTGTCACCCAAGAGCCAACATATGTAGCCAGCATAGTCGGCGACACCCAGGTCGTACACCAGACCGGGATCAGCGGCTCTCGCTGGATTCACATGGCCCGCGCCCATCGCGTAAGCATGGGCTTTCATGTGGTTCTGGTCCAAGATTGGGCCGCCGGTGCTGTTAACAGCGTCAGATGTCGTCAGGATGGCCGACTTGATGGCGGCCGGGGACCAGTTGGGATGCGAGCTCTTGATAAGTGCCGCGACACCACTGATGTGTGGCGTTGCCATCGACGTGCCAGATATGATGTTGAATGGGCCTAGTCTGGAGTGCGCTTTGGGCGGCCATGCGGCCAGGATGTTGAGCCCCGGCGCCAATATGTCCGGTTTGAGCACGCCGGGTATGTACCTGCTTGGACCTCGGGAAGAGAACGACGCCACTGCAGGGGCCGGACGGGCACCAATCAAGGTGTTGTGGTACGAGAAAATGGCATTCACCGAGCTGCTTGCCGATGTCGCGTAATCTCTGAGGACAACACCATCGTCCCTGCTCACCTGCACCACAGTGGAGTTGTAATCGTCTAGCCTAATCGTGTATCCGTTGGAAAAGCTGTTGAATAGCACTATGCCGGCTGCACCAGCACGCATTATGTGACCGAGGTCCCCGTGAGTATCCGAGTCACAAAGCACGATTTTCCCAGTGACGGCATGGCTACCCACGTAGTCACAGTACCGTTCTTCCTCGGAGTAGAGGAGGGGGTACATTTTTGACCTCGACTTTGCCACCACCTGGGTAAGCCCTTCTCCGTGGATGCACTTGCCATTGCTGAGATTCACGCTAATGTCAAAGCTCCGATCCACCGAGCCGGCGCCGACTGTTAACAACCATGGCGCATCGTTGGTTATTGAATGCGGTGCGGGTCCACGGTTACCACCTGAGCAGACCACCACGATGCCCTTTGATATAGCGCTGAATGTGGCGATGGCGACGGGGTCTTCATCGAACTTGATGCCGGCATTAGGGCCAAGAGAGATTGAGAGCACGTCCACCCCATCCTTGATGGCCGTGTCAAGGCCGGCCACTATGGCGGAATCATCACAACCATTAGTATTGCACACCTTGTACATGGCGATATGGGCACCAGGAGAAACTCCTGATGCGGTGCCCGCTCCCATACCATGATACGATGCACCGACGACGAAGTTACCGGCTGCCGTGGATGAGGTGTGTGTCCCGTGCCCTTCTTGGTCGCTAGAGTCATCATCTCCAACAAATGACTTAGCACCGATGAGCTTGTTGTTGCACCGACTCGCCTTGCACGAGCCCTTCCACCTTGCTGGAGGCGGCGGGATGCCGTGGTCATCAAACGAAGGGTGCTTCGCGTAGATGCCGGTATCGAGCAAACCAATGATGATTCCCTTCCCGTATCCAACGCCTCTCCAGAATCTGGTGTTGTTGCTCAACCCAAGGAACTTCGGCGTGTGCGTGGTCATGAGGTTCCGTGTTCGCCCCTTAAACGCACGCAGGAACCCCGGCTTCTTGGCAACTGCATCGAGCTCCCCATCAGTGAGCTTTGCGGCGAAGCCAGTAAACACCTTGGTGTAGGAGTGCACAAGACGTGGCTTGCCCGAGTCACCAACAGGCGAACTGGGCAAGAAAGACTCGTACCAATGAAGGTACATGTCTTCGCCGAGATTCGAGGGCGGTGGCTCGACGAGCACAATGTAGGTGTGGTAGGCAGAGGTATTGGTGACACCTTGTTGTACCCTTACAGCAACTCGATTAACATAACAAAGTATGGGGGCAGGAGAGAAACTTGATATCAAGAGAAGCGATCCTAAGAGGTTGGCTAATGATGCCATTATACAACACCTACTCGAGGAAGAAGATGATGGTGATTTCCGGCACCACAATGTTCTTAATTTATACACATCTCACCAATGCTATGCCTTAATATTTTCCTAATAAATAAATGAAATATACGATCTTGCCACATCTTCTTTTATGATTAATTGCACGAAGGAGATATGCACGCTGGCGGCATACTATGAATGCACACAGTGAGAAGAAATCTCTAAGCTATTAATGGGGCATATCCTGCAAAGTACGCATGTTTGTACTACTCCTATTACTCATACACATAGTGGGATGAAATCGCGAAGCTATTAATGTGCATATCCTGCTAATATGCACGCAAGTATTTGCATGTTGGTTGGATCCATGCACCCATTTCCTATAATCTTCCTGAATAACTTTCAAAATGCTTTGTCATTAATTTCATATTCCACTTAAAAGAATGTGATTAATTTCAGATGCAAAAATCTTGCAATAATTGCCTCACTGAAATGGATGAGATTGTGGATGTCTTAAATAAAGATGCCTGGAAATATTGTGGCCCCAGTTAAAGAGCACTGCTACACAGACGATGGTTGCAGACTGAAACACGTACGACATGTCATATCGTACCATCCATGGCAAAGCCTGAACAAGAACATGTGGTTGTCGTTCAGCAAAATGTCGTCATGAAGGACTTCTGCCAGTTAAAAGTGTGGCACTAATAGGCCGACACGACCGCGTTATTTCCTCTACCACAGTAGTATTCAATGATGTGACCCAAGACTTTTTCTCTACTCTGCAATATACTTAGTTTAGATTTGTGCTTTTGGGTGAGAAATCATAGGCATGTACCTAACCAAGCCAACCCACCTACTTGAATGTTAAGGGCGTTTTTTATTAGAATTTCAAAAGCGCGAGAATAGGGAAACATGGGATATGGGATCCCACAACCACGGAATCGAAAGTGAAAGCACACTCTTTGATTTGCAAGATTTCAAAATCAACAAATAGGAAAATCGTAAGAACTGGAAGTCGTGACATGTCATTTTCTACGGGAATAGAAATTACATGGTTAAACAATGCAAGATTGTAGCATAAAAAGTTAATGAATCATTTTGGAGCATTAGGTTCTTATGCCATAGTTAACATTTTAAGTGTTTTCATTTGGACAAAGTGCATTGTGAACCATATGAAAACTTCCTAATTATCCTATCTACAAATCAAAGATCATATATGTTTCCCCTCAAGATTCCAATCATATAATATTCCTCTGAAATTACATTGAATAAAAGATCATGAATTGGATGTGTGTCAAGGGATTTAATGGAAAATCTCTTACAAAATCAGGTACATGCAATGCAATCCTTCTGAAAAGTGTATGTGATATAATCCAGCAAAGAAAACAATTCAAGATCTCAAAGTCGAGTGGCGAGGTTATTTCCCACCAGGTAGGCCCACGGTGACACAAGACCCTACGAGAGCCCAGGGAGGCCATGCCCATGTGTGTTATGGCCCGAGGAAACATCAACAATGTGGGTAGCCTGTTAGACGGTGTGGGCACCAGTCGGAGAAACTCCCCCAGTCGGTTCATCTGTCAATCGGATGATTGCCACTCAGTTTTTACAACAAGCGGTATACCGTCAGTCAGTTTTACTTCACTTAGTTTACAGATGGCCAACAACTAGAAGAATCAATGAAAGCATTACTTGAAGCACCCGACAACACATTCAAGCCTGCTCTTACCGACCACTACCATCGAAGATTAAGAGGGTCTGTTGCCACCAGTAGTGGACACGAATTAATGCATATTATAACACCGTGTAACATAGCTAGATCAGCGTTGAAATGATCGATATGATCGACTAGAGGGGGAGGGATGAATATGCGACTAACAAATTTTATCCTCTTTTACAAATTTAGGCTCAACAAAAGTAGGTTGTCTTGATATGCAATTAGGTGGGCAACCTATATGACAAGCACAACAAGAGAGCAACACAAGATAAAAACTTGCACAAAGTAAAGGTACGAAGTAACCGCAAGTAGAGTCGATGGAGACGGGGATGTGTTGCCGAATTTCCCTCATTTGGGGAAGGTAAGTCTCCGTAAGAGGGGTGTGGAAGCACAATGATTCCCAAGCATCCCAAGGACTCATCCTATTCTCCTCACGCCCTTGCACAATGCAAAGTGATGCGAATCCTCTAGTAGTGCCCTTGAAGGCAGCAACCGGAACCTTTATAAACAAGATTGGGGCTCTCTCCACAACTTAATTGGACGCTCTCAACACCACCATGAAGCTTCATCAGAATGGATTGTGGCTCTAAGGTGACCTCTTCTATCTAGGATGTCCAAACACCCAAGAGTAACAAGACCCACAAGTGAAAGTATGAAGGAATCAAATTTCCTTTGGTGGAAGTGTAGATCTAGGTCTTCTCCCTTAGAGCATATCCAACAGGCGCCCAAAAACTGGGCCGCGCTCTAAAATCCGGGTTTTTGGGCGCCGGACAGCTCCAGCAGAGGCTGTAAAATAGTGCGCGCACAAAAAGGGGTTGGACGCGCGCTGAAAAACGATATCAAACGTTGCAAATTTGAGGCGCCGGATTTCGCGCGCTTCACAATTTACACTGCGTGTTCTTTTAGGCGCGCGTTTTTGGGCATCTGCTAAAGCAATGTTGGGTCTGGCGCTGATACGTCTCCAACGTATCTATAATTTTTTATTGTTCCATGCTATTATTTATGAAGTCTTGGATGTTTAATGGGCTTTATCGTTCACTTTTATATCATTTTTGGGACTAACCTACTAACCCAAAGGCCCAGTCCAGATTGCTATTTTTTGCATGTTTCAGGGTTTTGCAGAAAAAAAATATCAAACGGAGTCCAAACGGAATGAAACCTTCATGAGATATATTTTTTTGGAGAAAATCACGCACGCGGAGCTTGAGAACCACGTCCGGGGATCAAGAGGTGGCCCACGAGGGTGGGGGGCGCGCCCCCCTTCCCAGGGCGCACCCCCTGCCTCGTGGCCCCCTCGAGCATCCCCCGGTGCCCTCCTTCTTCCTATATAAGTCTACGTACCCCAGCACCTCCGTGAATAGAGAAAAAACCCTAATTCCATCGTCGTACCTTCTGTTCCCGTGAAGATCCCATCTTGGAGCCTATTCTGGAGCTCCACCAGAGGGGGATCCATCACGGAGCTCTTCATCATCATCATCATCGCCCTCACAATGAGTTGTGAGTAGTTTATCACAGACCTTCGGGTCCATAGCTAGTATCTAGATGGCTTCTTTTCTCTCTCTGGATCTCAATACAAAGTTCTCCTCGGTCTTCGAGGAGATCTATTCGATGTAATGTCTTTTTGCGGTGTGTTTGTCGAGATCCGATGAATTGTGAGTTTATGATCAAGGTTATCTATGAAAGATATTTGGTTCTTCTCTGAACTTTTTATGTGTGCTCATAATATCATTGCAAGTCTCTTCGAATTATTGGTTTGGTTTGGCCTACTAGATCTATAGTTCTTGCAATGGGAGAAGTGCTTGGCTTTGGGTTCAATCTTGCGGTGTCCTTTCCCAGTGACAGTAGGGGCAGCAAGGCACGTATTGTATTGTTGCCATTGAGGATAAAAAGATGGGGTTTATATCATATTGCTTGAGTTTATCCCTCTACAGCATGTCATCTTGCTTAAGGCGTTACTCTATTCTTATGAACTCAATACACTAGATGCATGCTGGATAGCGGTCGATGTGTGGAGTAATAGTAGTAGATGCAGGCAGGAGTCGGTCTACTTGTCTCGGACGTGATGCCTTGATACGTCCATTTTGCATCATGCTTATAAGTTGATATTTATTGCATTATGGGCTGTTCATACATGTTTTGTCACAATACTTATGCCTTTTCTCTCTTATTTTGCAAGGTTTACATGAAGAGGGAGAATGCCGGCAGCTGGAATTCTGGGCTGAAAAAGGAGCAAACTCTGGAAACCTATTCTGCACAACTCCAAAAGCCCTGAAACTCCACAGAACATCGTTTCGGAAAATATAAAAAACATCAGGGGAAAGAAACCCACGAGAGGGGCAACTGGCTGGCCTCGAGGGTGGGGGGCGCGCCCCCCTGCCTCAAGGGCCAGCCGGTGGGCCCCTGGTGCCCATCTTCTCCTATATGAAGCGTTTTGACCTGGAAAAAATCATAAGGAGGCTTTCGGGACCAGACGCCGCCATCTCGAGGCGGAATCGAGGCGGAAACCAATCTAGGGCTCCGGCAGAGCTGTTCTGTCGGGGATACCTCCCTCCGGGAGGGGGAAATCATCACCGCCGTCATCACCAACAACTCTCCCATCTTGGGGAGGGCTATCTTCATCAACATCTTCACCAGCACCATCTCCTCTCAAACCCTAGTTCATCTCTTGTATCCAATCTTTGTATCCAAACTTCAGATTGGTACATGTGGGTCGCTAATAGTGTTGATTACTCCTTGTAGTTGATGCTAGTTGGTTTATTTGGTGGAAGATCATATGTTCAGATCCATTATGCATATTAATACCCTTCTGATCATGAACAATATAATGTCTTGTGAGTAGTTAGTTTTGTTCCTGAGGACATGGGAGAAGTCTTGCTATTAGTGTTGGAAATATGCCCTAGAGGCAATAATAAAAGGATTATTATTATATTTCCTTGTTCATGATAATTGTCTGTTATTCATGCTTGAATTGTATTGTACGGAAACAGCGATACATGTGTGAATACATAGACCACAACGTGTCCCTGGTAAGCCTCTAGTTACTAGCTCGTTGATCAACAGATGGTCACGGTTTCCTGACCATGGACATTGGATGTCATTGATAACGGGATCACATCATTAGGAGAATGATGTGATGGACAAGACCCAATCCTAAGCCTAGCGCGAGATCGTCTAGTTTGTAATGCTTAAGCTTTTCAAGTGTCAAGTATTTATTCCTTAGACCATGAGGTTGTGCAACTCCCGGATACCGTAGGAATACTTTGGGTGTGCCAAACGTCACAACGTAGCTGGGTGGCTATAAAGGTACGCAACGGGTATCTCCGAAAGTGTCTGTTGAAGTGGTACGAACCAAGACTGGGATATTGTCACTCCGTATGACGGAGAGGTATCTCTGGGCCCACTCGGTAAGACATCATCATAAAGAGATCAAAGTGACTAAGGAGTTAGTCACGGGATGATGGATTACGAAACGAGTAAAGAGACTTGCCATGACGAGATTGAACGAGGTATCGGGCATACCAACGATCGAATCTCGGGCAAGTACCGTACTGATAGACAAAGGGAATAACATACGGGATTGAGTGAATCCTTGACACAGTGGTTCATCCGATGAGATCATTGAGGAACACGTGGGAACCAACATGGGTATCCAGATCCCGCTGTTGGGAGAGTCGTCTCGGTCATGTCTGCGTGTCTCCCGAACCCGTAGGGTCTACACACTTAAGGTTCGGTGACGCTAGGGTTGTAGAGATACATACACGTGGAAACCCGAATGTTGTTCGGAGTCCCGGATGAGATCTCGGACGTCACGAGGAGTTCCGAAATGGTCCGGAGGTAAATAATGATATATAGGAAGTCCAGTTTCGGCCATCGGGAGAATTTCGGGGGTCACCGGGAGTGTCCCGGGACCACCGGAAGGGTCCCGGGGGTCCACCCATCCCGGAGGGCCCCGTAGGCCGCAAGGGGAAGGGGGCCAGCCCCTAGTGGGCTGGCGCACCCACATGGGCCCCCCTCCATGCGCCTAGGGTTGAAACCCTAGGGGGTGGGGCACCCCCTATGCCTTGGGGGGCAAGTTTCCCCCCTCTTGCCACCGCCCACCTAGGAGATTGGATCTCCTAGGGCCGGCGCCCCCCTGGCCCCCTATATATAGTGGGGGGAGAGAGGGCAGCCGCACCCAAGCCTCTGGTGCCTCCCCCCCCCCCCCCCCCCCCCCCCCCCCCCCCCGTCACACCTCCAACTCCTCTCGCAGGGCGCCGACGAAGCCTTGCAGCGTTTCCCGTTGCATCCATCACCACGCCGTCGTGCTGCTGGATCTCCGTCAACCTCTCCTCCCTCCCTTGCTGGATCAAGAAGGAGGAGACATCATTGTACCGTACGTGTGTTGAACGCGGAGGTGCCGTCCGTTCGGCGCTGGGATCATCGGTGACGAGGATCACGAAGAGTACGACTCCATCATCCACGTTCCTTCGAACGCTTCCGCACGCGATCTACAAGGGGTATGTAGATGCACTCCTTTATGCTCGTTGCTAGATGACTCCTTAGATTGATCTTGGTGAAGCGTAGGAATTTTTTTGAATTCTGCTACATTTCCCAACAGTGGCATTTGAGCTAGGTCTTTGCGTAGCATCTTGCACGAGTAGAACACAAACAAGTTGTGGGTGTTGAGTTTGTTCAATTATCTTGCCGTTACTAGTCCAATCTTGATTCAGCGGCATCGTGGGATGAAGCGGCCCAGACCGACCTTACACGTACGCTTACGTGAGACTGGTTCCACCGACTGACATGCACTAGTTGCATAAGGTGGCTGGCGGGTGTCTGTCTCTCCCACTTTAGTCGGATCGGATTCGATGAACAGGGTCCTTATGAAGGGTAAATAGAAATTGACAAATCACGTTGTGGCTTTTGCGTAGGTAAGAAACGTTCTTGCTAGAAAACCTATAGAAGCCACGTGAAAACTTGCAACAACAATTAGAGGTCGTCTAACTTGTTCTTGCAGCATGTGCTATGTGATGTGGTATGGCCAAGAAGATGTGATGAATGATATATGTGATGTATGAGATTGTTCATGTTCTTTAAATAGGGAATCACGACTTGCATGTCGATGAAACTGACAACCAGCAGGAGCCATAGGAGTTGTCTTAATTATTGTATGACCTGCGTGTCACTGAATAACGCCATGTAATTACTTTACTTCATTGCTAAACGTTAGCCATAGTAGTAGAAGTAATGGTTGGCGTGACGACTTCATGAAGACACGATGATGGAGATCATGGTGTCATGCCGGTGACAAAGATGATCATGGTGCCCCGAAGAGGGAGATCGAAGGAGCAAGATGATATTGGCCATATCATGTCACTTTATTTGATTGCATGTGATGTTTATCATGTTTATGCATCTTGTTTACTTAGAACGACGATAGTAAATAAGATGATCTCTCACTAAAATTTCAAGAATTGTGTTCCCCCTAACTGTGCACCGTTGCTAAGGATCGTTGTTCCGAAGCACCACATGATGATCGGGTGTGATAGGCTCTAACGTTCGCATACGACGGGTGTAAGCCAGATTTACACACGCAATACACTTAGGGTTCACTTGACGAGCCTAGCATGTACAGACATGGCCTCGGAACATGGAAGACCGAAAGGTCGAACATGAGTCGTATGGAAGATACGATCAACATGAAGATGTTCACTGTTGATGACTAGTCCGTCTCACGTGATGATCGGACACGGGCTAGTCGATTCGGATCATGTATCACTTAGATGACTAGAGAGATGTCAATCCGAGTGGGAGTTCATTAAAATTTGATTAGATGAACTTAATTATCATGAACTTAGTCTAAATTCTTTACAATATGTCTTGTAGATCAAATGGCCCACGCTCATGTCACCCTCAACTTCAACGCGTTCCTAGAGAAATCCAAGCTGAAAGACGATGGTAGCAACTATACGGACTGGGTCCGTAACCTGAGGATCATCTTCATAGCTGCCAAGAAAACTTATGTCCTAGAAGCACCGCTAGGTGACGCTCCCGCCCCGGCAAACCAAGATGTTATGAACGCTTGGCAGTCGCGTTGTGATGATTACTCCTTGGTTCAGTGCGGCATGCTCTACAGCTTAGAATCGGGGCTCCAAAAGCGTTTTGAGCACCACGGAGCGTATGAGATATGTTCCAAGAGCTGAAAATGGTTTTCCAGGCTCATGCCCGAGTTGAGAGATATGATGTCTCCAACGCATTCTACAGCTGTAAGATGGAGGAAAACAGTTCTGTCAGTGAGCACATACTCAAGATTTCTGGGTTGCACAACCGCTTGTCTCAGTTGGGAATGAATCTCCCTGACGAAGCGGTCGTTGACAGAATCCTTCAGTCGCTCCCACCTAGCTACAAGAGCTTTGTGTTGAACTTCAATATGCAAGGGATGGAGAAGTCCATTCCCGAGGTGTATTCAATGCTGAAATCAGCGGAGGTGGAGATCAAGAAAGAGCATCAAGTGTTGATGGTCAATAAAACCACTAAGTTCAAGAAGGGCAAGGGTAAGAAGAACTTCAAGAAGGACGGCAAGGGAGTTGCCGCGCCCAGTAAGCCAGTTGCCGGGAAGAAGCCAAAGTATGGACCCAAGCCTGAGACTGAGTGCTTTTATTGCAAGGAAACGTGTCACTGGAAGTGGAACTACCCCAAATACTTAGTGGACAAGAAGGCCGGCAACGTCAAAGGTATATGTGATATACATGTTATTGATGTGTACCTTACCAGCGCTCGTAGTAGCTCCTGGGTATTTGATACCGGTGCAGTTGCTCACATTTGTAACTCAAAGCAGGAGCTGCGGAATAAGCGGAGACTGGCGAAGGACGAGGTGACGATGCGCGTCGGGAATGGTTCCAAGGTCGATGTGATCGCCGTCGGCACGCTGCCTCTACATCTACCCTCGGGATTAGTTTTAAACCTTAATAATTGTTATTTAGTACCAGCTTTGAGCATGAACATTGTATCTGGATCTCGTTTGATGCGAGATGGCTACTCATTTAAATCCGAGAATAATGGTTGTTCTATTTATTTGAGAGATATGTTTTATGGTCATGCCCCGCTGGTCAATGGTTTATTTTTGATGAATCTCGATCGTGATGATACACATATTCATAGTGTGAATGCCAAAAGATGTAAAGTTGACAATGATAGTCCCACATACTTGTCGCATTGCCGCCTTGGTCATATTGGTGTCAAACGTATGAAGAAGCTTCATGCAGATGGACTTCTGGAGTCTCTTGATTATGAATCATTTGACACGTATGAACCATGCCTCTTGGGCAAGATGACCAAGACTCCGTTCTCCGGAACAATGGAGCGAGCAACCAACTTATTGGAAATCATACATACCGATGTGTGCGGTCCAATGAGTGTAGAAGCTCGCGGAAGCTATCGTTATGTTCTCACCCTCACGGATGACTTGAGTAGATATGGGTATATCTACTTGATGAAGCACAAGTCTGATACCTTTGAAAAGTTCAAGGAATTTCAGAATGAGGTTGAGAATCAACGTGACAGAAAAATAAAGTTCTTGCGATCGGATCGTGGGGGTGAATATTTAAGTCATGAATTTGGCACGTACCTTAGGAACTGTGGAATTGTTTCACAATTGACACCGCCCGGAACACCTCAGCGTAATGGTGTGTCCGAACGTCGAAATCATACTCTGTTGGACATGGTGCGATCTATGATGTCTCTCACCGACTTACTGCTATCTTTTTGGGGTTATGCTTTAGAGACTGCCGCATTCACTTTAAATAGGGCTCCGTCGAAATCTGTTGAGACGACACCGTATGAACTTTGGTTTGGCAAGAAACCTAAGCTGTCGTTTCTAAAAGTTTGGGGTTGCGATGCTTATGTCAAGAAACTTCAACCTGAGAAGCTCGAACCCAAATCAAAAAATTGCGTCTTCATAGGATACCCAAAGGAAACGATTGGGTACACCTTCTACCACAGATATGAAGGCAAGGTCTTTGTTGCCAAGAATGGATCCTTTCTGGAGAAAGAGTTTCTCTCGAAAGAAGTGAGTGGGAGGAAAGTAGAACTTGATGAGGTGACAGTCACCCCTCCCGAACCAGAAAGTAGCGCAGCGCAGGAAATTGTTCCTGAGGTGCCTGCACCGACAAGGGAGGAAGTTAATGATGATGATCATGAAGATACAAATCAAGTTACTACTGAACTTCGAAGGTCCACAAGGACACGTTCCGCACCAGAGTGGTACGGCAACCCTGTCATGGAAATCATGTTGTTAGACAACGGTGAACCTTCGAACTATGAAGAAGCGATGGCGGGCTCGGATTCCAATAAATGGCTTGGAGCCATGAAATCCGAGATAGAATCCATGTATGAAAACAAAGTATGGACTTTGGTGGACTTGCCCGATGATAGGCACGCCATAGAAAATAAATGGATATTTAAGAAGAAGACAGACGCGGATGGTAATGTGACCATCTATAAGGCTCGGCTTGTCGCTAAGGGTTATCGACAAGTTCAAGGGATTGACTACGAAGAGACTTTCTCTCCCGTAGCGATGCTGAAGTCAGTCCGAATCATGTTAGCAATTGCCGCATTCTATGATTATGAGATATGGCAAATGGACGTCAAAACGGCATTCCTTAACGGCTTCCTCAAGGAAGAGTTGTATATGATGCAGCCGGAAGGTTTTGTCGATCCAGAGAATGCTAACAAGGTATGCAAGCTCCAACGCTCGATCTACGGGCTGGTGCAAGCATCTCGGAGTTGGAATATTCGCCTTAATGATGTGATCAAAGCGTTTGGTTTTATACAGACTTGGGGAGAAGCCTGTATCTACAAGAAAGTGAGTGGGAGCTCTGTAGCATTTCTCATATTATATGTGGATGACATATTGTTGATGGGAAATGATATAGAATTCTTGGAGAGCATAAAGGCCTATTTGAATAAAAGTTTTTCAATGAAGGACCTTGGAGGAGCTGCTTACATATTAGGCATCAAAATCTATAGAGATAGATCAAGACGCCTCATTGGTCTTTGACAAAGCACATACCTTGACAAGATATTGAAGAAGTTCAATATGGATCAGTCCAAGAAGGGGTTCTTGCCTGTTTTGCAAGGTATGAGATTGAGCACGGCTCAGTCCCCGACCACGGCAGAAGAAAGAGAAAAGATGAGTGTCATTCCCTATGCCTCAGCCATAGGTTCTATCATGCATGCCATGCTGTGTACCAGACCTGATGTGAACCTTGCCATAAGTTTGGTAGGGAGGTACCAAAGTGATCCCGGTATGGAACACTAGACAGCGGTCAAGAACATCCTAAAGTACCTGAAGAGGACGAAGGATATGTTTCTCGTTTATGGAGGTGACGAAGAGCTCGTCGTAAAGGGTTACGTCGATGCTAGCTTCGACACAGATCTGGATGAATCTAAGTCACAAACCGGATACGTGTATATTTTGAATGATGGAGCAGTCAGCTGGTGCAGTTGCAAGCAGAGCATCGTGGCGCATTCTACATGTGAAGCGGAGTACATAGCTACTTGCGAAGCAGCACAAGAAGGAGTCTGGATGAATGAGTTCATCACCGACCTAGGAGTCATTCCAAGCGCGTCAAGCCCGATGACTCTCTTCTGTGACAACACTGGAGCTGTTGCCGTTGCCAAGGAGCCCAGGTTTCACAAGAAGACCAAGCACATCAAACGCCGTTTCAACTCCATCCAAAATTATGTTCAAGATGGAGACATAAATATTTGTAAAGTGCATACAGATCTGAATGTCGCAGACCCGTTGACTAAACCTCTTCCACGGGCAAAACATGATCAACACCAGAACTCTATGAGTGTTCGATTCATCACAATGTAACTAGATTATTGACTCTAGTGCAAGTGGGAGACTGTTGGAAATATGCCCTAGAGGCAATAATAAAAGGATTATTATTATATTTCCTTGTTCATGATAATTGTCTGTTATTCATGCTTGAATTGTATTGTACGGAAACAGCGATACATGTGTGAATACATAGACCACAGCGTGTCCCTGGTAAGCCTCTAGTTACTAGCTCGTTGATCAACAGATGGTCACGGTTTCCTGACCATGGACATTGGATGTCATTGATAACGGGATCACATCATTAGGAGAATGATGTGATGGACAAGACCCAATCCTAAGCCTAGCACGAGATCGTGTAGTTCGTAATGCTTAAGCTTTTCCAGTGTCAAGTATTTATTCCTTAGACCATGAGGTTGTGCAACTCCCGGATACCGTAGGAATACTTTGGGTGTGCCAAACGTCACAACGTAACTGGGTGGCTATAAAGGTACGCAACGGGTATCTCCGAAAGTGTCTGTTGAGTTGGTACGAACCAAGACTGGGATATTGTCACTCCGTATGACGGAGAGGTATCTCTGGGCCCACTCGATAAGACATCATCATAAAGAGCTCAAAGTGACTAAGGAGTTAGTCACGGGATGATGGATTATGGAACGAGTAAAGAGACTTGCCATGACGAGATTGAACGAGGTATCGGGCATACCGACGATCGAATCTCGGGCAAGTACCGTACCGATAGACAAAGGGAATAACATACGGGATTGAGTGAATCCTTGACACAGTGGTTCATCCGATGAGATCATCGAGGAACACGTGGGAACCAACATGGGTATCCAGATCCCGCTATTGGATATTGACCGGAGAGTCGTCTCGGTCATGTCTGCGTGTCTCCCGAACCCGTAGGGTCTACACACTTAAGGTTCGGTGACGCTAGGGTTGTAGAGATACATGCACGTGGAAACCTGAATGTTGTTCGGAGTCCTGGATGAGATCCCGGACGTCACGAGGAGTTCCGGAATGGTCCAGAGGTAAAGAATGATATATAGGAAGTCCAGTTTCGGCCATCGGGAGAATTCCGGGGGTCACCGGGAGTGTCCCGGGACCACCGGAGGGGTCCCGGGGGTCCACCAGATGGGGCCACCCATCCCGGAGGGCCCCATAGGCCGCAAGGGGAAGGGGGCCAGCCCCTAGTGGGCTGGCGCACCCACATGGGCCCCCCTCCATGCGCCTAGGGTTGAAACCCTAGGGGGTGGGGGCGCCCCCTATGCCTTGGGGGGCAAGTTTCCCCCCTCTGGCCGCCGCCCCCCTAGGAGATTGGATCTCCTAGGGCCGGCGCCCCCCTGCCCCCCTATATATAGTGGGGGGAGAGAGGGCAGCCGCACCCAAGCCTCTGGCGCCTCCCCCCCCCCCCGTCACACCTCCAACTCCTCTCGCAGGGCGCCGGCGAAGCCCTGCAGCTTTTCCCGTTGCATCCATCACCACACCGTCGTGCTGCTAGATCTCCGTCAACCTCTCCTCCCCCCTTTCTGGATCAAGAAGGAGGAGACGTCGCTGTACCGTACGTGTGTTGAACGCGGAGGTGTCGTCCGTTCGGCGGTAGGATCATCGGTGACGAGGATCACGAAGAGTACGACTCCATCATCCACGTTCTTTCGAACGCTTCCGCACGCGATATACAAAGGGTATGTAGATGCACTCCATTATGCTCGTTGCTAGATGACTCCTTAGATTGATCTTGGTGAAGCGTAGGAAATTTTTGAATTCTGCTACGTTCCCCAACAATTAGTAGTCATGTGAAATTGGTCTTTGTTCGATATTTTGATGAGATGTATGTTGTCTCTCCTCTATTGGTGTCATGTGAACGTCGACTACATGACACTTCACCATTATTTGGGCCTAGAGGAAGGCATTGGGAAGTAATAATTAGATGATGGGTTGCTAGAGTGACAGAAGCTTAAACCCTAGTTTATGCGTTGCTTCGTAAGGGGCTGATTTGGATCCATATGTTTCAGGCTATGGTTAGGTTTACCTTAATACTTCTTTTGTAGTTGCGGATGCTTGCATTAGAGGTTAATCATAAGTGGGAGGCTTGTCCAAGTAAGGGAAACACCCAAGCACCGATCCACCCACATACCAAATTATCAAAGTACCGAACGCGAATCAGATGATCCTGATGAAAACTAGCTTGACGATAATTCCCATATGTCCTCGGGAGCGCTTTACCTTGCATAATAGTTTGCAAAAAATACCTTACTAAAAACCGCCTATCATTTCCTTCTGCTCCTCGTTGGGTTCGACACTCTTACTTATCGAAAGTACTACGATAGATCCCCTACACTTGTGGGTCATCAAGACTCTTTTCTGGCGTCGGTGCCGAGGAGTGAAGCGCCTTTGGTAAGGAAAAATTTATATGGTGTGCTTAATTTTATTGTCACTTGTTACTATGGCTCAAAATCCTTTGAGGGGCTTGTTTGGGGTATCTTCACCCTGAGCAGAAGAGGAAAGAGTTGCTCCTCAACCTACTGCACCTAATGAAAATGTTTGCTTTGAGATTCCTTCGGGTATGACAGAGAAACTGCTTGAAAATCCCTATATAGGAGACGGAACACTTCACCCCGATTTACACCTAATCTATGTGGATGAAGTTTGTGGATTGTTTAAGCTTGCAGGTATGCCCGAGGATGTTATCAAGAAGAAGGTCTTCCCTTTATCTTTGAAGGGAGATGCATTGACATGGTTTAGGCTATGCGATGATATGGGATCTTGGAACTATAATCGTCTGAAGTTGGAATTTCATCATAAGTTCTACCCTATGCACCAGGTTCATCGTGATCGTAATTATATTTATAATTTCTGGCCTCGCGAAGGAGAAAGCATCGCTCAAGCTTGGGGGAGGCTTAATTCAATGTTATATTCATGCCCCAATCATGAGCTTTCAAGAAAAATGATCATCCAAAAAATTTATGCTCGGCTTTCTCTCAATAATCGCACCATGCTCGATAATTCTTGTTCTGGCTCTTTTATGATGAAGACTGTTGAATTCAAATGGGATTTATTGGAAATAATTAAACGCAACTCCGAAGATTGGGATCTCGACGAAGGTAAGGAGTCAGGTATGACCCCTAAGTTTGATTGTGTTAAAGCTTTTATGGATACCAATGTTTTCCGTGAGTTTAGCACTAAATATGGACTTGACTCTGAGATAGTAGCTTCTTTCTGTGAATCTTTTGCTACTCATGTTGATCTCCCTAAGGAGAAGTGGTTTAAATACCACCCCCCCTATTGAAGTAAAAGTAGTTGAAGCTATTAAAGTTGAAGAAAAGACATCCTGTCATTCCTACCGCTTATATCGAGAAATCACATTTCCCTATTAGGATAAAGGATCATGCTCAAGCTTGTAGTTCGTAAGAGTAATACTAGAACACCTACACCCTCTGAGCAAATTAAAGTTGAACCTAGTGTTACTATGGTTAAAGATCTCTTGGTAGAAGATATAGATGGACATGTTATTTACCTCCAAGAGGAGTGTGCTAGAATAGCCAAACCCAATGCTAGGAATAGACATAAACCTGTTGTAGGCCTGCATGTTATCTCTGTCAAGATAGGAGATCATTGTTATCATGGTTTATGTGACGTAGGTGCTAGTGCAAGTATTATCCCTCTCGATTTGTATAACGAGATTATGCATGATATTGCACCTGTTGAGTTAGAAGGGATTGATGTTACTATTAAGCTTGTTAATAGAGATACCATTTCACCAGTTGGGATTGTTAGAGATATTGAAGTCTTGTGTGGGAAGGTTAAATACCCTGCTGATTTTCTTGTTCTTAGTTCCCCACAAGATGCTTTCTGTCCCATTATATTTGGTAGACCCTTCTTGAATACCGTTAATGCCAAGATAGACTACGTGAAAGACATTGTCACTATTGGATTAGGGGATATGTCTCATGATTATAACTTTGCTAAATTCCGTAGACAGCCCCTTGAAAAGGCATCACCTAGTAAAGATGAAATTATTGGTCTTGCTTCTATTGCCGTGCCACCTAATGACCCTTTAGAACAATACTTGCTAGACCATGAAAATGATATGCATATGAATGAGAGAAGGGAGATAGATTAAATATTCCTTAAACAGGGACCCGTATTGAAAAACAACTTGCTTGTTGAAATCCTAGGGGATCCTCCTCCACCCAAGGGCGATCCCGTGTTTGAACTTAAACCTTTACCTGATAATCTTAAGTATGTTTATCTTGATGAAAAGAAGATATATCCTATTATTATTAGTGCTAACCTTTTAGAGCGTGAAGAAGAAAGGTTATTGAAAACTCTGAAGAAGCACCGAGCTGCTATTGGATATGCTCTGGATGATCTTAAGGGCATTAGTCCCACTATATGTCAACAAAAGATAAAACTGGAAGAAAATGCTAAACCAGTTATCGATCATCAGCGACGATTAAATCCTAAGATGAAAGAAGTGGTAAGGAAGGAAATACTAATGCTTCTAGAAGCAGGTATTATCTATCAAATTGCTGATAGCCAGTGGGTAAGTCCTGTCCATTGTGTTCCTAAGAAAGGAGGTATGATTGTTGTACCTAATGATAAGGATAAATTGATCCTGCAAAGAATAGTTACAGGTTATAGGATGGTAATTGATTTTCGTAAGTTAAATAAAGCTACTAAGAAAGATCATTACCCCTTACCATTTATTGATCAAATGCTAGAAAGGTTATCCAAACATACTCATTTCTGCTTTCTAGATGGTTATTCTGGTTTCTCTCAAATACCTGTGTTAAAGGGGGATCAAGAAAAGACCACCTTTACTTGTCCTTTCGGTACCTTTGCTTATAGACGTATGCCTTTTGGTTTATGTAATGCACTTGCTACCTTTCAAAGATGTATGATGGCTATATTCTCTGACTTTTGTGAAAAGATTGTTGAGGTATTCATGGATGATTTCTCCGTTTATGGAACTTCTTTTGATGCTTGCTTAAGCAACCTTGATCGAGTTTTGCAGAGATGTGAAGACACTAACCTTGTCTTGAATTGGGAGAAGTGCCACTTTATGGTTAATGAAGGCATTGTCTTGGGACATAAAATTTCTGAAAGAGGTATTGAAGTTGACAAAGCTAAAGTTGATGCTATTGAAAAGATGCCATGCCCTAAGGATATCAAAGGTATACGAAGTTTCCTTGGTCATGCCGGGTTTTATAGGAGGTTCATTAAGGACTTCTCCAAAATCTCCAGACCTCTGACTAATCTTTTACAGAAAGATATTCCTTTTGTCTTTGATGATGATTGTCTAGAAGCATTTGAAATACTTAAGAAAGCATTGATCTCTGCACCTATTGTCCAGCCTCCTGACTAGAATTTACCCTTTGAGATTTTGTGTGATGCTAGTGATTATGCTGTAGGAGTTGTTCTAGGGCAAAGAGTTGATAAGAAATTGAATGTTATCCAGTTTGCTAGTAAAACTCTAGATAGTGCCCAAAGAAATTATGCTACCACTGAGAAAGAATTTTTAGCAGTTGTATTTGCTTGTGATAAGTTTAGACCCTATATCGTTGATTCTAAAGTAACTATTCACACTGATCATGTTGCTATCAAATACCTTATGGAGAAGAAAGATGCTAAACCTAGACTTATTAGATGGGTCCTCTTGCTGCAAGAATTTGACTTGCATATTATTGATAGAAAGGGAGCTGAGAACCCCGTAGCAGATAACTTGTCTAGGTTAGAGAATATACTTGATGATCCACAACCTACTGATGATAGCTGTCCTGATGAACAACTGGCTGTCATAAATACTTCTCGTACTGCTCCATGGTATGTTGATTATGCTAATTATATTGTTGCTAAGTTTATACCACCTAGCTTCACATACCAGCAAAAGAGAAAGTTCTTCTATGATTTGAGACATTACTTTTGGGATGACCCACATCTTTATAAAGAAGGAGTAGATAGTATTATTAGACGTTGTGTACCTGAGCATGAACACGAACAGATCCTACGCAAGTGCCACTCCGAAGCCTATGGAGGACACCATGCGGGAGATAGAACTGCACACAAGGTATTGCAATCCGGTTTTTATTGGCCTACTCTCTTCAAGGATGCCCGTAAGTTTGTCTTATCATGTGATGAATGTCAAAGAATCGGTAATACTAGTAGACGTCAAGAAATGCCTATGAATTGTTCACATGTTATTGAACCATTTGATGTTTGGGGCTTTGATTATATGGGACCTTTTCCTGCCTCTAATGGGTACACACATATCCTAGTTGATGTTCATTACGTTACTAAGTGGGTAGAAGCTATTCCAACTAGTAGTGCTGATCATAACACCTCTATTAAGATGCTTAAAGAAGTTATATTTCGAAGGTTTGGAGTCCCTAGATATCTAATGACTGATGGTGGTTCACACTTTATTCATGGTGCTTTCCGTAAGATGCTTGCTAAGTATGATGTCAACCATAGAATTGCATCACCTTATCACCCACAGACTAGTGGTCAAGTAGAATTAAGTAATAGGGAGTTGAAATTAATCTTGCAAAAGACAGTTAATAGGTCTAGAAAGAATTGGTCCAAGAAACTAGATGATGCATTATGGGCCTATAGAATTGCATACAAAAATCCTATGGGTATGTCTCCATATAAGATGGTATATGGAAAAGCTTGTCACTTACCTCTTGAGCTAGAACATAAGGCATATTGGGTTATCAAAGATCTCAATTATGATTTCAAACTTGCCGGTGAAAAGAGGCTATTTGATATTAGTTGTCTCGATGAATGGAGAACCCAGGCCTACGAGAATGTCAAGTTATTTAAAGAAAAGGTTAACAAATGGCATGACAAAAGGATACAAAAACGTGAGTTTAACGTAGGTGATTATGTTTTGCTATTCAACACTCGTTTAAGATTTTTTGCAGGAAAACTTCTCTCCAAGTGGGAGGGACCTTACGTTATCGAGGAGGTCTATCGTTCCGGTGCCATAAAAATCAACAACTTCGAAGGCACCAATTCGAAGGTGGTGAATGGTCAAAGGATCAAACATTATATCTCAGGTAATCCTATAAATGTTGAAACTAATATTATTGAAACCATAACCCCGGAGGAATACATAAGGGACACTTTCCAGAACGATTCAGCCTCCGAAAAGGAAGAGGTACGTGATACGGTAAGTAAACCGACTCCAAAATAGTTCTAAAGGAAATTTTTCTCCGTTTTGGAATATTTAGAAAAATAGAAAAATAAACCACAGTCCGGAGGAGACACGGGGTCTCCTCGAGGGTAGGGGGCGCGCCCCCCTTCCCAGGGCACGCCCCCCTACCTCGAGGGCACCCCGTGTGTCCCCTGGACTCCGTTTTCTTGTGGGTTACTCCTTTCGTTCGGGAAAAATTCATTATATATACTCCCGAAGGTTTTGACCTCTGTATCACGCAAAATTCCTCTGTTCTCATTTCGAGCTGTTTTCTGTTAAGGTTTGCGAAGCCAGGCATCATGCCGTCTCCCTCCTCCAACAACGAAGGCAACGATGCTTGGCTGATGAAGATAGATCTGAAGAGGGAAGGACCCGAGTAGATCCACAAGGAGAAGAAGATCAAGATGGAGGTGGAAGTTCCGGCTCCGACAGCGGGAGAAGAAGACACCTCCAAATCCCTTCCTAATCTCTTTACCTCAACTGAGCTAGAAGCTCTCAGGATGCTTGAGTTAGCTTAGATCCGCAACAAGCATCTCACAAGTGAAAATCTTTTGTTGAAGGATTACATAGCTGCTCTCAAAGGTATTATCTGCAAACTGGAAGATCTCCTACGCTCGATATATGAGGATCCCCCATCACTACTTGCAACTCCATCATCACCAACCCCGAAGAAGGAGACATAATCATATGGGTATGGGCACTACCCTTGGCAACTGCCAAGCTTGGGGGAGTGACCCCAGTATCGTATCACCATCACTCCTATCCTTACCGTTTTACTTAGTTCGATCCTTTTGGTAGTATCTTGATCTATTAGAATAAAGTTAGCATGATCTAGTTGTGAGCTTTCGCTTTGTGAGCTTTATCCTTTGTAATTGAGTCCGTGAGCTATATAATAAAGATTAGTGTTGAGTCAAGGGCTTGATTTCCTCACTTGGGTCATGATAAAAAGAAAGAAAACAAAAAGAGTATAAAAGAGATCATATCGATCTTATGGGAAGTAATAACCTCACATACAAGAGTATGATAAATAAAAGTTGTTGGGAGGTGACAAACATAGTTTTGGTCATCGTTGCAATTAATAGGAAGTAATAAAGGAAGAGAGGCTTCACATACAAATATACTATCTTGGACATCTTTTATGATTGTGAGCACTCATTAAAGTATGACATGCTAAAGAGTTGATGTTGGACAAGGAAGACAACATAATGGGTTATGTCTTCTTATATCCGAAATAAAGTATATTGTCATGGATCTTCCAACATGTTGAGCTTGCCTTTCTCCCTCATGCTAGCCAAAACTCCTCGCACTAAGTAGAGATACTACTTGTGTTTCCATATATCCTTAAACCCAGTTTTGCCATGAGAGTCCACCATACCTACCTATGGATTGAGAAAGACCCTTCCAAGTAAGTTGTCATGTTGCAAACCCGCTAAATATGTATGATTTATTAGTGTGGGAGAAATTAGCTTTATACGAGCTTGTGATAGGGAAGTAATAAAAGCGACAGACTGCATAATAAAGGTCCTTATCACAAGTGGCAATATAAAGCGAAGTTCTTCTATGCTAAGACTTTGTGCATCCAACCATAAAAACACATGACAACCTCTGTTTCCCTCTGCGAAGGGCCTATCTTTTATTCTTGTCTTACAAGTGTCAAGGTGAAATCCACCTTTCCTTTTTACATTTTATCCTTCGGTAAGCACATTGTGTTGGAAAGATCCTGACATATATACCCACTTGGATGTAAGTTTTCATGATCTATTACTATTGACGTTACCCTTGAGGTAAAAGGTTGGGAGGCAACACCATAAGCCCCTATCTTTCTCTGTGTCCGATTAAAACTCCATAAACATAAGTGTTGCGTGAGTGTGAGCAATTGTGAAAGACTATATGATAGTTGAGTATGTAGGCTTGCTAAAAAGCTCTTATATTGACTCTTTCCGATGTTACGATAAATTACAATTGCTTCAATGACCGAGACCAAAGTTTGTTAGTTTCCAATGAAGTTTATGATTCATACTTGATATTGTGGATGAATTGTTACTTTAGCATAATGATCATATGACTATATTTATATAAGTTGCTGTTATGAGAATGATCATGATGCCCTCATGTCCGTATTCTGTTTTTATCGACACCTCTATCTCTAAACATGTGGACATATTTTTCAATATCGGCTTTCGCTTGAGGACAAGCGAGGTCTAAGCTTGGGGGAGTTGATACGTCCATTTTGCATCATGCTTATAAGTTGATATTTATTGCATTATGGGTTTTTCATACATGTTTTGTCACAATACTTATGGCTTTTCTCTCTTATTTTGCAAGGTTTACATGAAGAGGGAGAATGCCGGCAGCTCGAATTCTGGGCTAAAAACAGAGCAAACTCTGGAAACCTATTCTGCACAGCTCCAAAAGCCCTGAAACTCCACAGAACATCGTTTCAGAAAATATAAAAAATATCAGGGGAAAGAAACCCACGAGAGGGGCCACTGGCTGGCCTCGAGGGTGGGGGGCGTGCCCCCCTTCCCAGGGCGCGCCCCCTGCCTCGAGGGCCAGCCGGTGGGCCCCTGGTGCCCATCTTCTCCTATATGAAGCATTTTGACCTGGAAAAAATCAGAAGGAGGCTTTCGGGACCAAACGCCGCCGTCTCGAGGCGGAACCGAGGCGGAAACCAATCTAGGGCTCCGGCAGAGCTGTTCTGCCAGGGATACCTCCCTCCGGGAGGGGGAAATCGTCACCGCCGTCATCACCAACAACTCTCCCATCTTGGGGAGGGCTATCTTCATCAACATCTTCACCAGCACTATCTCCTCTCAAACCCTAGTTCATCTCTTGTATCCAAACCTCAGATTGGTACCTGTGGGTTGCTAGTAGTGTTGATTACTCCTTGTAGTTGATGCTAGTTGGTTTATTTGGTGGAAGATCATATGTTCAGATCCATTATGCATATTAATACCCCTCTGATCATGAACAATATTATGTCTTGTGAGTAGTTACTTTTGTTCCTGAGGACATGGGAGAAGTCTTGTTATTAGTAGTCATGTGAAATTGGTCTTCGTTCGATATTTTGATGAGATGTATGTTGTCTCTCCTCTAGTGGTGTCATGTGAACGTCGACTACATGACACTTCACCATTATTTGGGCCTAGAGGAAGGCATTGGGAAGTAATAAGTAGATGATGGGTTGCTAGAGTGACAGAAGCTTAAACCCTAGTTTATGCGTTGCTTCGTAAGGGGCTGATTTGGATCCATATGTTTCAGGCTATGGTTAGGTTTACCTTAATACTTCTTTTGTAGTTGTGGATGCTTGCATTAGAGGTTAATCATAAGTGGGAGGCTTGTCCAAGTAAGGGCAGCACCAAAGCACCGGTCCACCCACATACCAAATTATCAAAGTACCGAACGCGAATCAGATGATCCTGATGAAAACTAGCTTGACGATAATTCCCATATGTCCTCGGGAGCGCTTTACCTTGCATAAGAGTTTGTCCAGGCTTGTCCTTTGTTGCACAAAGGATTGGGCCACTCTGCTGCACCTTATTTACTTTTACCGTTTGTCACTTGCTACCAATTGTCTTATCACAAAACTATCTGTTACCTATAATTTCAGTGCTTGCACAAAATACCTTACTGAAAACTGCCTATCATTTCCTTCTGCTCCTCGTTGGGTTCGACACTCTTACTTATCGAAAGGACTATGATAGATCCCCTACACTTGTGGGTCATCATGCCTATATACAATGATCATGCCTAGATAGTCTCATAATTATTCGCTTTTCTATCAATTGCTCGATAGTAATTTGTTTACCCTTCGTAGAATATCACTATCATGAGAGAAGCCACTAGAGAAAACTATGGCCCGTGGGTTTATTCTCAACATATCAATCTACATCTACTTTACTTTCATCGTTTTTATTTGCTGTTCTTATAAACTAAAAATACCAAAAATATAAACTATCATCTCTATCAGATCTCACTTTCGTAAGTGACCATAAAGGGATTGACAACCCCTTATCGCGTTGGTTGCGAAGTTCTTATTTGTTTGTGAAGGTGCGAGGGACTCGCGCATGGTCTCCTACTGGAATGATACCTTAGCTCTCAAAAACTGAGTGAAATACTTACACTACTGTGCTGCATCTCCCTTTCCTCTTCGAGGGAATACAACGCAAGCTCGAGAAGTAGCAAGAATAATTTATGGCGCCGTTGCCGGGGAGGCTTACGCAAAAGTCATATACCAAGTACCTATCACAAACCTTTATCCTTCGCATTACATTTATTCGCCTCTCGTTTTCATCTCCTCCACTTCACCCGTGCCGTTTTATTTGCCCTTCTTCTGCCGTGTGTTTACTGTTCGCTTGCCTCTTGTTTGCTTGTGTTGCTATGTGCCCTCTATTAGCTTGCATCTTTGCTTGCTGAATTATGGATCATCATCCACTTGCTAATCTCTTTAAGAGATCCAATTATGTTGAACCAATTGCTAGTGAGATGCGTGCACTAGATTATCTTTATGGGGTTTTGCTTGAAATTTATGAATCTGAAAATTGTGATGAATTGTTAAAAGAAAAAGTGATTCATGTTAGCTCCTTAAATAAAAAGCATGATTGCAATGATGTTACTATAAATTATATTGATGTCAATTGTGCTAATAATATGCAAAACCCTAAGCTTGGGGATGCTAGTTTTGCTATGTCTACTACTTGTTACAATGATCATTATTGGGGTGATTCTTCTTATGATCTTGAAAATTTATTTAATCCCCATGATGAATATAAGATTGATAATAATGTTTGCATTAATATTGAAAGTGGGTTTGGAAGAGTGTCAACTTTAGATCCCACATACTTGGAGAATGTTCAATCTTATGAAACTTTTGATAAAAGTGGGTTTGGAGAGGTCATGACTTTAGTTAATGTTAATCCCACTATTATGGAAGAGTGTCAACTTTGCATGCATGCGGATCGTGTTGAGAATATGTTATGTGATAGCTATTTTGTTGAATTTGATTACGATCCTACATGCAATTATTATGAGAGAGGGAAATATGGTTGTAGAAATTTTCATGTTACTAAATTACCTCTCGTTATGTTGAGATTGCTATTGTTTCTTTCTCCTTCCTTGCATATGCTAGATCTTGCTTGTCTTGGTAATTTGTTTTCCTATAAAATGCTTATGCATAGGAAGTATGTTAGACTTAGATGAGATTTTCACATGCTTTATGATGCTCTCTTTGTGCTTCAATTCTTATCCTTCATGTGAGCATCCTTGAATTCTCAAGCCCATCTTAATGGTTATAAAGGAAGAGCTTGTTGGGAGGCAACCCAATTTTATATTATTTTTTGTTTTTCTTGCTGTTAGGGAATAAATATTGCATCTAGCCTCTGATTAGATGTGGTTTCATGTTTTTTTAGTGTTTGTGCCAAGTAGAACCTTTGGGAAGACTTGTGTGAAGTTTATGTGATCTTGCTGTGAAAAGCAGAATCGTTAGCGCTCGCTAAAGTAGTTTTCAGATTTTACTGGAGCATGCTTTTTAGTTTATTCTTTTTGCAGATGATTGGTAGACAAATTCCGCAAATTTACCAATTTAGTTTGAATTTTTTGAGTTCCAGAAGTAGGCGAAACCTGTAGATTACTACAGACTGTTCTGTTTTTGACAGATTATGTTTTTCGTGTGTTGTTTGCTTCTTTCAATGCATCTATGAGTAGTATTGGAAGATATGAACCATAGAGAAGTTGGAATACAGTAGGTTTAACACCAATATAAACAAAGAATGAATTCATTGCTGCACCTTTGAGTAGTGGTTTGCTTTCTTATACTAACGGAACTCACGAGAATCTTTGTCTAAGTTTTGTGTTGTGAAGTTTTCAAGTTTTGAGTATTGCTTTGATGGACTATGGAACAAGGAGTAGAAAAGGACTAAGCTTGGGTATGCCCATGGCACCCCAAGTAAATTCAAGATAATCAAAAGGCTAAGCTTGGGGATGCCCCTGGAAGGCATCCCCTCATCCGTCTTCATCCATCGGTAACTATACTTGGAGCTATATTTTTATTCGCAACATGATATGTGTTTTGCTTGGAGCGTCTTGTATAATTTGAGTCTTTTCTTGTTAGTTTGTCACAATCATCCTTGCTGGACACACCTATTTGAGAGAGTTAAATATGGCCTAGAAATTGTTAGAACACTCTATGTGCTTCACTTATATCTTTTGAGTTGAATAGTTTTTCCTCTAGTGCTTCACTTATATCTTATAGAGCACGGTGGTGGTAATATTTTGTAGAAATTGTTGAACTCTCATGCTTCACTTATATCCTTTTGAGAGTCTATTAAAACAACATGGTAATGTGTTTAGGCTAAAGAAACTAGTCTTCACATGATAGACATCGAATGTCAATGTAGTAAAATATTTCACACCAAGTGCATTGAATATGATGAGATGTTGGATGCTTGATAATTGTTTTGAGATATGAGTATAGTGATATTAGAGTCATGCTAGAAATTGAGAAATACTTGTGTTAAGGTTAGTGATTCCCCTAGCATGCACGTATGGTGAACCGTTATGTGACGGAGTTAGAGCATGAGGTATTTGTAAAGTGTAAACCTTTGTGTGGAGGTCGGGGGCGCGCGATGGTTAACGCCTACCAACCTCCCCCCTAGGAGCATGCGTTGATTGCTTTGTTTCGATGACTCGTAGATTTTTGCAATAAGTATATGAGTTCTTATGACTAATGTTGAGTCCATGGATTATACGCACTCTCACCCTTCCACCATTGCTAGCCTCTCTTGTACTGCGCAACTTTCGCCGGTACCATAAACCCACTATATATCCTTCCTCAAAACAGCCACCATATTATTCCTCAAAACAGCCACCATACCTACCTATCATGGCATTTCCATATCCAGTCCGAGATATACTACCATGCAACTTTCCACCGTTCCGTTCATATGACACGCATCATATTGGCATATTGCCATTGCATGATCATGTAGTTGACATCGTATTTGCGGCAAGGCCACCATGCATAATTTTTATACATGTCACTCTTGTTTCATTGCACATACCGGTACACCGCCGGAGGCATTCATATAGAGTCATACTTTGTTGTTGTATTATCGAGTTGTAATATCAAGTTGTAATGAAAGTGTGATGATCATCATTATTAGAGCATTGTCCCATGGGAGGAAAGGCTAAATCTATAAAGCCCCTCTGCAAAAAAAAGGCCAAAGAAAAAAAAGAAAGGCCCCCAAAAAATAAAAAAAATAAAAAAGGGACAATTGCTACTATCTTTTTTTCCACACTTGTGCTTCAAAGTAAAACCATGTTCTTCATTGTAGAGAGTCTCATGCTTAGTCACTTCCGTATACTAGTGGGAATTTTCATTATAAAACTTGGCTTGTATATTCCAGCGGGGTCTTCGTGAGCAAGCAAGTTGGATGCACACCCACATTGATATCTATTGATGGGCATCTCCATAGCCCGTTGATACGCCTAGTTGATGTGAGACTATCTCCCTCTTTTTTGTCTTCTCCACAACCACCTCTATTTCACCCAAAGTGATATGTCCATGGCTCACGCTCATGTATTGCGTGAAAGTTGAAAGGTTTGAAAATATAGAGTATGAAAACAAGTGCTTGGCTGAAATCGGGGTTGTGCATGATATGAATATTTTTGTGTGATAACGAGGGAGCATAGCCAACACTATATGATTTTATAGGGATAACTTTGTTTAGCCATAGTATTTTGAGAAGACATGATTGCTTTGTTAGTATGCTTGAAGTATTATTGTTTCTTATGTCAATATAGACTTTTATATTGAATCTTTTCAGATCTGAACATTCATGCCACAATTAAGAGATTTACATTGAAAAACTATATTGGTTAGCATTCCACATCAAAAATTCTTTCTTTATCATTTACCTACTCGAGGACGAGCAGTAATTAAGCTTGGGGATGCTTGATACGTCTCCAACGTATCTATAATTTTTTATTGTTCCATGCTATTATTTATGAAGTCTTGGATGTTTAATGGGCTTTATCATTCACTTTTATATCATTTTTGGGACTAACCTACTAACCCAAAGGCCCAGTCCAGATTGCTGTTTTTTGCCTATTTCAGGGTTTTGCAGAAAAAGAATATCAAACGGAGTCCAAACGGAGTCCAAACGGAATGAAACCTTCGCGAGAGATATTTTTGGAGAAAATCACGCACGCGGAGCTTGAGAACCACGTCAGGGGATCAAGAGGTGGCCCACGAGGGTGGGGGGTGCGCCCCCCTTCCCAGGGCGCGCCCCCTGCCTCGTGGCCCCCTCGAGCGTCCCCCGGTGCCCTCCTTCTTCCTATATAAGTCTACGTACCCCGGAACCTCCGTGAACAGAGAAAAAAACCCTAATTCCACCGCCGTACCTTCTGTTTCCGTGAAGATCCCATCTTGGAGCCTGTTCCGGAGCTCCGCCGGAGGGGGATCCATCACGGAGCTCTTCATCATCATCATCATCGCCCTCACCATGAGTTGTGAGTAGTTTATCACAGACCTTCGGGTCCATAGCTAGTGCCTATATGGCTTCTTCTCTCTCTCTAGATCTCAATACAAAGTTCTCATCGGTCTTGGAGGAGATCTATTCGATGTAATCTCTTTTTGCGGTGTGTTTGTCAAGATCCGATGAATTGTGAGTTTATGATCAAGGTTATCTATGAAAGATATTTGGTTCTTCTCTGAACTTTTTATGTGTGCTCATAATATCCTTGCAAGTCTCTTCGAATTATTCGTTTGGTTTGGCCTACTAGATCTATAGTTCTTGCAATGGGAGAAGTGATTGGCTTTGGGTTCAATCTTGCGGTGTCCTTTCCCAGTGACAGTAGGGGCAGCAAGGCACGTATTGTATTGTTGCCATCGAGGATAAAAAGATGGGGTTTATATCATATTGCTTGAGTTTATCCCTCTACATCATGTCATCTTGCTTAAGGCGTTACTCCGTTCTTATGAACTCAATACACTAGATGCATGCTGGATAGCGGTCGATGTGTGGAGTAATAGTAGTAGATGCAGGCAGGAGTCGGTCTACTTGTCTCGCACGTGATGCCTATATACAATGATCATGCCTAGATAGTCTCATAATTATTCGCTTTTCTAATCAATTGCTCGACAGTAATTTGTTTACCCTCCGTAGAATATCACTATCATGAGAGAAGCCACTAGAGAAAACTATGGCCCCCGGGTTTATTCTCAACATATCAATCTACATCTACTTTACTTTTATCGTTTTTATTTGCTGTTCTTATAAACTAAAAATACCAAAAATATAAACTATCATCTCTATCAGATCTCACTTTCGTAAGTGACCGTAAAGGGATTGACAACCCCTTATCGCGTTGGCTGCGAAGTTCTTATTTGTTTGTGCAGGTGCGAGGGACTCGCGCGTGGTCTCCTACTGGATTGATACCTTGGTTCTCAAAAACTGAGGGAAATATTTACGCTATTGTGCTGCATCTCCCTTTCCTCTTCGAGGGAATACAACGCAAGCTCGAGAAGTAGCAGGCGCACTAAAAGTGCTACAGTAGCGCGCTAAAATTATTTTAGGACGTGGAATTTGTGTGCACCTGTTGGAGATGCTCTTAGTCCCTAGCAAATCAACAAGTTTGGTTGGCTAGAGAAGGAGATTCGGGAAAAGGATCTCAGGGCAACAATGGAGGAGAGAGAGGCAAGAGACAGGTGAGGTGGAAGAACCACCTCCTTTTATAGTGTTGTCCCAAATCCAATCGTTACGTGCAGAAATGCACATGGGCGGTACAATCGCTGCAAGCAGTGGTACAACCGTCCTAGGCATAAGGGGTGCCGGTTAGCCCGGGCGTTTGAGGCGCTTGTCTATGTCTCTTATTTTTGACCAGTAAGTGAGCGAGCCATCCGCCCGGGTGTTTGAAGGAGGATTGAGACGCCTGGCTGTAGATGCTCTTGGTCGAGTCCTAAATCTATTAAAAAATGGGTCGTTGCAATGTGACACAATAATTGTACATATTTTATCTCGGGATTTTCAAAACAAGAATCGAGAACGAGGGACGAACCCTAGCGAAACACCGATGCCACCATCTTCCCTCTCTCCCCTCTCACCGCTCCCGGAGGCCACTGCCGGACAAGGCTTCATGGTGCGATGATAGGGTGGGGGGATCTGGTCTACGACGGTATCATGTGTTGTCGATCGGGGTCTTCTCCATGTCTTCTTCCGTGGTTGCAGCGCGATGAGTCAGGAAGAGGCCTAGTTCTCCTGTGGTTGGACCGTTGTGCGAGGCATGGTGTTGCGATGTTCCAGGAGGGCAGGGGTGTGGGTCCCCTTGCTGCTCCCATGACAGTGTAATGGTCAGGGCGTCGGCTCTCCCACCACGCCCATCAGCTGTGGAGGATAGGAAGGGTTCCAGACACGATGTATATTGGGCGGCTTCCAGATCTATCGGCGTCTTCGGTGGCGGTTCCCTTGCAGCGCCTCGGTGGCGGCTAATGTGTGACTTCGTCACATCCCGACATCACATGAGTTTGGCATTTTGAGGGGGCGGCCCTGGTTCTTTGATGACGGCGGCGTTCGTGGTCGTGTGGATGATGCAGAGGTTGGGTCGCGAGGTGGTGAAGGCCTTTATGAGGTTGGCGGTGGTACGAAACACCCTCTCCACCAACCCGATCGGGTTCAATGCGATTCGGCAGGTGACACATGCGTCTCTTCTGGAGGCATCGAGTCATGTCTATTGCCGGCAAGTGAAGCTGTCATCTGGTGCTACGTACGACATCTCATGTGGAGATGTCAAGGCATGCCTTATATTATAACTCTAACACCCCCCTCAAACTCATGTTGGATGAACAACACTGAGTTTGGAGAGATAAAAGCCATGTTGCGTCTCTTCTGGAGGCGTCGAGTCATGTCTATTGCCGGCAAGTGAAGCTGTCATCTCGTGCTATGTACGACGTCTCATGTGGAGATGTCAAGGCATGCTTGCTGCCGACAGGTGCACGGTGGCTCCGACAGAGGTGTCATGTTTTGCCCGTTGTTGCTGGATTGAAAGTGGTGCGACGGTGACTTGAAGCGAGGCGGTATGGGACGTCCTTGTGTCTCGATATGTCCTCCTGCAATATCCGGCTAGCGAGGTGTCGGTAGCCGAACAAGTGATGATGGTAGAGGTGACTTCAACGACGAGCATGCACATTTCGGTGGAAACACTACATCTCTGATCATTCTATGTCGACGTGCACCTACGTTGTTTGCTTCTTGAAAGTGGTGGCTTGAAACTTAGCTTTGGGGATGAAAATTCCAAGATCAGCCTAGGGTTGGACTCATGTCATAGGTGCACGCGCGGCGATTCCTTTTTGAAGGCTTAGCTTAGAAACTGTGTATTTTTCGTTTTGTCTGGGTCTATTACTATAGGGTTAGTGGTTGTCTGTCGCGAGGCCACATGCCTCGTGTGTTTTTTTTTTCGATCTAATTTGTTCGAGGATTTTGAATAATACCCACTCCATTCCTTTGAATTACCAAAACGTTATATATTTAAGAACGGAGGGTGTTTATGGCAGTGTGCACAGTGCAAGGTTTTGGTTACCGGTCGAAATTTCAAGATTTCCCATGGTTACCGCATATTTCCATGCCCCTCGATAAATCCTCGTACCAAGCAAAAAATACCAATTTTTCGAAAATTTTGAATTTAAACGCTCCATTTGTAGTAAAGTGCGTAGGATCTAATTAATGCCATGAGAGTTGATTCTGACGTGTTCGTAGCAACCTAGTTCCTGTTTTGACAGGCGTCTGGTTCGAATGTTCGTTCATTCATTTATTTGAATTCAAAATTCAACTATAAAATTCGTTCGAAATATTATTGGTATTTCTCGATATTTCCCGGTAACCGTGGTAACCACGTTCGGTAACCAAAACCTTGGCACAGTGCACCTCAACCTCCTCTGGTCCCTCTTGCTCCTTTGCCCAGCCACTCTCCTGGCCGACGAGAGAGGATTGATGCCCGCTACTGAATTACCTGAATTCCTTCTCGTTCCTGATGCCGCCCTCTATTTTCCCCTGATCAATTGACGCCCTAATCTCCCTGATTTTGGGCTCTTGTTGTTGGATTGCAGGTCCTGGTCGCAGCCGCGCCGCAAGACTCACGCCGGAGCTCGGGTACGCGGCAGCGGCGGAGCTGCTCCGGCGTAGACCCGCGGCCTGGTGCTCTACTGCCACTCCCGCGCTTTCCCCATTATTCCCGTTACCGAACTCTAACTGGTACTGTACTACTGAACTGCGCCCATCTAGCCGATCTAGTTCAGACTTCAGAGTTAGACATTTTCCACTTCGGTGTGGTTTTCTACTGAATGTGCTTGTGCTCCTTGGACCCTTGTGGCTAAACTTTTTCCCAGAACACATGCTGTCAAGACTAATAGCCAGTGCACCCTGACCACCAACTCTAAAAAGAACCACTTACACTTTGTTCTACGGAATTGTAGCAGCCACCATAGTCCCCAAACAAGATCACACCCGCTCTAGAGGGAAATAATGGCACACAAATTCATGGCCTACACTCAAGTGATTCAGGCCGGACTGATTGTAGTTGCTTCTCCGTGTCTCCAGAATGGCCACAAAATCAAATGCTATAACCTGATGAGAAATTAAGGCCTGCCGTGAGGGCTTGTAACTGCTAGTAGTGTATTCAGATTTGCTTCACATCAGACCTTCAGCAAACTCCAAACATAATGCAGAAGTTCAGCTTACAATATTGTACAGAATTGTGGAGCTTAGTCCTCCAGAGGTCGTTAGATATTGAAGTACTCCCTCCGTCCCAAATTATTCGTCGCAGAAATGGATGTATCTAGAACTAAAATACATCTAGATACATCAATACATGCGACAAGTAATTCGGAATGGAGGGAGTAGTAATCTCAGCACAAAAGAAATAATATTTATGACCAGCAGTCCAGCATCAAGCAACTCAAAAGTAACACTCCAAGGCTGGATAACAAACATAATCACATCGAACAAGATTCAAACTTAGACACGCCTGTCTCAGCACAGCAGTGGAGCCGTCAAGAATGGAAGAGCGATGCATGCAGCAACGAAGAAGAAAGGAGCCAAGGGGTCCGCACCAGCCACAGCGCGGAGAGAGTTGAAGTGTTAGTGAGCTTGAGGCAGTCCAACACTCAACTCCTGACAAGCAGTGGAGATGAGATTACTGGATCTTGAGATTGTTGGAAAACGAAGCTTCATTCTCCCACCCTGCATCCAAATTAAATTACTGAAGGATACAATGAAATGAATGATCAAAATATCACAAAGTAATGTTCACAAAAGGTTTTCTGTGAGAGTGCTGATATGCCATTTACCTTTGCATTTATTTATAGCTGTGAATCTGAAATCACAGTTCATTCGATTTCCTTGCAGCGGATACTCGCAATCTTTGGCCAGCTTTCTCCATCAGGTGCTTTGCAGCTGTCCTTCAAGCGCTCACAACGCCAAACACATATATGTTGGAGGGAGGATGGCAGATCAGGTAAAGATGATATGTTGGGGCAGTTGCGGATATCAAGTCGTGTCAGACTGGTCAGGCACTTGAGATTTCCTGGCAAGGACCTCATTTCACATACAAATAATGTCAGGTGCCGCAGGGATGAGAAATTTGCAGATTCTTCGAATGAAACGGATGGCTCCGTGCAATTGAAAATATTGAGAGATTCTGGAACTATAAAATCTTTAGCTGAGAGCATGTGGTTCAGTATCACAGGGCTACTAACAATGAGTGATTTCTGCACCCGAAACTGTGAGATGCACTTCGCGTTGAGCTTCGGGACATATTTTAAAGATACACGATGAAGTTGCAGGGAAGACAGTCCTTCAACAAAGCACAGATCCGGGAGATCTTTTAGTACTAATGATGCAAGAGAGGTCAAATTACCGATTGACAAGGATGCAAGGCTTCTGCAGCCAGCCAAGTCAAAATCTGTCAGGTGCGGCAGACCACCACTGAAGAAATTTGCTGCAACCACACACCACTTTATACTCAGCTTCTTAAGAGATAATGGCATTTCATCTGCTCCACGTGCCAAGTCTAGAGAAGGGCAGGAATAAAAGCTGACTTCCAAAAGAGAGGTAGCAGCTCGTAAATCACCTAATGACCTGAGACACCAGCAAGACTGGACAACCAGGTATTTTAGGTTTGTCAAATGTTGGAGAACCTCTTGCGACGGAAGTGTAGTCAAAGTCATGATCTCACTTAAGGACAAAGATCTCAGTGAATTGAGACCATTAAGGCAAACAGCTAATGCCCCATCTGTAATACTGCATGAAGAAAGATAAAGTTTGGTAAGTTCTGATGGTGGAACCAGAGGCAGCCTGATGCTCCTTCCATAAATGAGCCCCATCCTCTCCTTATGGCAACATATCCATGCATTGATGCTATCCTCTATCACAAATTCCTCTCTGTCTATAACACTTCTAATGTTTTCAATACGTGACATATCCACATCCATCAATGCCATCAACTGCTCCAGAGATGAAAATTCTGATGCTATTATGTCACTTGTTTTTGATACTGGACTCTCACGCCTTTTCAAAGAAAGGTTTGATACCAATTGGTCTATATTCATGATGATCTCCAACTGATTATGTTGTTCTGGTTCATCGCTGGAAACATATATAAGCAGTGGACACTTCGCAATTGATAACTCTTTAAGACCTTCTGGAAGACAAGGTAATGTCTTCATGTTTGGCACATTCTTGAGCCTAAGTGAGCAGCAATTCACAAAGAGTTTTGCATTGGTTGGTAGGCCTTCTAACGCAGTGCAATTAACAAGCACAAAGGTTTCCAGATTCTCAAAATATGAATCCTGAAGAAGCCAACCTGGGTATTTTGCGGATCTGTAGCCTTTGATTGTGAGGGCCCTAAGTTGAGGCGGTGGCATCAGGCCTTCCAGAATCTCCAAGTGTAAACTGTCCTCTACATTTATGTCATCCATATAACTCCAGACAAGGCGCAAGCTTTCCAGGTGAGTTTTCCGGTGTAGGTTTGACTCTAAAGCTTCATCCTTTGCAATGACATTTTCAAGATTTGTAACATTTAAACAGCCACCAAGGCCGTTCATCTCCCTCAGCTGCCACAACTCAGACCCCTTCTGCTTTTGCACAGAAAAATAACTAAGTTGTTGGAGCAAAGTTAGCTTGCCTATGTTATGGATTGAAGGCAGAGGCACGCTGTATGGATCACTTACTCTATTACCATACAAACTGTGCCTTTCAAGATACCACAGCTTACTTAAATTGCAGAGATTTTCAGGCAAATTCTCAACTTTTTCACTGAACTTAAGGAACTGTAAGTGGTAAAGGGTACATAATGATCTTGGTAATTCAGAAATCCACGTATTGATCATGTTTAAATACTTAAGATGCTTCTGCTCACCTATTGATTCTGGCAACTTGCTATCGTTGAATACTGACAAATATAGTACACACAACTTCAAATTCCGCAGTATCTGACTAAAAATATCACTTACATCATCCATAACTGGATCAATGCAGATAATAGTGCGTAAATGATGTAGCTTGCAAATGCTTTGCTTATGCTGTATCATACTCTCAACACGAACAGACAAGTGTCGAACTGTGCATGGTATTTCTGCCACCTTATCATCTTCCAATCTGAAGCAATGCTCTTTAGAGAGTGACTCTGCCAAATCATGAATAAGATCATGCATAACATAGTATCTCTCAGAAACTGGTTGAAAGAATGCAACTGAGACCATCTCTCTGAAGCAATCCTTTCCAATATCTTCCACTCTTTTGTTCTCCTTGCACGAATCAATAAATCCCTCTGCCATCCACAGGTGAACCAACTCCCTTATGTCATATCGATAGCCTTTTGGATATAAACTGCAATACAGAAAACATCTCTGCAGACGTGGATCTAACTTATCATAACTCCACGACAGAGCTTTCGTGGGATCACTTAAGTTGTCCTTCTTTAGAGCATCCTTCCACGAAGTGGTATTCTTTTTCCGACTCAACTGCGAACCCACAGTTATTGCTGCCAAAGGAGATAGTCCCAATCTGTTGGCAATCTTTCCTGCAATATCTTCTAGCTTCTTCCGCCGGCTATGATCTCTGATTTCTTCTCCAGAGAAGGCATGGTTTTTGAAGAGTGTCAAGAACTCAGCATCTTCCATGTTTTCCAAAGGAACAATCTTGTTACAGTAAAGAGAAGCTGGAAGTATATTTGATCGAGAAGTTACCAAAACTTTGCTTCCAGGCTGCTGAGCAACTAAAGGAGCCAGGAATTGCTTCCATTCCATCTCGTTACAAGATTCTTCAAACCAGACGTCATCCAATACAAGCAGAAATTTCTTTGAGTTTTGCAGTATGCCCCTTAATTTGCACTGGAGAGTATCCAGATTATCAAAACGTGGGCATTCCCCCTCCATCGCAGATTCAATAATCTCCCGTGTATGACGATCGATGTCAAGTCTGCGTGAGATGCACACCCACAACCTGACATCAAAATGTTTTTGGACCCTCTCGTCATTGTAAACATGTTGTGCCAATGTGGATTTCCCCATGCCTCCTGCTCCAACAATAGCCAAACCTGAATGTATCACCGAGTTAACCTCAACACCTACCGGCTTGGTAAGAAGGTCTATTATATTGTCACGATCCTTGTCACGGCCTATTACTTCCAGAGGTGGTAATGATGTGGCCCGAGGAACAACAACTGTTTTTACTACAGGGCCCTCTACAGTGTTACCAGCTGGTAAGCAAAGAAGAGCATGGAACTCCTTGCCTTTCGCCAGAATGGCCTTCAGTTCATTTAGCTGGCGAATTAGCTTCCTGTTGTTGGATCGCAGGTTGGAGAACCGGTTGGACGCAGCATGCAGAGGCTTCATAAAAGAGCTGCTGGTGGAGGAATGTGGTGGCAATGGATCCTTCCCACTCTTTGCTTTGCGCTCAAGGAGGTTGTACTCATGATCATCCAGCAAGTCTTCTGCCTTGAAGAAGGCTTGTTTGAGCTCTTGGATCCATTTGTCCAGATCAGTCCTGTGGTTGCGCTTGTCAGCTGCTTCAATCATCAGCTCAAACTGTGGCATGATGGTGGTCTCCAGTTCATGGAGCTCCCTCGCCATGTCAACCCCAAGGAACTTCGAAGCATCACCGAGGAGCTTCTTCAGGATCGGCGATGCCACCATTTGTAAGCCAGCCAGCACCACCTCCGCCATAGAATTGCAGTTTCTTTTTTGATTTTTTCAGCTAATTTTCAGAATGCTGGAGTATTTGGAAGGTTTTAACTATCAAACAATTGGAAACACGTCAAAGAACACCAGAGACAGATTTTCTTTCTTGTTCCTTTTTTTGGGGATGTTATTCAGCTAATTTTGAGAATGCGGGAACCTCAGGTGCATTGCAAAGACCCACAAAATGAAGGAAACTTTTGGAGGATTTTTAATGACAAATGATGGGGCAAAGGTAAAAGAATACCGAAAACAGTTTTTCCACTTTTTT
>LR738709.1:673817052-673828943 GCA_902687465.1 Secale cereale
TAATGGAGGGTCAAAGGTGGTGAAGGCATCAGGTGAAGAAAAACCTGCAGAAATTGGAATGACTAGATAAATTAGCAGACCGCTGAAAGGGAGAAAAGGAGCAGAGCCAAAAAGACAGGTTTCTTTCATTCTTCGTTTGTGCCGACAGAAGTATATCTAGAGGAAAATAGAGCAAAAAACTATCCACTGAAAACGTCAGAGCTATGATCTAGAAGCTTACACGGATGACGGAGCTTGGAGCAGAGTTTTCAGAGCACAGCGTGTCGAGGAAGGCAGATGCAAAGTTGCCGGAGATGCAGGTTTGAGCTAGTGTTGTGTTAATGCAAATGAGATGCAGAAGTCTTCCAAGAGCAGGTCAGCAAGATAACCCGAGGTTTGATCCTGTATAATTAAGTTCCGCTGAGTTGGACTCTCTGAAAAGCTAAACTTTAACCACTCTTGATAGCTCATTAATCAGTAAAACATGTGCAAGTAGGCTAATTAATCTATGAATTATGTGCAAGTAGCCTAGGCTGTACTGCCAAAATATACATACAACTGACAGATACCTCTCGGCGGTTAGTGGTACGTGGGATAACACTCAGTGAATAGAAGAAACAAACCCTTTTTGTGTTAGAAACTTAGAATCCCTTTCCCATTACAATATTATGTAGCCTCGGAGAAACTACCCTCGCATTGTGATAGGCCTGCTGTTAGTTTAGCACGTCGAAATCAAAGAAAGTTCAGTGAAATGGTGGGTTAGGTTACCTGCTTCTCCCATTTTATTCACCAGCACTGGCCTTTCGCACTTTCCGCGTGCCTTCGATTCCGTTCTGAATACTCCCTCCGTCCCATAATATAAGAATGCTTTTTACACTAGTGTAGTGTCAAAAGCGTTCTTATATTATGGGACGGAGGGAGTAATATATATGACTCCAATGAAAATTGAAGGTGCGTCACCACCTCCTGAGCTAGTGTTGTACGTCGCCAGTAGTCATCTGGGTACTTTGGAAAGAGATGAACGGAAGTATCTATAATAACACATAAACAAGATGCAGCTCTCCCCAAGTTCTCAGCAGAATAGTGGACGCGACAAGATGCTGGGCTCGCACCAATGGACAAGTTCTTCGAGCCACCCTACTAATTCAGGACCTGGACATGTCGCAGATGTGGTTGCCGCAGAAGCGGCGGCACTACACGAAGGACTAAAGCTTGTGCAAATTCTTGGGTGCAGCAACGTAATGGTGAGAATGGACAATAATGTCTGGCGAATTCCCTCCGGCTAAATGAAGGTCATGCTATATATGGTGGCAGCCCCAATATTTGAAGAATGTAGAGATCAACTTCGAGATCTAGGGAAGGTGACTACTGAGCATTGTAATCGAGAGTCAAATATTGTTGCTCATGAGCTAGCTTTTTCCGATAAAGAACTTTTCATTGAATAGATATATCAAGGTGATACAATCATATCGAAAGAATGTCCGGCCTTTGCATAGCTAGATGCACACAGCCAAAAAGTCCAGAGTACCCTAAAAATAAAATAATTTGATACAATGCCAAGCAATAAATCGTGTCCAACCTAAGGAGCGGTAGATCCTATCCGTAAATCACAACGCCATCCATGGGGGTAGAAAACCTCCCCGACCGTACGCTCCAGCCGTGTAGACGCCATCATAAAAATGTCCCTGTCTTCCGGCTTCTACAGGATAGACCAAGTACGGAGCCATCGTGTACAAACATGAATAACCTGCATAGGAGATGAGACACATTTATTCAGGACGTCAGAATGTCAGATCCGAGGACTCCCTGAAATGAGTACCCCTATACAGCGCCAGTTACAAGGGATCAGTGAATATTGAAACATCTGGTGTGCCTATTCATGATACCTACCACTACTGCATAATGGTTTCCACAAAGCAAGATATGCCTAGCTGAAGAAAAACCTGCCACACAAACATTTCCCACTTTCTATAGTTTCCACGAGCAACGTTGCCAAGAGAGTTGTTTTATTTTTGGGTGGCGTATCTCATTTCTTTTTCATAATTTGACTTGAGCAACTGAGAGGACGTCTGTCTGATACCTCGTTTCTTATTTCCTGAATTCAGAGGTTTTTCCTCGGGACTTCTATGGCACCTTATCTATGGCGGCATCTACTTATAGATTCATCCTTGTTTGTACTTTTCTCTTTGTCAAATGCTCGGTAGAGATCTCTCCTATTGTTTATTTGCCGGTGTGAGATAATTGATTTGTTACAGCAAAAGCTAAATATTTTTTTAAACATATAAAAAATATGACTCTGAGTGCTCTTACAGCACACTGAGTTTTTTTTTTTTTTGGCAAAAGAAACAATCATCTTCTTGGATTTAATCAGACATGGCCTTCACAAAAAATTAAACCAATGCTCATACAATTTTTTCAAAAAAAAAATACAAATATGTGTTTCATACCTAGTTAAAGCTACTGGTTAGGTGATAATTTAAAACGGTGTCCATGCTCATCTACACCGAGTGAACAGTAAATTCAAAAACAATAGTAAAATAAAATAAAAAAAATCTGAAATTTGCAGGTGTGCGAGATGCTCATGTGCGCCAGGTGTGCAAAATTTTGTGGTCTTTGGACATCTGAGGAGCTCGTGCCGAAAAATAGCAAAATCGACTCCGAATAGTGTTCTTTTTCAAAGTTTCTTAGACACCTGAATTTTGTTTTTCTTGACACGAACTCCTCAGATGCCCAAACTACACAAAATTTTGCACGCACCTTGCAGACATGAGCATCTTGGATGCCTAGTTTTTTAGATTATTTATTTACTTTATTAATATTAATATTTTACTATTTATGGCCAGGTTTAGATGAGCATAGGTGCAAAAAAAGGGCTCCCACGTCTAAGTTTTTTGCCACGAGTTTGTAAGAATTTATTTAATTCTCAAGAAAGTAAAGGGACATATCTCCTTCCGATTCAAATTATTTTCATGGATAATGGGCAAAAGCTAGAATGGCAAAACGTTGCAATGATTTAGACATAATTTATTTTATAAATTTGCCATGTGATCAGTTCAAACTTTTCAAAAGAATTCATCTGATGATTACAAGATTTCCAACAAGTTACCCTGATTTTGGAGAGAAAAAAAAACCATAATTTGCGATGTGACCATCACAAAATAGCTTTCCCAAAGTTACTATGTGTTTGACAATAAAATGCCTATAACTGTCTTTTTGAGGAAACAAATGCCTATAACTGTCATGTGACTATTTCAGTTTTTTCTGAAAAGTTGCAATGATTAGACAATACTTTTTTGTAAATTTTCCATGTGGTCAGGTCAACTCTGTAAAAAAATGTGACGAATACACAATTTCCAAAAATTTACCATGATTTTTGGAGAATAAAATTCCTATATTTGTCATGTGTCTATTACAAATTGTTTCATCTAAAAGTGCAATTATTCAGGAGATTAAAATGGTTTTTGTAATTTGCCATGTTATAAGTACAAACTTCTTTAAAAATTTCCATGTGATGATTACAAAATTTCCGACAAGTTTACATGTTTTATGGAACACAAAAACCTAAATTGCAATTTTTCCATGTGAGCAATACAAAATTTTCCATGATTTTTAAAAAATATAATTTTGTTAGATTTTGCCATGTGACCAGTACAAAAATTTTCTTCTAAAATTGCCATGTGTCGATGACACAATTTCCAATATTTGCCATGTTTAGAGAATAAAATTCCTAAATTTTCAGTGCTACCATTACAAAATTTCTATATGTCGACATGTTACCATGACATCAAACTTCTTGATGTGTTTTCATATGAACATGTCTGTGTTACATATAGGTGGATTTCTTTACTTTTCATGTCATGTCAATTTTCTCTCTATTTTTTTATATATATCCATGTATATGAAATCTTGAACATGGCAATTTTTATGTCGAATATAGGTGTTTTTTTAATCATGAACAGGGCAAAAAAATTGTGTTCTTATCAAATATCCATGTAAATGAAATCATCAACACGGAAAATTTATGTTTCATGTAGTTGAATTTTTATCTTGAACATGGCAAACTTCTTTCTTTTTGTGTTTTCATGTGAACATGGAAAATTTATGTTTTGATGTTTCATATAATTGGTAGCATGTGGTCTCCACATGTATGAATGGACTGCTATGGTCTCATACTGTCGGTAACGATTAACATGTGAATTTATTTATTTCTGAACAAACACAATTTGTGAATCAAAGGAACAAATGCATAATAAAGCATAATCGGTGGTAAAAAAAACTTTGACGCATCATGTGGTTGGATCAGATGCAGTTGACTTGCATGCACTACCTGAACGGCAGATCGGCGATGCGGGATCGGTATGGGCGGCCGGTGCCATAGTTGCCGGGCTGAAAATTGTCGTAAACTGCGCAAGGTTGTGGAAGATGCGGCGGGAGCGCGCTGCATAGGCCGGGCGGGATGCCACGACGCATGGACGGCGTTCCGCCACTGACGCGACAACAACAGACGATGCCATAGACGACGAAGGAGGTCACCACTCGGACCTGGCCTAGTTCAGTTTATGTTTAGTTTGAACTTGTTAAATTTCGTCCGTTTGATTATAAATATATCAAACTTTGTTAAATTGTATCCATTTAGCTTGAATTTCATCCCTGCTTAATTCAATCGTTTAAGTGGACTGAATATTTGGTCGTGTCGTGGACTTTTACGGACATTTGGTGATACTTACTTTTTTAGTGTCATTTTTTCGACAAGTATTTTTAGACGGAGTGAGTATCTGTTTTTTAACCCACTCGTCGGGGCCACGTGGCAAGGAGCAGACAACGCGCACCGACGGGGCGTTACTGAGAGCATCTCTAGCAGACCCTGCATAAGTGGTCAAGCCTTTATAATTTTTGCGTTTTACAATTTTAGTCGAAAAAAGTGTTCACAACAGAAACCGTAAAAATGGTGCAATCCGTAAAAAATTTGAGGGCCACCAGAAATGCACACCCTAAACCCTTATCTTTGAAGGTTGGAAGGCTGAATCTAGGGGGCCCCGTATACCGGTCAAACCTCGTCGGAGCAAACACGCCGCCGCGGAGTTTGCCAGAATCTGCCCTAAACTCGTCGGAATTCGTCACCGCACACCGGAAAAGGCAGCTAGACGCCGCAATCGATCGCCGCCGGTTCAAATTGGACGAGCTCGACATCGTCGTGGCCTCCCATGACCTCAGCCTGGCCGCCTGAATCGTACCGGCGGGGCAGGTAAAGGGGCACGACTCGGCTGGCAATAGAGCAAGGCGCAGACGACGGGGCGTGGTCGGCAAGGTTGGGCGCGTACGACGGAAGCGACGGGGCGTGGCCAGAGAGGCTGGGCGCGGGCGGCGCGGTGATGGGGCGCGGGCGACGGGCGACGGGGCATGGCCTGTGGGCGACGGGGCGCGGCCGACGGGGTTAGGCACGGCCGTCTGGAGGAAGGGGCGGCTGCGGCCGGACTGAAGGAGTGAGCTCTTTATTCCAGTTTTACAGTTTGTTTTACGGTATATGTTCAGCCATAGCTAAAATGAACCCTTAAAATGCACCTTTTTTTATCCGTATCTTACTTTTACAGTTTACGATTTTAAGGGGTGTGCTAGAAATGCCATGAGTGTTAGCATTATGCCGAACACCCAGCGGGCGGGCGCTCCGGGGTGATCCCTTCCTCTCCTCGGTGCTGGACTGGTTTCGCCCTCGCCGTCGCGGACGCGTACGCCGCCCAGCCGCTCGTCCTCGCCGTCGCGGATGCGTAGCCTTCGCCCAGCAAGCCACCCAGCTCGCCGGCTGGGGCTGCTCCGCTCTCGTGGAAGAAGATGCGGCCGCCTCCGGCGAGTGGCGGCACGGCTGCAGGTTCCGAATGCATCGTGTGTTGCTTGCACAGGTCGGCCCTCCTCACCAGAGTCGCCGACGAGCGAGGATTGATGCCTGCTCCAGTTCCCTAATCTACCTGATTTTGGGCTCGCGTTCTTGGATTGCAGGTCGTGGTCGCAGCCGCAACGCTAGATGGCACACACCGGAGCTCGGGTATGCGGCCGCGGCGGAGCTGCTCCGGCGTCGACCCACACCCTGGTGCTCTACCGCCCACCACTACGCTTTCCCCATTATCCCCGTTCCCCAACTCTAACTGGTAGGTACTGAACCGCATCCATTTAGTTGATCTAATTCAGACTTCAGAGTTAGACATTATCGTCTATCTAAATTTGCTTGTGCACCTTGGCCTTGGTGGTTAAAATTATCTTCTCTTGTACTAAGTTAAATCTATCCCGGAACGCATGCTGTCAAGTGAAGATTGATAGCTAGTGCACCCTGACCATTATCCCTAAAAAAATCACTGTTGAACTGAATTTTAGCAGTCACTATCGCTCTTGGTTTACTGATCTGCTAGGTGCTGCACCATAGACAGCCACTCCAAGCAAATTCACCCCCTCCATTCCGATGATGGGATTTAACACCAAACACACCATGGAAATCAAACGTAGTACCTCGGCAATGTTTTGATTAACTCTGAAGTCTGAACAAGATCCAACCTGGGTGGCCACAAAAATGATTCAGGGTAGAACTGAGTGTAGTTACTTCTCCCTGTCTCCAGAATGGCCAAAAAATCTAGAGATTCACAGTGACTGCTATAGCTTGACGATAAGTTAAGGCCTGCTGTGAGGGCTTGTAAATGCTACTCCCTCCGTCCGAAACTACTTGTCATCAAAATGGATGAAAAGAGATGTATCTAGAACTAAAATACATCTAGTAGTGTATTCAGATTTGTATTTGCCAAAGGAGTGTATGACTGGCAATCTGGCAATGACTTCAAGGCTGGAAAGTGAGCTGTGGATATCCTGAACCTCTTCAAGTGATATATAGCTGCTTGAGCTTCACATCAGACCTTCAGCAAACTTCAAGCATAAACTGCCTAAGTTCAGTTACAATATTGTACAGAATTGCGGAGCTTAGCCCTACGGAAGTACACTCAACACACAAGAAATAATATTTATGACCAGCACCAGTCAAAATAAAAAGTAACACCAACACAGGATAACAAAACACAATAGTAACATAGCACAAGCTTCATATTGAGATATGCGTGTCTCAGCACAGTAGTGGAACCACAAAGAGCGGTAGAGTGATGCGCGCAGCAATCGGGGAAGAAAGGAGCTAATGGAGCGTCATCAGCGACAGTGTGGAGAGAGTTGAAGTGTAAGTGAGCTTGATGTGGTCCAATTCTCGACTCCTGACAGGCACCGGAGGTCACTAGAGGGGCAGACCTTGAGACTTCTTCTTTCTGTTGGAAAACGATGCTTCGTTAGTCCCAGCGTGGATACGAACTAAATAAATGAAGGATACAATTAAATAAATGAAGTATTTGAATGATCAAAATATCACAAGATAATGTCCACAAAATGTTTTCTTTGAGAGAGCTGGTGGGATATTTACCTGTCCATTTATTTGTAGTTGTGAATCTGAAACAACAGTTCATTGGAAGTCCTTCCAGCGGATACTCGCAATCTTTGGCCAGCTTTCTCCATCAGGTGCTTGGCAGCTCTCCTTCAAGCGCTCACAACCCCAAACACGTATATCTTCGAGGGAGGTTGGCAGATCAGGTAGAGATGTTATGTTGGGACACTCTTGGATATCAAGTCGTGTCAGACTGGACAGACACATCAGATTTCCTGGCAGGGACCTCATTTCGCACTCGCCTAATGTCAGGGTCTGCACAGATGAGAAATTTGCAGATTCTTCGAACGAAACAGATGACTCCTTGCATCCTTGAAGACAGAGAAATGGTGGAACTGTAAAACTTTTAGCTGAGAGCATGTGGTTGAGTATGACAGGGCTGCTAACGAGGAGTGATCTCTGCACCCGAAACTGTGAGATGCACTTCGGGTTGAGCTTGGGGACATCTTTCAAACGTACGTCCTGAAGCTGCAGAGAAGACAGTCCGTCAAGAAAGCACAGATCCGGGAGACCGTCTAGTGATAATGATACAAGGGAGGTCAGATGACCAATCGACAAGGATGCAGAGCTTCTGCAGCCATTCATGGAAAACACTGTCAAGTGCGAAAGGTCACTACTGAAGAAATTATCTTCAACGATGCACCAGAATATGCGGAGGTTCTTAACAGATAATGGCATCTGATCTGCACCACGTGACAAGTCTAGAGAAGGGCAGGAATCCAATGTAACCTCAGAAAGAGAGGTAGCAGCTCGTAAGCCCCCTAATGACCTGAGACACCAGCAAGACTTGATGAACAGGTAGTCAAGCTCTGTCAAATGTTGGAGGACCTCTTGCGACGGAAGTGTAGTCAAAGTCATGATCTCAGTTAAGCACACACTTCTCAATGAAGTGAGACCATTAAGGCACACAGCTAATGCCCCATCTGTAATATTGCATGAAGAAAGAATAAGCTGGCGAAGTTCTGATGGTGGAACCAGAGGCATCCCTATTCTCCTTTCATAAATGAGTCTCATCCTCTCATTGTGGCAACATATCCATGCATTGATCCTATCCTCTATCACAAAACCGTCTCTTTCTACCGCACTTTTAATGTTTTCAACATGTGACATATCCGCTACCATTGATGCCATCAACTGCTCCAAAGATGAATATTCCGATAATATCGTGTCCCGTGTTTTTGATGCTGAATCCTCACCATAAATCAAAGAAAGATTTGATACCAAGTGGTCTGTCCTTGTGATGTTATCCCCTTGATCATGCTGTTCTGGTTCACTGTCAGAAACAAATATAAGCAGTGGGCAATTGCCAATTGATAACATTTCAAGATCTGCTGGAAGACAAGGTAATGTCTTCAGGTTTGGCACATTCCTGAGGCTAAGTGAGCTGCAATTTCCAAAGAGTTCTGCATTGGTTGGTAGGCCTTCTAACACAGTGCAATTAACGAGATTAAAGGTTTCCAGATTCTCAAAATATGAATCCTCAAGAAACCAACCTGGATATTTCGCAGATCTGTAACCATTGATTCTGAGATCTCTAAGTCGAGGCGGTGGCATCAGGCCTTCCAGAACCTCCAAGTGTGAACTGTCCTCTACATTTATGCCATCCATATAACTCCAGTCAAAGCCTAAGCTTTCAAGATGAGTTTTCCGGTGTAGGTTTGACTCTAAAGCTTCATCCTTTGCAGTGACATTCTCAAGATTTGCAACACTTAAACTGCCACCAAGCTCGTTCATGTCCCTCAGCTGTCGCAACTCATATCCCTTCTGCTTTTGCACAGAAAAATAACCAAGTTCTTGGAGCAAAGTTAGCTTGCCTATGTTAGGGATTTGAGGAAGAGCATTGTTGCACACTTCACCTAGAATGTGTCTTTCAAGATACCACAGCTTACATAAATTGCAAAGTTTGTGAGGCAGACTCTCAACTTTGTGACTGAACTTAAGGAACTGTAAGTGGTAAAGTGTACATAATGATCTTGGCAATTCAGAAACTGATGTGTTGATGATGTTTAAATACCTAAGATGCTTCAGCTCATCAATTGATTCTGGCAACTTACTGCTGTTGTAGAATGACATATATAGTACACGCAACTTGGAATTCCGTAATATCTGATTAAAAACATCACTTACATCATCTATAACTGGGTCAATGCAGATAATAGTACGTAAATGATGTAGCTTGCAAATGCTTTGCTTATGTTGTATCATACTCTCAACACGAACAGATAAATGCCGAACAGTGTATGGTATTTCTGCCACCTTATCATCTTCTAATCTGAAGCAGTGCTCTTTAGAGAGTGACACTGCTAAATCATGAATAAGGTCATGCATAACATAGGATGTACCAGAGTATCTCTCGGTAACTGGTTGAAAGAATGAAACGGAGATCATCTCACTGAAGCAATCCCTTCCAATATCTTCCACTCTTTTGTTCTTGTTGCACAAATCAATGTATCCCTCTGCTATCCACAGGTGCACCAACTCCCTCATCTTATAGCTATGACCTTTTGGAAATAAGCTGCAATACAGAAAGCATCTCTGCAGACGTGGATCTAACTTATTGTAACTCCACAACAGAGCACTCCTGGGATCACTTAAGTTTTCCACCTTTAGAGCATCTTTCCATAGAGTGATATCCTTTTTCCTGCTCAACTGCGAACCCACAGTTGTTGCTGCCAAAGGAGACCTTCCCAATCTATTAGCAAGCTTCTCTGCAATCTCTTCTAGCTTCTCACGCAGCCGATGATCTCTGATTTCTTCTCCAGAGAAGGCATGGTTTTTGAAGAGTGTCAAGAACTCAGCATCTTCCATGTTCTCCAAAGGAACGATCTTGTTACAGTTAAGAGAAGCTGGAAGTATATTCGATCGAGAAGTCACCAAAACTTTGCTTCCAATCTGCTGAGAAACTAAAGGACCCAAGAGTTGCTGCCATTCTGTCTCGTTGCCAGATTCTTCAAACCAGAGATCATCCAACACAAGCAGGAATTTCTGTGAGTTTTGCAGTATGCCCTTTAATTTGCACTGGAGAGTATCAAGGTTATCAACACGTGGGCATTCTCCATTTGATGCAGATTCAATAATCTCCCGTGTATGACGATTGACATCAAGTCTGCGCGAGATGCACACCCACATCCTGACATCAAAATGTTCTTGTACCCTCTTGTCATTGTAAATATGCTGTGCCAAAGTGGATTTCCCCATGCCTCCTGCTCCAACAATAGCCAAACCCGAATGTGCAGCTGAATTAGCCTCAACACCAACCGGCTTGGTAAGAATGTTTATTATATTGTCGCGATCCTTGTCACGACCTATTACTTTTGGGGGTGGAATTGATGTGGCCTGAGGAACAACGGCTGCTTGTACAACAGAGCCCTCTGCATTGTTACCAGCTGGTAAGCAAAGAAGATCACGGAACTCCTTGCCTTTCGCCAGAATGGCCTTCAGTTCGTTCAGCTGATGAATTAGCTTCCTGTTGTTGGAGCGCAGATTGGACAACCGGTTGGACACAGCATGCAGAGGCTTCAGAATGGTGCTGATGGTGGAGGAATCCTTCCCGCTCTTCACTTTGCGCTCAAGGAGGTTGTACTCATGATCATCCAGCAAGTCTTCTGCTTTGAAGAAGGCCTGTTTGAGCTCTTGGATCCATTTGTCCAGCTTAGTTCTGTGGTTGCTCTTGTCAGCTGCTTCAATCATCAGCTCAAACTGTGGCATGATGGACGTCTCCAGTTCATGGAGCTCACTCTCCATGTCAACCCCAAGGTACGTCGAAGCATCAGCGAGGAGCTTCTTCAGGATCGGCGTCGCCGCCATTTGTAAGCCAGCCAGCACCACCTCCGCCATGGAATCACTGCTTTTTTGGGGGATGTTTTTTAGCTAATCTTGAGAATGCAAGAATCTTAGGTCTAGCGTAAAAGACACAAAATGTAGGAATATTTGGAAGATTTAACTGGCAAACGATGGGAAACAGGTAAAAGAACTCCAGACACAGTTTTTTTTCTTTCCTTTCTTTGGATGATTTTCAGCTAATTTTGAGGATGCAGGAATCTTAGGTGTAGTGTAAAGATACGAAATGGAGAAAACTTTGGAAGATTTTAACTGGCAAACTATGGGAAACAGTTGAAAGAACACCAGAGACAGATTTATTTATTTTTTGTGGAGGTTGGGGTTACTTGGATAGTTGGATGCAGGAGGAGACGAAGAAGTGTTTATTGAGGGGGACAAGAGCAGGATATTAACTGGTAAATCATGTAAACAGGAAGAAAAACTTTTTTCTACTTCTTGTTTTTTTTGGTATAATGGAGCGATCTGAGGAAATGAAATGAGCCGTTGAAGCGGACAGTTTTTTGTCTTTTCTTGGGTATAATCGAGCTATCTGAAGAAATGAAACGAGCAATAGAAGCAGATGGTTTTTTTTTTTGCCTTTTTTTGGGTATAATGGAACTATTCTGAA